>VFFE01006623.1:49671-203870 GCA_008921705.1 Burhinus oedicnemus | reverse complement strand
AACAGAGAGTTATGGTTGCAACTCAGGGAAAAAAGGAGAATTTATGGCCTTTGGAAGAAGGGGCAGGCCGCTCATGAGGACTACAAAGGTGTTGTGAGTCTATGTAGGGAGAAAATTAGAAGGGCCAAAGCCCAACTAGAACTTAACCTGGCTTCTGATGTTAAGGACAATAAAAAAAGTTTCTATAAATACATGAACAATAAAAGGAGGACTAAGGAGAATCTCCATCCTTTAGTAGATGGGGGTGGAAACATAGTGACCAAGGATGAGGAAAAGGCTGAGGTACCTAATGCCTTCTTTGCCTCAGTCTTTAACAGTAAGAGCAGTAGGTCCCTGAGTACCCAGCCCCCTGAGGTAGTAGACAAGGGTGGGGAGCAGAATGAAGCCTCCACAGTCCAAGGGGAAATGGTGCTACACCACTTAGACATACACAAGTCTATGGGACCAGATGGGATCCACCCAAGGGTACTGAGGGAGCTGGTGGAAGGGCTCATCAAGCCACTTTCCATCATTTACCAGCAGTCCTGGCTAACCGGAGAGGTCCCAGTTGTCTGGAGTTTAGCAAATGTGACCACAAGAAGGGCCGGAAGGAGGATCTGGGGATCTACAGGCCTGGCAGTCTGACCTTGGTGCCAGGGAAGATTATGGAGCAGATCACCCTGAGTGCCATTACGTGGCACGTGCAGGACCACCAGGTGATCAGGCCCAGTCAGCATGTGTTCATGAAAGGCAGGTCCTGCTTGGCTAACCTGGTCTCCTTCTATGACAAGGTGACCCGCTTGGTGGATGAGGGAAAGGCTGTGCATGTTGTCTATGTGAACTTTAGTAAAGCCTTTGACACCATTTCCCACAGCATTCTCCTGGAGAAACTGGCTGCTCATGGCTTGGATGGGTGTACTCTTTGCTAGTTAAAAAACACCTGGAAGGCCGGGCCCAGAGAGTTGTGGTGAATGGAGTTAAACCCAGTTGGCGGTGGGTCACACGTGGTGCTCCCCAGGGCTTGGTATTGGGGCTGGTTCTCTTTAATATCTTTATCAATGACCTGGACAATGGGATCGAGTGCACCCTCAGCAAGTTTGCAGACGACACCAAGTTGGGTGGGAGTGTCGACCTACTTGAGGATAGGATGGCCCTAAAGAGGGATCTGGATGCGCTGGATTGATGGGCCAAGGCCAATGGCATGAGGTTCAACAAGGCCAGGTGCCGGGTCATGCACTTGGGTCACAACAACACCATGCAGTGCTACAGGCTTGAGGAAGAGTGTCTGGAAAGCTGCCTGGCAGAAAAGTACCTGGGATTGTTGGTCGACAGCCAGCTGAATATGGGCCAGCAGCGTGCCCAGGTGGCCAAGAAGGCCAACAGCATCCTGGCTTGTATCAGGAAAAGTGTGGCCAGAAGGACTAGGGAAGGGATTGTCCCACTGTACTCAGCACTGGTGAGGTTGCACCTCGAGTACTGTGTTGAGATTTGGGCCCCTCACTACAAGAAAGACATTGAGGTGCAGGAGCATGTTCAAAGAAGGGCAATGAAGCTGGTGAGGGGTCTAGAGAACAAGTCTTATGAGGAATGTCTGAGGGAACTGAGATTGTTTAGCCTGGAGAAAAGGAGGCTGAGGGGAGACCTTATCACTCTTTGCAACTACCTGAAGGGAGATCATAGTGAGGTGGGGGTCAATCTCTTCTTCCAAGTCACAAGCAATAGAACAACAAGAAACAGCCTCAAGTTGTACCAGGGGAGGTTTAGATTGGATATTAAGAAAAATTTCTTCACTGAAAGAGTTACCAAACATTGGAACAGGCTGCCCAGGGAAGTGGTGGAATTACCATCCCGGAGGTATTTAAAAGACATGTAGATGTGGTGCTGAGGGACATGGTTTGGTGGTGGTTTTGACAGTGTTATGTTGATGGTTGGACTCAATGATCTTAAAGGTCCCTTCCAACCTGCGTGATTCTATGATTCTATGATTCTATGCTGCTTTTTCATTCTTGTTGCTTCTTTTTCAAGTCCTGTTCCAAATTTCTTGGTAGAAGTTACTCAGTTCTTTTGTTAACATTGAGTATTTTGATTGTGTTCATAGAGTTGTAGAGTTGTTTTCATTTTTAGTCACTTTTTTTATGCCCTTACTCAAAGATGTAGTTCTTCTGTCTCCTAAGCCTGAATACTAAAGTGATGAGCACAGTGTAAGAATAGAATAGGGACAGTCATTTGCTTGGTCCAGTAGGTGTGCCTGCCTGACTTTTATTTCTTTTTTTCCTATTACTAACTCAAAGCTTTCTAAGCCCACAACCTTCTTAACCTGCTTGGGTTTTGATTTGGGATGTTTTGTTTGTTTTTTTTCTTTTTGGGGTGAGGTGTTGGTTTGGTTTTTTATCCCTTATTAAGGAGCTAGTTTTCTAGAAAGTTCATTCTGAGAAAGGAGAGATGTGACTTTTCATGTATACTACTTTATAATAATATTAAAACAATTACTATAGCTCTCTGCTGCTGCAGATTTCTTTCTCATTACAGGCAAGATAATTTTGGTGTGTGTACAGTGCAGACTTCAATATAGGGAGCCCTAGCTAGCTTGGCTGGTGGAACAGAAAAGCAATTTAAATGATTTATCATGATGGAGCTATATAGTGCCACGTAGTTTATTGTGCATATGCGTAGTTCACTGTGGGCTAGAGCTCCTGATGGGCCAATGAGTGAAATTTATGCATCACTTGAGATCCTCAGATGTCTCAGTTGCTGCCTTACTTAATAAAATATCTAAATTTCCTCACTGTAGTGATACAGGTATTGCCTAACTGTTCAAATGCTCACCCAATCTGTCAAACTGTTCAAAGCATGGATATATACCTACTTGGTAGCTGACCTCTCTGAGTACAATTTCTTTATTCTTCTGTTTATGACATTTCAGACCATGCCCACAAGAGAAGACCAGGACTAGAAAGGGCTTTGTGGATCTCTGTGGATAATGCCTGCAATAACAGAGATCTGGACTCTATTTTCAAAAGTATATCAAAGCCCATCTCAATAGTTCAGGGCTTCTACTAACTTCCCTATGACAGTTTATCCATAGCTGTATTTGCGCCAACATTGTTCCATAGTTGAAGTAGCTCTTTGTGCTCCTTAGTGTTTATCTCCCTGAAGTATTTTAGAAAGAAGAGTTAAATTGTACCTCAACCTTCATTTTGGTAGATTACAAAAAGCAGATCTCTTTCAGTCCTCTCTCCTATAATAGGCTTTTCATTGTCCTTATCATCTTAGTAGCTCTTCCCTAATTCCCTTCCTTTTTATTTAATAAGTCTTAAGATTGACAGTCACTGTATTCTTAATGATGATATACCAGTATTGCGTTTACCTTTTAGATAGTTGTATCACATTAATATCACATTAATGAACCTATGATCAACAAATATGATCAGGTTCTTCTGCTTTCATGTTATAGGAATAAATTTGAAATTCAAAATAAGTTTTAATTTAAATATTTTTAGTTAGTGCACAGCCATGTATTTAGTATTGCTGAATATCCACTAACATGGTCCTTCAGGTAGTTCACCACTCTGTTTTATTAGTACTGTCTCCTATCTTCGTGATGAGAGCTCCTTTTACAGCAATGGAAATCTGTAAAGAGACCGGGCCCAAAGCCAATTTTTGCTTTCCCAGTCAATCACCCCAGCCCAGGAGTTTCCTGTTTAATCCCATCTGGTGTTGCCTCCTGTTAGGCCAATTCCTTGCTCAGGTTAGATTTCTATTAATCTTTATCTTCTTTAGATAAACTACTAGATTTCAGTGTGTCAGAGTGTTAGAGCCCAGATGGATGAGCTCTTACTTCATTACCCTACTGTGGGAAATAGTTTCATTTTTTAAAAGCTCATGTTAAAATGTTACTTTTTTTTAATGAACAAAATTGAGTCTATAGATAGATGGAAAAATGTGTCCGAAAGCCTTGCACGTTATTTGGGTCATGTGAAAAAGTGTCTATATATTGGGCTATTCTTTTCTCTTGAATACAAATAATGTATTTTGCTGTTCTTCAGATCTGATCTCTCCCCTTATGAAAGCTATCTTAAAATACATGCTATCTGGCCTGCAACTTCATTTTTCAGTTCTTCCACAGTCCTGGGATGGAGCTGACCTGATGCTTATAATTTGGAAATGTTTAGTTCCTTGAGATCTTCTTTCACTTCTGTTACAGTATTTTTAGTTTCTTTATATACACACTTTTATTTGCCTTACCTTTATCTGCAAGGTCAATGTCATGCTCTGTTAGAAACTGAAGGAAACCTTCTATTTAGTTATGAAGCCATTCATTATACTTAGTCTCCACCTCATCATTTGCACTTTATAGTGCTGCCTTTTAGATGTCTTAAAAACAAGGTTATGTATCTTCACAACCCAAGGTCGTTTGTAGCTGTCCAGCTGAGAACACTGTCACTGTATGCATCTGTGCCTCTCAGCGCTGCTCACAGAATCACAGACTGGTTGTGTTTGGAAGGGACCTCTGGAGGTCATCTCTTCCAACCCCCTCCTCAAGTAGGAACAACTACAGCCGGTTGCCCAGGACCATGTCCAGACAGCTTTTGAGTATCTCCAAGGATGGAGACTCCACAACCTCTCTGGCCTACCTGTACCAGTGTTTGGGTACCCTCACAGTATAAAAGTGGTTCCTGATGTTCAGAGGGAACCTCCTGTGTTTCAGTTTGTGCCTGTTGCCTCTGGTCCTGTCACTGGGCACCACTGAAAAGAGCCTGGCTGTATCTTCTTTGCACCCTCTCTGCAGATGTTTATATACATTGATGAAATCCCCTGAGCTTTCCCTTCTCCAGGGAATAGCAATAGCTTTAATAGCTCTGTCCCTATATGATCTTAGTCTCAGATTTTATCACTTGGAAGTTATTGAGAACGTTAGCTCCTTGAAAGATTTTGTGCATAGACACACTGATGACTGTGAAGAGCTCTGTTACTAAAGCAGTAATGGCCGTAAATGCAACTTAGCTATACAGATGCATCTTTAAAAAAGTGCAATGCGTATTTACTCTTACAGCTGGCCAAATGAAAGCTAGTGCTAAATAAAGGCATCACTCCTGTGTCTTTTTAGTTATCTTTTTTCTCCACTTTTGGTAAATTTGCAGGCCTAAGCAAGTTCAAGTTTCTGTTATTTCCAGGTATCCTAAACCAAGAGTTTTAGTGCTGAAAACACCTAAATATTTGCAGAAAATAGCTATTTGTAGAAACAAGAAACAAGAAGCAACATCATAGATTTGACCTCAAGAGAAATGTCACCTAATGATCTCCTTTCAGAGACAGAGGTTAAGGGACAATGATCGTATTATTAATTGATATTTTGATTACAAGCTTCTGTTTAATTGGGGGGAGAGGGGGCGGGGAAAGGAAAAAAAAACCAAAACAAACCAAAACCTATTTTGGGGGATTTTTCCCGTCTATTACTTTTTTCCTTCCTATAAACGTGCCTGGCTCACTTATGCTTTTAGCAATGGACATTTTGCCCTCTAGTGGTTTTTCTCGGTTATAAAATGTTCTGGGGGAACCTGTTTCTTTACCTATGAATGCTTGGATTCGATTTTAATTTTTAAAATGTGCACTCAAATTCATCAGACTGCACTTGGATTCTGGTGTGGAGCTGCAAAGCAAACAATTCTAAGATTATTTTGAAAATCATGGGGTTTTTTTTCTTTTGTCTCTGCATCCACTGATGCACCTTTAATACTCCACCTTTAATTACAGTGTCCTACAGTCTGGGTTATATTTTATTCAAATAGATTGTTGATGGGAAGTTAAAAGTCACTGCATTTTAATTTGAAAGTATTGGCAATGAAATTAGTTGGCAAAGATTTTGTGTTTAAGTGGATCTTTACTTCAAAACAATGACACTATTGACATTATGGATAACGTTATTTGTTGCTTTATTTGACAAAACAAAGTCATGAAGACTATATAATAACTGGAGCTGTAATATACTTGATGGGGCAGCATATATCTGCTGAAAAATTTTCCTTTGATTCCATAAAAATGATCCAATTATGGCTATTTGTGGCATGAATTGTGGATAGACAGAATGGTTTGAGGTTTATTCTAAAAGCCATAGTCACTGCTTTTGTGCTCTGGGAGTATGAGAATGAAGTGTTACCATTTATATTTTAATTATGGGGACTCCAGCGTACTGGCTTTCTGCTGCAATATTTCTATGCATTTTTTATTATGTGAAGTTTTGCTAAAGTGAATGGCATCTTGACACCTCAATTCATTTGGAGCTGTGCAGAGGAGGAATATACAGCATAAAATACATAATATTCTTCTGAAAGATAAAGAAGAGTCATAATTAACATGCTTGGTGCAGCACCAATTGAGATTAAATATACATACTATTCAGGGTTGTTCTGTTCAAGATAAGCTAAAAGTAAACATTTAGGAGATAGTATAAAAAGTCAAATTCAATACAAAGTTTCATTGCATCTGTGAATTCAAGTACTTCCTGATTGTAATAAGAGAGGTTCATAGATTAGTGGTCTTCCAGTTCTTTGTTACATGGTTCCCAAAATGTTTAGTTTAACTAATCCCTGAAAAGAACCACAGATGGATTGATGAACCCAATGGTTTTAGAATGACTGGATTAGAATAAACCTGGGTTAGGTGATGCTTCAGATCAAGTGACTAAACAACAGCTACACTCTTCCTTACATCAGAATCAAACAAGTTGCCATTGATGAAAATATTCTGAAAAAAATGTACTTTGTTTGTGCTCTTAAGACTTTATGATAAACAAAAATGTCAGACTGCTCTTTCCAGTGCTCTATTTTTACTTGCAAAATATTTGTTTATAAATATTTATTTATTAAACCCTTTTCCTCCACTCTAAAATGTAGAAGACTGCATCATCCAAAACACTTCTACTTTATGAAATAGTATTTTTCATAGGAAATCCCAGTTATGTTAGAATAATTAATTTTTTCTGGAAAAGTAATAGAGAGGTCTTTCCATAAACAGTGTAATTTTCAGCACTAGTCTACAAAGATAGGACAGTAGGGCCACCGAGTAAGGAAAATTGTTCCTGAGGCTTTTAGCTGCTGCACCCCTGAAGAATAAGGGCTGTGGGTCTGCCAAAGTGGCATGCGCAGCTACAGCATGACTTGAGAGAAAGCTGGGTTAAGCATTTCTATGGTTCAAGGGGCATCTGCTTAGGAAGCTAGGAGAAATGTATTAAGCTCAGAGAAAATTCTCTATAGCTTATTTTAAAAAGCAAATTTTTAAGTACCAAAATGTTCTAAAAAGTAGCAAAGATTGTAAAATAAGGACTAGTCGAAACATAGGGATAGAAAGGGTGTGCATCAGGATTAAAGAGAAAATAATGTATCATTCTCCTATTTACTTGTAAATTTTCTTCTCTCTGTAGCTGATTCCCTGATTTCCTGCTGTTGTTGTTTTGGTTTTGGGGAGGGAAGAGGGTGAAGGGTTACTTTTTGAATGGATTCAAAGCCACTTCTTTCCCAGAGATCTTATGATCTTACCTACCATTGCTTCAGATCATCTATGGTGGACATTTCTGGCCTTCCGGTGGACCCTGCAGTTCCTAAACCTTGTCTGCTGTGTGTGACCAAGGGCTCTGCCTAGAGCTGAAAGCAGACTTGGCTGCTCTGATGTTGCCATCATTGCCCAGAACTGCCCATTCTGTCTTCCTGTTGAATGATTCTTCCCCTGTAGCAGGAATGAATTAGATGGTTCTGTACCCCAGCACCTCAGGTCAACGATTTGTGAATTCCTTCTTAAGAATTACCCTTAAAATATGTACTAATAGGAGAGATGTTAAATTGTGGTGGCTGTGAGATTAATAGCCCTCTCAATACTTTTGAAGCACTACCCAAGAGCCGGGGACCTTTTGAGGCATTTATCACTTTAGTACCACTGCTTCGTCTCCCAGGAGACAGGAGTCCAAGTCTCCAAAGTTGGACATGGAGAAACTCCAATGACCCAGAGATCAGAAGATATGCAAGGTCCCTGTGAATGCTGCATTGAAGTCAAAGTTAATATAAAAGAAGTTTATTTTGGACAGGCTGGCTTACAGCTGAAAAATGCCACCAACTTATTTCAATAAAAGCAATTTTTCAAAACTTTACATGAGATGAACTGTGATGAGGATTTTTGTTTTAATTTTGTTTTTCCCCCAAAATTGATTCCCGTATCCCTAGTTCCTACTTGTAATTCTTAACATTATAATTTTTCACTTTCTTTGTGCATATTTTAACAGCACAAAATATTGTCCTTTTTTCCCTTGATATATAATAGAAAAATAAGCATTGAATCAAAAATGAAAATTGTATGTCTGTTTTGTTATTCATGAGGAGCACCATAAATCTTATGAATTGTTGTCATATGCCGTAATATGCTTAGCAGTTGGTGATTGTTAAATAGATTAATCAGCTGCTGTTAATGTTCAAAATTCTATTACAAATAGTCTAAATCATGTATTGAATATTGAAAATTATATCATTATTGCCATTTAAACTGCAATTAAAAATAATTAAATTATCCCAACCAAAGCAAGTGTAGTAAATAGAACAGATTAAACTTGATTTTATTTTAGTTTATCTTTCTCTAATAAATTATGCTAGAGCATTAAAATATCCCCTGGGGAGCATTTACTGTAGGTTAATAAAGACTAAAATTATATTTCAAAGTTTTATATCCATGTCATATGAATATCTAGATAAACAGCTTCTGAAAAATCGCCTGACAACAACAGTCCGTCATGTTTAGGAGAGTTTTCTTCGTTTGCTGTGCTAGCATTATTGCTATAGTATCAGTGGTCTTAGGAAAAATGGGATCCCCTAGAGACATTCTTGTGTCATGGTAGGAATTTCAGCCAATCTGAAGTATTTTTAGAACCAGAGTGCAGTTATTTCTGAAGAGAACCTTTCCCATCATTTCACCTGCAGCTATTACATGGTGCTCTGTGGTTCCAGTTCGACATCCTTCTAACCTCAGCCTGATGCTGACTGCAAAAAATAATGTTTTCAAAAGTTTTAATTCATTAAACTAGCTAAATAAAATAAGAGCTGTTTTCCCATTTTGTAAGCCTTTAGTCCTTGTCAGGACTATTCAATGCTTTTGTACTTCTGTGTTGCTGCACCCATCATATTCCCCCTCCTCTGAGATTTAATGACTACTTAAGATAACAAGACACCATAGTTCGTGTTTTAATCGGTCTTGGGGACTTTAGATGCAATAAATATTACCTGCAAATGATACTCAACAAGGTTTATCTCACATTTTCTGGCCTCCAGAGAGAACTTGAATCCTAGCTCCTAACAGTAAGGCATGCTTGTGAAGAAGGGAAATGTCAAGCTGAGTATTTCTGATATCCTTCCCCTCTCTGGAGGTTATGCACCTGCCCCAAGTCTGCAAGCACATACCTTCACCTACCCAAGCTGCAGCCCCAAAGGTGGGGCCTCAGGAAATAGTGGACTGTTGTGGATTGTTTCCCTTATCAATGATTAGAGGATAATTAGAGGGTTTTTCCAGGGAGTTGAAAATCCCATCCAATGTCCTTAGCCACAAAGGATTCAGACCCTGTGCTACACGCCATTTCAAATGTTAACTTTAAAACCTGTTTGAGGGACTTGAGATGAAAAGTTGTACTACAGAGTGTGAGGTGATGTGCTTCAGCATTAATAACATTTGTGCAGTAAGGCCCTCAAAGGAAAATAAAAGTATAAGGAGCAGACCAAACTCTTAGATTAGTAACTGAGAGTGTCTGGTGTGATTCAACCATGAAAATGGCCAATTAAAATCTAAATTGTATCAGGAGAGATATTTACAATAAAGAAGGAAAAAGCCATTATGTTGATAAGCTATTGTCTAGTCAGTTATGTTCAAGAACAATAAATTGAACCTCTGGGTTCAAGACAGGACTGACAAATCTCCCACTAGATTAGACAACCTGTAAGAGGGGAGTAGAAGAAATTCATTTTTTTTGATCAGCACAATGCAGGGTGAGGTAGGATATATTTATGGTCTGTAAATATCTTGGAATAGTATGACAAAAGGTTAGAAGAGTATTTATTGAATTAAGGACAAAATTTTCATGAAAAAAAAATACATACATACTTGACATGAATTAGGCTTGATTCTGTGGTTTCTTGAGAGCAGGAAAATTGCAGCTAGGTCAGATTATGGAAGAGACTGTATTTTGAATGACCTGTCAAGCTCTGGCTTCAACCTCTATTTCACTAGTCATCCAAGGGAAAAAAACACCTGAAGCTTTTAAATTGCCAAGAACTCACACTTTCTACTTAGTTTTACTGAGAAAGTGATCTACGGAATTAACCACCTCACTCCCTCTACTGTTAGTTTCCAAAAAGTTTTGCAGCTCAGTGTCAGGCTGTGTAGCTTGTTCTTACCCATCTTATGGTATGAGAGCCAACATTTCAAGTTAGATGCTTCAGGCTCTTTCAGATCACAAAAGAAGTTTCCAGGACTGTGTGTGTTAAGGGATGTTATAAGTCACTGCTGCCTTCAGCAGCTCCAAGCCCAGGGTTTCCTCCTGCCCATCCCCTGGAGCCCCCAGCCTGGGAGCTCAGAGACCCGGGGGCTTAGAGACCCAGGGCATCGGTCCCAGAGTGAACTGTTTACCAGTTCAACCAGTAGGGAAGATAAGTGCATATCCCAGAGATAGAGGCACACACACAGGACACTGACAAGGCTGGCTACACTGACTGCCACCGACAAGGTGCTTCCTTAAACAGCACCTATGTGTAGGACTCACTAGAGCTGTAGCTGGCTAGTGACAGCATGCACAAGACATTCACTAGGTTCACAAGCACATTCGTGGATCCCCTGAGCACTGGCACAGCCCCTCTGTCCACCTGATACACCTGCCAGGATCCCTCTTACCTGCCTGGTGGGTCCCCTACGCACCAGCCAGTCCAGCTTGGTGCTTGCTGCAAACACGCAGTGCTTGCACGCTTGGCACACAGGCACTCCACATTTTCAGGATTCCCCAGATACCAGCACATGGACCCTCCACCCGACCGATACCCCTTTCAGGAACCTTGCATGGCCTTCTGCTCACCAGCTGGGCGAATACACACGCACACCCTTGTTCCCCCCCGATCTCCTGCTCCTGCACTTTCTTTTGTAAGTTTTGTATAGTCCCACAGAACCCTCTCAAATATCCCAAATCCACATTTTCCTATTGTTTCCTGCCTCTTGTCAGTTACAAAGTCCAGGTCAGCCCTCTCCAAAGCTATGCCTGTAGTTTCTTAACAGCCCATCAGTTAGTGACTGGAGATTTTTGGTCTTTGGTATTTTCTGTTGTCCCTTGTCTACCGAGTTTGTGTTTCTGTGAGTTCTTGTTTACTGTTTGCCCCTTTACTTATTTTCCCTTTTTGCTTGAAAAGGTCCTTTTTCAGATAACCATAATGAAGCAGACATTTACCTTCTGCTTACCCTTGCACTGTGCTTGGGTTTATTTCAGTTGGATATTTTGATGCTCAGTGTCTGATGATCACCCTTCCTTATGAGTCGTGGATTTGGGAGTCTTTTTCTAGTCACTAGAGAGTAAAATACTAAACTTTCCATGAGCACCTGTGGAAAGTGTCATTAGAGATATTTAAGTCTCCCCACCCACCTGCTTTACACATAGATAGAGCAGATCAGCAGCTCACAAACAAGTACATAATAAGCATCGGTCCTGGTACGATAATCTACACTATTAAGTGCTCTGAATGCTCCTTGCATGCTTTTAGCCTGCCTCAGTACCTTTCCAAAGAGTACTGCAACAAAGCCAACAAGTGGTTTAATTGTGACAACACTAGTTTTGTGTGCCAGGATAGTTAGATACCGGTATGGATGCAGGTCATTCCATGCCTTTTAGCATTCATACCCACGACTCTTCTTGGCCAAATTTAATTTACTAGAGGTAGCCTTAGAGATTTTCTAGTAGCACCTGACACTCAAGATTAGATCAGGGAGAGTCATTTAGCACTCAGTTCCCTGAAAACAGCAATTTGCGGTCACTAGTTGCTCTTGGCTGTCTGAGCCAACTGCATGGTGCTGGTGGATATGACACAAAATTAATGGAAGACCCGCACTCGTCTGGAGTAGGAGTGGGAATACAGGCAGGATATGCTGGGACATCACAAACAATGCTGTTCTGTTGAGTCTCACCCTTATTGTCTCTGTTCCCAGTCATGCCTATGATGTAACTGACTGTGTGAAGTTTTATGTTGCTGATTAGGTCAGGGAATGGGCATTTCAGTAATGCCCAGGTAAATCAGAGTGGTCCAGCCAGTGGTCTACAAGTCAGATCTCACCTATTTGCTGGATTCTATGACTGTATATATAATTTCTGCATGAGATGTCACTAACAGCATTGCTACATTTTGGGACAGCTCCATCACTCATGCTGTTATGTGACATGAAACAGAAAAGAAGTTGGATCGCTCTAAGACAGGGGTTTGGAAATGTGGCTTTATCTGATATAGACAATAACTGCTTTTTGATTTTCTCAGTCACCACCCTCACATTGATTTGATCAGCTATCAACTGATCAACTATCCCCAGCAATATTGTAAGATAGCATATCAATGAAAATGCTCAAGGGTTAAACATTTTAAAAGCAAAACCTTATTTCTATAGCTACATTATGTTTCATTTGCATAAATCCAGTTGCTTCAAGATTTAGGGTAGAATGAGTGAGACTTTTATATTAATTTGTATTTCTGTCCTTTTTTGTGTTGTCATTGATGATGCAATTTCTAATATGTGTTTTTCTAAGCAGTACAGTTACATTGACTATGTCAGCAACACCAGCTTGTACGCCAGGGTGAAAAATATGTTTTTCTTTTTTGGCTTTGTCTGAATAAGTCTATATAAGCAATTGTATTCTTGAAGCAGATTTCATAACAGCTGCTTCCAGCTCTAATTCTTTCTCTTACCATCTGTCTTCTCTTAATTCTGCTATTAGAATGGCAAACAGAACCCCAAGGATGCTGTGAGTTTCTGAGAAATATGGACAACCTCTAGCAGCCTCTGAACATCGAAAGTATAAAGTTGCATTTGAACTCAGCTCTGTGTTCCTGCTCCAAATGAAGACCTGGGGGAAATAAGAGCTGTGCAGATGCTTTGTGTTGAATAACACAGACTTATAAGAAGTCTGAAGATGGATTAAAATGCAAAAAAAAGTTTACTTATCTCTTTTAAGGGAAAATTACACCACCAGGCTTCTGAATCTGACTAATTTTGGAAAAAAAGTCCTCCTGCTAAATCCTGTCTTCAAAAGTTCTGTTTCAACTGAATTAAAAAAAAAAAAAAAGAAGTAAAAAACTCCGTACATATCTAAAATCAGGTCACCACTCCATCTCTACTGTAGCACTTCTCACTGCTACTTCTTAGTCTACTTCTTAGTGCTACAGTGAGGAAAAAGTGCTGTATCTTCAGAAAAAACTATTATTTGCTCAACGTACCCCACAGACATTTTAAAGATGGAGTTTCTTGTAAATTAACCTTTCTTGTAATGTGCTATCTAACCTACAGAATTATATTTTCCCCATCACTTACTACCTATTTTCAGTTTGTAGTAGAGTAACATTTCTTGGTGATTTCATGGTGATCAATGGTTTTTACTCAGGCTGACAACCTGTCACAAGTGAGATGCCCCCCCTGGGACTGATACTGGGCCCCATGCTGTTCAACATCTTCATAAATGGTCTGGATGATGGGATTGAAAACACCCTCACTAAGTTTGCTGAGGACACTAAACTGAGTGGTGAGGTGGACAAGCCAGAATAGAGAGCCATCTTAAAGAGAGACATGAACCAGCTGGAAGAGTGAGCTAGCAAGAACAGTATGAAGTGTAACAAAGACAAGTGAAAAGACCTTCACCTGGGATAACGTAACCAAACATCCCAGCACAAGCTAGCATCTGTGTGGCTGGGGAGCAGTCTTGGTGAAAGGGATTTGGGGGTCCTGGTAGACAACAAGCCGAACATGCAGCCAGCAGGTCGAGGGAGGTGATTCTGCCCCTCTACTCTGCTCTTGTGAGACCCCACCTGGAGTACTGCATCCAGCTCTGGAGCCCTCCACATAAGAAGGACATGGACCTATTGGATTGGGTCCAGAGAAGGGCCACAATGATGATAAGAGGGTTAGAGTACCTCTTCTATGAGGACAGGCTGAGAGAGTTGGGGTTGTTCAGCCTGGAGAAGAGAAGGCTCCAGGGAGACCTTAGAGCAGCCTTCCAGTATCTGAAAGGGGCCTGCAAGAAAGCTGGTGAGGGAGTTTTTACAAGGGCATGTAGAGATAGGATGAGAGGTAATGGGTTCAAATTGGAAAAGGGTAGATTTAGAATAGATATTTGGAAGAAGTTTTTCATTATGAGGGTGTCCCGTTAAAAAGAATGTAGTTTCGATATTTGTCTGTCAGAGTCTCAGGACTTTCACTGATTTGTCTATCAGAGTCCCAGCAAAGGACTTTCACTGAGTCCCGCTCTACTCAGCACTTGTCAGGCTGCACCTGGAGTACTGTGTTGAGTTCTGGTCCTCATAATTCAAGAAAGACACAGACTGGAGACAGTCAACCAGAGGCCCATGAAGATGATCAAAGGGATGGGGAACCTGCCCTATGAGGAGAGACTGAAAGAATGAGGTCTTTTTTCCCTGAAGGGAAGGGAAGGGAAGGGAAGGGAAGGGAAGGGAAGAGAAGAGAAGAGAAGAGAAGAGAAGAGAAGAGAAGAAGGAGGGACCACATCACAGTATTCCAGTACTTAAAGGGCAACTGCAAAGAGGACAGAGTCTCTCTTTTCACAAGGAACCACATGGAGAAGACACGGAGCAATGGATACAAGTTGTACTGGGAGAAGTTTCATCATGATAGAAGGCGGCAATTTTTACAGTGAAAACATTCAATAGAACAGCCTCCCCAGGGACGTGGTAGAGTCCCCATCGCTGGAGGTTTTCAAGATGCAATTGGACAGGATGCTAGATAATCTCATCTAGGTTCCCTTCCCCACAAATGCTTGGACCAGATGATCTTTTGAGCTCCCTTTTAGCTTGGGCTGTTCTATGGTTCTGTCACATCTACTAAATTTGTTTTTGGAAGAGCGAGGCAAAAGTAACTTTTTAAGAGACAGCCCCAGTGGTTATTTCAGTAATGCTAATTGTTTAATAACTTAACCATTTCTACTGAATTATCTAACTACCTACCTAATATCATCTTTCTTCCTGGTAAGTAGCAAGGTACTGACAGGAGACAAACGTATACCTTGACATATACAAAGCACTACTACTGACTTGCTCATCCAGTTAGTCTTACCATTAGAAACAACTTAATTTTTTTTCTTCACTGATACCTGAAGGGGAACAAACATCTGTCAAAAGAAACTACCTCATACATGTATGTTTGTTGTGTTCGCTTTCTACCTTCTGGATGATTGATTCTATTTTTTGCTGATGAAGAGATGTCAAGGAAGTAGCAACTGGAAAAGTTCACAGTCTGAAATGAACATAAAATTGGCAGCTTTGCAGCCACATAAAATATGAGATTGGCAGAGTGATCTGCTCAGATCATGAATCAAGTTGCCCATTTACAGTGCATGTACCGTATCCATTATCTGCAAAGTCACTGAAATATGAGAACAGTGATCTCTCAACATCTTTGATTACTTTGTGCTCGGCTTGTCTTCTTTCTAAGTTGTATGTCCGCGTTACCCAAGGTTCATTCATCACATCCTTGGCTATTGATGAAAAAGGCCCATTGTACGCATTTTTAAAGCTTGCAATATCAACAAATATTTTTTTCTTTTTGATTTTTTTTTCCAAATATCAATTAACAGATATATGCACACTTTACTGCAGATATATGATTACTAATCTCTCTATTTATTATATTATTTCATATTCATTTCTCCCCCAGAATATTAATAACATTCAATTCTGTAAAAAATGAAATCTTAAACATCTCATTCTATTCTTCTGTGAAAAAGACAGCTTCTTTTTTCATAGGTTCAAGAGTATAATAATGGGGATTATTTTTGGCTCAAAAATTGGGAAAGGAAACAATTTTGTCATATGACGTTAATTACATGGAATATAAATCACTTTGTGGTAGTGAGAATTAGGAAGATCAGTTGTGCTTCCTGAGGGGAAAGGGAACAAGGGAGTTGAGTTTTAGTCTATTCTCAATAGAATATTTAACAGCAGACTTCAATATATCATAGAACTGAAATTCAGTGCATCATTTTAATTCTCTCATGATAGCGTTGGGCAAAACCTGATATTAATTAGGTACTACTCGACTTTTCCACAATGAAAACCTCATTCTGGTATATAAAGTGTTGACATAAATTGTATTTGGGCATTTTTATGGAGTAATTATTATGTTGGTTTTCTGTAAACTGGCCTCAGATATAATCTGTTAGGGTGATATATGTCTTGCCTAACTTTATTCATCTAAAAACTATATATATCATCTAAAGGAACTGTCTGGAATTCTTGAACAGTCAGTGGGCAGAGAGAGACATAGTCTGAAAGGCAGATTTATACTGTGTATTTTAAGTTTGGTTAAACTGTATTTGGAAAAAAGTATCCATTTTTTCTATTAATGGAGGCCTTTATAGTACTAGAAAATCCTAAAGTAAAAGCTAAGATATAATCAACATTTGTTGATGGCTGAAGTTGCATGCAATTCTATCTTTCCTCTTCACACAAGCAATCATTTGAATAGCAAGAAGAAAAAACTGCTTTTAGTTTCTGTGCCTTTCCTGGTATTCTGAGCATATTGAGAAAACTTTACAGGCCTTGCATCCTCTGTAATTTTCAAAGCAGAACCCGGTTTCACTTAACAACAAGGCTTAGCATGGCTGTGACTGATCTTATGTTAGATGGATGCATGAGGATGTATTATCACAGGAATGCCTTTAAAAGTTTGCTGTGGGTTGGAGCCAGGGTGATGGGTTGATTTACAAGAACTATTGTCATATATTTTCAAAGAATGGAAAATGTCTAAAGGTAGTTTATTTACTACACTTGCAATACATGCTATTCTAATATGACAACAATAGAGGCCACTATGGCTCCAGAATTGAAAATCTAAAGAAGCCTATAAATTACTATTTCCTAGAGAACAAAAACAACAATAGTGGTTTTCAGGTAATATTTATCTTTTAAATTCTAGTAAAACATTAAATAAATATGTCTTGATGATAGTAAATAGCACTTGCTTGAAAGTAGATTAAATCCAGCAGGAATAAAATTGTTTTTTAACTAGATTAGAAGTTTAAGAAATATTATATAGGAGGGTTAAAGCATTAGTATAAGAATAAACCTTCTCCTTTTGTAGGTTTTGGAGACCATTATTTTTTAGAGACTTTTAGATTAGAATGTACCTTTCATTTTTTCAAGGGAAATGGTCTTATGGCCTCTGGTTTGTGTTTTGGAGAACATACATAGCACTCACTACAAAGGCAGAGAATTTAGGACCATTGTTTTTACCTGTATGCTGTATTGAAAAATGTACTTTTGATGTTTATTCTAGCTAATACTGGTTCAGATCCCACTAGTAGATACAAGGTAGTGGAGTGGGATTTTATTTTTTAAATTTTGGTTTAGTTTGGTTTATTTTATTTTCTTTTTTAAATTTAATTTAATTTAATTTAATTTAATTTAATTTAATTTTATTTAAATTTTATTTTATTTTATTTTATTTTATTTTATTTTATTTTATTTTATTTTATTTTATTTTATATTCAAAGGAGCAAGGTATTATTATTAAAGATTAGGCTACTAAACGCATAGTTAGATACATGTTCAAGTTTACTGTGAGATGTTATTTAGGCTTTGGTTTTGACACTTACATGGAAACTCTGAAATGTTAGCTAAGCACTAAACGCTGGTAAAATTAAGGAAGTCTCAGGGATTTTTCTAGGCTTGCAGAAACACAGGATTTGCTTTTTTTCTGTTGGCTACAGTGGTTCGATATTACAACTCCCAGTTTCTGAGCACAGCCAGGGGGAACAAGTACAGGAGTGGAAATTTGTTCAATGTATGGCAGACTGCCCAGTAATTAAATACGCTTCTTTTTAAATGAATCATCCTCATTTGAATAGTTGCTTCCCTTGGAATTTGGCTGGGAACTGGGTGTGTTAGACTGGACCTGAAATACAAACCGATGCTTGTCCACTTAACATGCTCCATGTGGGCAAGGCTTAAATTTACACAGAGCTCCAATAAAGGCAGTGATGCTCAGTACGGCCACAACTGCAGAGAGTAAAGGGGCCATACTTGAATTGTTATAACTTTGATGCCTATCAGTTTCACCAGGCAAAAGGCCAGCTGCTGGAGGAGCTGTCTAAAGGGACACAAGATTTAATGGTGATACCATTAGTAAAAGTGTCACTCATTCAGTTGGGGAAGATGCATATTTTTATTTGGGTATTGTCCAACACTGAATTAAAGTAATTTTACACAGTGCATTGAACAGTCATCAGATGGCAGTTGGCTGTTTTCAGCTTGAGCTGGATTTAACTGTCAATTTACAGATGGGAGATTTAAATCCTTGCAAATGAATTCTGATATCATTTCTGTATGGTAGCTAGTGAATACCTTTAATTTTGAAATAACTTCAGTGAAACGCTCTGCATTCAAGTCATCATGTTACTTTACAGACTTAAAATAGCAGAATCTAGAAAGAAAGTAATAGCAAGCTTATCTCGCTTTCCTTCATCGTACAATTACACGTGCTGTGGATGACACCAGAGATCATGAAATTAAATATGCGACAAGTCTTAGAGTAGTTGAAAGGTCCCTCTTTGTCTTTTATGTTTCCTTTCCAGTGTCTAATGAATTCTGGATTTTTTTCCATTCTCACCATGTATGCCCTCTATGTGGTTGTTAGTAAGCTGTTTAACATACCCATATCTACATCTCAGATTGTGCTCACTGTATACCGTGTTCACACTTGTTGACAGAGCTCCCTAGGTGAGATACTTTAAATGTGGCAAAAGGAGAGCTTTGCTCACAAAGCCACGTTACCTTTGTCAGGTCATAGGCTAAGCTGAGAAAAACTTCTTGTTTGCTGGCATAGCTGTATCCATTCTAGAGATTTTGCCAACTTGTACCAGCCAGGAAGTGCAATTTTATATCTGTAGACTTTTTCCCGACATAGCTACATTGACAGAACACAGCAATCTCACCTAAGGAGTACCTGTTCTACTGTGGCGCAGTTGATTCAGGTAGCTCACGATCTATAGCTGATATCTCATATAGTTTATTCATATAGTTCATGATCCAAGGATCTTGCATTCCTTCCCTGTGTTCATTTCTTGCTCTCTTGGAGAGCCTCTGGAACAAAGATTCACCTACTCCTTACTCAGCAATCGTGATGATACTGAAAGAAAAAACAACGCACCAGAATCTGAACATCTAATCCTGGTTGTGCAGGTGACAGAGTTAGAAATTCCTTTTAGGGGCAAAGATTATCTTTTTATAGATTAATATATCTGTGATTTAATTTCCCTTAGGATGTCTCAGTCTAATCTAAATGTTTTCATCCTGGCATATTATTAGAACTAGATTCTCTACTACTGTGGATTGTTGTGGTTTATCTGAAAACTGGCCACACTCTGCAGCAACAGCACTGTCTCAAGACAGAGCAGTTGTAATTTAAGGATGCTAACAGTAAGAGAATTAATCTGCCAGCCCCACGGACTGATTCCTCACCTGCTCAGGCTCAAGATGTCATCTGTAGGGCCAGGTTTGACCAACATCACCACATCAGTCAGTCAGTCCTATTTTAATGGCCATCAGCAAGGGGAAAAATGACAGACAAAAAGCAATTACAGTAAGAAAAGTGTTGTTTGAAAAATGACCTTTCTACCCTGTACTTCTGTGAATGTGAAAAGTACAGTCTGTAGTCTGTTAGGTTTAAGAATGGCCAGAAGTGGAAAGATGCTCTCTCAAAGTCAGCACAAACTTAATAAGAGAAAGAAATGAAAATTCTGTGCTTTCTGTAAGAGACAGAAATGAGGGGAACAGATGAAAAAAGGTTAAGCAAAATTAGGTATAGTCACAGGTGATTAACAGAGATCTACCGAAAGTATTTTTCTAGTCCTACGACATGTCAGTCACTAATGCTAAAAGTAAGGCATATGCTTATGAATAGCAGGGACTAGAGGGGGATGACTGTGCTGTGTGACACCACATGATAAAACAACACACCAGACACTTTCTCTGTCAGCAGGGCTGTAACTCTTCAGTAGCTCAAATTAATGAAGGAATCTTCAAAACTCCTGCAAAACCAAGGAGAGAGGCTTTGCTGTTGGCACTGCAGCAGGAAGAGGCCTTACTTTCTCCCAGTGATTGATTTTGAGTAGCGTTGTGCCACATGTTTACTTATCTTAGCCCATATCACAGCAGGGAGATCATTATTTACTTGTGGTAGAACAGCTACCAGGGAGAGCTACTGGCTTGTAAATCTGGGAGTTTACCTGCAAGGTTCTTTCATCCCTGAATGATATCAACAGAACTGACTGCAGCACCACTCACTTAAGAAGCGTGATAAACCCTCTGCCAGACCCTTATCACTAAGAGCGTGGTTTGCAGGAAGCAAGGGAACTCAGGAGAAGAGCAAGGAATAAGAAACTGAGAATGAGTTAAAAAATGCCCTGTCCAACAAAAAGGTTATTTGTGTCAGCCTATTTCTGATAGGCAGGTTTGGCTGTGTTTGCAATTCTGTTGCAGGCTTCAGAGTGCTCTGAATATAGTAGCAGAGCTAAACCTTGTTACCTTTGAATGACATAGTTCAGTTGAATGCTTGTAAGGTGAACAGTTCATTGCAGCTCTAATACAACGTTCTGACGCTTTTGAGGGAAAGATCAATAATTAACGTTCCACTAGAGACCTTAATGGCACAGTTACCATCACACATTGTTCTGTTTTATAATGACATCTCTCATAACACTAATAAATTATAAAAGCATAATAGTGGTAATACTTGAAGAAAGCAAGTTAACAAAAAAAAGCTGTCTCCTCCCTCCCATCCCCTGCTCTCTCCCTCTCCCCAACAGTGGATGCTTATATCTGTGATGGGGATCCTAAGGCAAAATATGCATTAGGCAGTTGTTATAGAACACTAGGTAAAATAGTCCACAGAAAAAGAAAAAAATAGGCGTACATCATGCTATGTAAAGACAGTGCATTCTCACGTAGACAACAAAATGTACTTTTATGTTGTCAGGTTTGTTTGCATCATGAAGACCTAACAGACTTAGGTGGGTGTGTCCTCGAAGGATCTCAAAAGCTTAGGCATTGAACATACAGAAAGTAATAAACCAGCAAACTCCTTTCTGGCACTCTTTATTCTTTTTAGAAAGCATTTAGTTGGGGTTTTTTCATCCTTGAACTTGATTCCTTGACAACGAACTTCCATTGTGTCAAATGTAGGACAGTACAGACCATTCGTCATTAAAATTTTACCTTTACACTGAAACTCCAGTCAAATATCAGTAAAAGAATGACAGGGCTTGGTATTCACAAATGCTGTCTTTAGCCTGAGGAACCAAGTACCTTTAAGCTTCCTCTGTATTTGGTGATGAGGCAGACCCTGCTGCAGGGAGCAGTTTTGAGTACCTAGATACAGGCTACTGCTCTAAATCCCTTCAAAATAGGTCCTCTAGCAGGTGATTCAGAGTAGGAGTCTAATTTTCACTTTTTCATCCCTCCAGCATTAGAGGCCATTTTTTTCCCTCAGTTTGCAAAACACATTGTTTAAGCCCCATCCTATCAGCATGTTCTGAGGAGAAACAATTTCACTGGAATTTTGGACCATCCCTACGAATTTAGTAGGAATGTCTGAACTGGATGATCAGAGACCCATTCCCAGCTCTCAGGTCTTGATATGCTCCATTCTTCCCTATGAACTCTGTTTCTTCTGAAAGAAAATGTGTATGCGTGTACAGGAATGGATGTGCAGTCCGCTCTGCAAGAGATTCTGCCTGGCATGAGAGTGTAAAGACTGTGAAACATGAATATATGTATTTCTTGGTTTGGACACAGCCAGTACATCAAACTGAGGTTCCCAGACAGGCTTCCTGTGTCCTCTGCTTCCTCCCTTTCTCTCTTGAGCATCTAGCCACCAATGGGAATGATTTTGCCTTTCGATGAAAAGTGAAAAAGAGGTTTCTTATGCCAATATACTTCTGCAAGGAATGACTTCACTTGTGTACAATTAAACCAAAGTAACTGATGAAAATATTCTTCATTGGCTAATCCTGTCAGATGTGATATATTCTATAAACCATTTCTTATGATGGGTTAACACATCATTTCATCAAGCGATAAATACTCTAGTAAAAAGCGTCCCAAATTAGTTACAGTCACTGTGTTTCTCAAAAGAGGAAAATGAAAAAAGGTAAATTTTAATTCGGTTATTAACGATGAAGTAGCACATGAAAGGGGTCACTCTGGTTAATATTGCGCTCCACAAATCAAAGGAAATGCATGGATAATAACTTTTAATGCATGTTACTGCTATTCTTCTTCACAAGTTTGTTTCATTTTAAGAAAGGTTATTTTACATTCTTTTTGTATAAGTACGGAGTTTAAAATCCCATCAAAATAATTTCAAGTCCTATAAGCCTTGATTCCCACAGCTCTGCAATATTTGGATGATGAAACAAGAAATTACCAGGGCATTCAGTACTAAGATTTAAGCTGTGTTTCTCATTGCATATTGACTATGGACCCAAGTGGAATCATTGCGATGCTGAGATTTCATGTACTAAAAATAAAAGTATATTGCTGCAGAATAATGTAACCAACGTACCTTATGTTACAGCAGTTGTGTTGGCCCAAAGATAGGAAGAAGATCTATATTTTAGTTCTGTCTTTACACAACTGCATAGTAGTATAAACAATGCAAGTTTTTGCCTGAGACATTCAGTGTACTGTTATTATTGAATGTGCTTTCTTTGAAACTTCATATTTTATTTAGTGTCAGTGCTTGTAGGTTATGTTCACTCAATTTTTTAATACATATGTCAATGTAAAGTCAAATAAGTGTATTTTAATGAAGAATTTAAGCGATGTGGTGGACTCAATGGTAAAGGAGTGGCAGGCAATGTTTACTGTGACAGCTACATACTGGTATTGCACTGCACATACCCGTTTAAAATAGCAGCCAAAAGCTGGTATGTTTGTAACTATGGTGATTAGTAGGGGTTACAGTGATAGATAAATTCAGGATTATTTTGGGACAAGAACTAGAGATAAATAATATCCCATGCCAGTGGGGAATCCATGTAATCCGTATAATATATGATAGTCTTGTTCCATAGTTTGTAAAGTTATTTCTGAAGGAAAAACACAGGAGAAGATATTTATGTTTGTGTGCTAAAATACTGGAGAGTATGTTGGAATATTCTTGTTACACAGATGTATTAACAAACAGAAAGAAATGTTTATATAAGAATATCTGTTGATTCACACAATAATTATGTCAATCATACGTTGCACCAGTGACACCTGCTTGGGATATTCCTGTCCAAACTAGACTGTTCATTTTCCAGCATTTTAGTTGTACTAACACAACTCATTATGGGACCATGCTGATATGATCCAGAGTAAAAATAAAAACACACTACCAAAATCAATTTATTTTGTAACTTAAGCTTTACCATGTAATAATTTTTCCTTGAAAGCAATTCATCATGTCTAAAATATATGTGTTTACTGAATTTTTTGGCTATGAAGCTGTATAAAGTTCTTCTTTGAAAATCAGCTGGGAGCAATTGCCATCTTCATTAATACCTTCTTTATATGATAATTTCCTCATATAAAGGCCCACAGTTTGCACTGGACAGTGGTTTCCTGTACCACTGCCTTGGGAAAGAACACTAGTCTAAATTCCAGTAAATAGCTGAAATCCACTAAATAGCTGAGGCAAGGTACAAAAAGCAAGGGAGCTGACAGTTCGGTGTAACATTGCTTTGGTATCTCCCTTCTGACTGCAGTCTTTGATAATGCTTTGGCCAGGGGACACCCATAAAAGAAATTTATTTGTTCTGATAATATAGGTGGGAATTATGAAACAGAAAGGACAATCACATCTGCTTAGTGCTATCTCTATGTTGGCATGTTCTTACAGCAGAGAGAGTCCTCTGTCATGTCCCTCCTATGCTCTGGTCCAGGAGAAATACAGCTTTCCAGCCTCAGTACTTAGAGTCCCTCTTCTACCTCAGTGCCAGCTCTGTAGCCAGACCTTGGTTAAAGGTTTTTCTGAGATTGTGCTTTGAGTTTCTTCATGTTTAGTAACTAAGAGAGGACTTAGCAGTAATTGGCACATCTATGCTATTATGACGGAAGGAGTGGACAGAGGAGGTCAGAGAACATCTGCTGCCCCATTTGTGGTCTTTTCCTGTAAGAGGCTCTATAGGAGGAAAGAACTCAGGAATGTTGCATGAGTAAATTGAAAAAACAACTATTTTCCAGTGTAATCAAAAGATCAGGAGCAGGTTTTCCTCTCTGACACATTTTGAATTGCTCTTAGAAAAAACTGGTCTGGAACTAAGTCTAAGTAAGCTAGGGCCCCTAAGACAGGTACATGAGTTTCCTGTGTGGCCAGTTCAGAATTTAAAGGCCAGCAAAGGCCATCCGGCCAACTGGATGGAAGTTACTTATACAGGGAACAAAGATCACTTAGGAGGGCTTTTTTCAGGTAACAACTAAAATAAAAATACTGTTAAAGGATGCAAGACTAGATCCTTATTGGACACTAATGCTAGTGACAATTTAAAAGAAAAAAACAGCCCAATTTCCCCTGGATTTCTGTGTTTATCTGGATGCTTATGACTTGTTGTTTAATCCAATGCCTTTCCTCTTAAGAAAGCAGTGATCAAATAAATAATATAAACTATATATATGAATGTATATCAAAGTGTTGAAATGAAATAAAGAATGGTCCATTCAGAAAAGAAACATAGCAAGTGCTGAATTATCTTTCCTTGTATTACTCAGTTTTCTGTTTCATTTTCTATGACAGAAACTGAAATATGACTGCCTTTAATATTAGTAGTTCTGAGGCATCTCAGGAAGGACATTTTAAGTCCTGTGCCAT
Source organism: Burhinus oedicnemus (assembly GCA_008921705.1). NCBI lineage: Eukaryota > Metazoa > Chordata > Aves > Charadriiformes > Burhinidae > Burhinus > Burhinus oedicnemus. The sequence continues at coordinate 178,760 of VFFE01006623.1, read as the reverse complement.
AGTCTGGGATACAGATTGTTCTTTTGTTCCACTTGGTTTGATTTTTCTAATGGCTTCACTGACAGTGACAACATACTTTAATTCACCTATTTACAGCCTTCTTGAACAAACTGAAATATGAGATGGTTAAGAGAAGATGTTTTCATATATTCTAGATTCCTTAATTGGAAAATGGTTTGATATAAGTCCAGACAATATCAATATTCTTCATGTCGGTACAAAGTGGTGAATGTTTTTCAAAAGATCATGCAGTATATTGGCGATGTTTGTCCTAAGTTTTCGGTACTAACAGACAAGAAGAAAATAGTAGGATTTTAATGGAACTGCAAAGTAGTACGTGTTATCTTGTCAGACAAGGACTTGTACTACAATTGTATTCAGCTGAGCAAACTAAAAAAATAACTTCTTATATGAAGAAATGGAATGCCTTTTTTCAACTGCTTTTGTTGAAGTGGTATTCTGAATTGTGATGCAAAGTTATTTACAAAGAGGCTTAATTTCCTGGAGGCCAGCTTGCATTCTGCTTGGGAAATATCTTGAAATGAGAACTGAAATTGCTGATGAGACATCCTCAAATAGAAATGCTAAGGTTTTTCGGCCATTGAATCTTAAATATAGGGTCCAGTCTGTCCAAAATTTTGTAAGAACTAAATAATTCAGCAAAAGAAAAGAAGTTATGCTTTGGGCTTGAATTCAGTGGGCTAAATATAGGCAACTTGTACTGTTTGAGATGCATTAGGGTATCTGAGTCAGATCTAGGACTAGTATATAATAAAAGATTACGTAAGATGAAAGACAGAAGACGCAAGACCAGAGTTGTTCTGAACTATCAGAAGAGGACAACTAGTATACCAGGATACAACAGTAGAAGGAAAATAGTGCTACAGACTTATTTGCTAGGCAAATGAACGAAGATCCTTATTTTCAGTGCAAGTAATTCAGAAAAATGAAAATGTTGAGACTGTTAAGACACCCGAGCTTCTGAGGAAGAAAAAAATTTCAAATAAAATGCAAATAAGGACAGGTACTTAGTGACCTAAATTAAGAAAAGGAGTAACATAAAGACACCTACTTTATGTAGAAGTTTTATAGTGTGTGGTATTTGATATCTGAATAACATCAAGAATCTTGAATCTTTTTGGAGTCTTTAGTGACTGAAGCAGATTAAAGTCTTTTGTTGATGGCTCAACTATATCCTTCATTTGACAGAAAAACTGCTGAAGTATATAAAGAAATACCTCAGTGATTTAGACAAACAGAATGTCATCTTTCTTACACAGGTGCTAAAAATTATTTGGGAAAGTTCTTAAACTACCCAACAAATGTTGTAAATATAATTTCAGCGTTTTATTGCTACAGGGCATGGATCTGAGTTACTAATGAATGATTTAGATTTTTTTCAATCAATTTATGTAAACAGGATTGAACCCAGTATTGACACCTGGGGTACACCACTAGTTACTGGCTTCCAACTGGACTTTGTTTCGCTGAACACAATCCTCTGAGCCCAGCTATTTTGTCAGTTTTCAGTCCACTGGACTGTCTCCTCATCCAGTGTATACATTAACAGCTTGTCTATTAGGATCTTATGGGAGACAGTGTCAAAGGCCTTACTGATGTCCAGGTAGACAATATCCACTGCTCTCCCCTCATCTACCAGCCTAGTCATTTCATCGTAGAAGTTTATCAAGTTGGTCAAGCATGACTTCCCCTTGATGAGGCTATGTTAACTACTCCCGATGACTTTCTTGTCTTTTGTGTGCCTGGAAATGGTTTCCAGGATTAGCTGCTGCATCACCTTCCCAGAGATCAAGGTGAGGCTGACTGGCCTGTAGTTCCCTGTGTCCTCTTTCTTGAAGACAGGAGTAACATTCGCTTTTCTCCAGTCTTCAGGCACTTCTCCCGGTTGCCTTGATTGATCAAAGATTACTAAAAGTGGCCTTGCAGTGACATCTGCCAGCTGCCTCAGCACTCATGAGTGCATCCCATCACAGCCCAAGGTCTTATGTGTGTCCAGTTTGCTTAAATATACCCTGACCTGATCCTCTTCCACCAAGGGTACGTCTTCCTTACTCCAGATTTTTCCCCTGGTAAAAAAACCACAAACAAACCTAAAAACTCCAAACCAGCTGCAGTCTACAACTTAGCTGTCTATATACAAAAAAAATGTAGAGTACTTGTGAAATTTAACGTTTTTATGCTTCTTTCAGTCTTAATAATTAAGTCAAATAGCTTGTGAATAATTAAAATAAGATTAAATTCAAGAACATTCCTTTGCTTATTCCTTTGCTGCAGCAGGCAGGTAAGTAGCGTAACATTCTATACTGCTGTAGAGTTTTGCCATAAAATTGAAAAATCCCTTAATGTGCCTCATTGCATTATTGGAATACAATCAAGGTGAAATGCACCATGCATAGAAAATGAGCTCAGGTGTTTGTCCTCAGTATGCTCCAGTTCCATTAGCACCGTTCAAGGAGCGCTGGCACCATAACATCACTTTCCCACACTACACTTCAGTCATTATGGTTGAGATAGTCCTTCTATGGAGGAATGTGTTTTGCTCAACCTCCACAGGGTGTTCAAACCACACAGAGAAAGTATCGCTGGAGCCATTGGAGGTAAACTTTGTCAGATTTTGAGCAAGGACAGTCCCTAAGCTCTTCAGTTCAATTTTGTTGCTGCATTCAGCTTTGCCACAGCTTGATCCACACAGTCCCAGTCCAGCTCTTAAATGACCATTTGTCTACAGCAGAATGAGTACTGTCATACAGCCCTCTGTACCTCCACTGATTACTGTGACATGCAGATGACTGAAATCAATGGCATCGCTGACGTACAAGTCCTTTTCTTTTTGTCAGCAGAAACTCTAATTTAAGTTTATTTGTGGCCATGTACCACAGGGGTATGTTTTGAGTTTCCTCAAGGGTAAGGCTACCTAGGTAATTCTGGCCTTGCAAGACTCCATGCCCTGAAATGTCCACAGTGCTGCCCTTTAGTTACCTGTGAAATTCCACCCCACCCCCCTGCCTTAATCATCTGTGTAATGAGATTCCTCATGGCTCTATCTGCAACTTTTGCCAAGTTCTCACTGTTATTCGTTATGTTCAGCAATTACTTATGTCATGTCCAGTGGTTTCTCCTGATCTGTTCAGTTAGCTTAACCTCAGGCCAGGGTTATTTGTCTGTGTCCCTTAATGGAGGGATTCATGGGAAAGGACTCAGAAGAGCTGTCTCAGAATGTATCTTGTACATCAATCCCACATTGGCCACTGGTGGCTTAGATCAGTGATGGACAAATTGTTTGCTCTGTGGACCTTTAACATCCAAGAAAACATTTCACAGATTACTAAACACTGTTCTCATGATTTAATGGAAAATGCTGGGGAAACAAACAAACAAAAAACCACTGTAGAAATTGAATGGACTACTTACAAGATCTTCTTGTTAGGAATTGCAGACAGAGATGAAATCACTATAAAATGTAAGATTGAAAAAGCCTGCTCTATGTAGTTATAAGTGATTGCACAGGATATATCAGGTAGGTCCATGTTGTTGATTTCATTCTGGCCAACATTTTTAGTTACAGCTATAAAAGATACAGCACGCATTCCTGTACACTTATAAAATCTGTGGATGTTAGGAAGATGGGAGGACCTGAAATCTTGTTGAAGAATAAGATCACAACTCTTGAGTGTCTTAGGTTATTTGGAAAATATAACACTGAAGATGAGATCAGAGTTCCAGATAAGAAATTAGAAGTGAAACGGTGAGTGGGTACCTGAAAAGGTAACAACATCACAGAGAGAAATATTGAAATATAAACTAAATTGCCAATGTACTGCTGTTGCAAAAGGTGAGTCAGAACATGCTAATAATGGAGACAAATGCAAAGATATGGGAGATAATTCCTGTTTATTCAGCTTTCCTCGGTGTTGATGTGACTGGATCAAAGTACTCCATGAAGTTTTGCTACCACATTTAAAGAAAGTTCTAGATAAAGTAGAAATTTCTGAAGGAAGCAGCAAGAATGTGTCTGTCCATTCTCTACTAGGTCTAGGTACTTCTGCTTCTCCTCAGACCTGATAAAGAAACACAGTGCCCCAAAGTTTATTTTTTTCCCACTATATCAGTCTAAAAAGACGGTACCTCTCCATACAAACTTTGCCTCTTATCTCTTTACTGTCCTAGTGAAAAGAAGATTATAATGAGGACACTGACAATGCTTCCATTCTTCTTATAGAAAACAAAGGGTAATTGACTTAATCTGCAGAATGAAGATAGGTTACGTATTAGGATTAACCCTCTAACTGTGAGGGTAGAGAAGACTACTCAGATGATGTCCTGGTAAAACTTCTTCAAGCTCACTATCAGCACATGTCAGAGTACGTCTGCATGTATGTCAGTGTCTAAATTGTTCTTAAAAATCTCTCTTTTTGTATATAGGAGATATAGATAAGGTTGTAGTTTACTGAAATGAAATGCATAAAACAAATCAAAAAGTTCTTTTCAGCCATATATTTATATGATTGGATTTTCTGTTTGTTTTTCTTTTTTTTTTTTTTTTTTTTTTTGCTAGGATTGTCCTTAGAGAATCTATCCCATTCTAATTTAATTTTGCAATAAAGACATTTTAAAGTAACACTTTAGGTCAGTATTTGTAAGGTAATAAATGTTTAATTTAATTCTTTGGATAGTCAACAAGTGGATTTTCTATGCCCTGTTTAACTCTATCTTGTTTACTTTTGACCCAATTTAATTAACAAAACATTTATTTAAAATCTAGCATATAGACTAAGCTTTCTCTTGAATATTAAAAATAATGTCACCATGCACTGCTGTCAGATTTATGGTCCAGTGCCACACTAGCTGACACAGAATAATTTAGTATGCAGAAGAATCTGAATAGGAAACCAAAGGAAGAGCTTGTTTTCTTTAATTATTGAATTGATATAAATTATAATTAACATAATGGTTGGAATGTAATTACACTACCACACAATAATTTATTTTGTGTTATGTACCGTGTCCAATTTGCTTGTATTAACCCCTAACCTGCACATTATGACTTGGCATTAGGCATTTGTAATAAGAGATGTTAATTTTATTTTTGCAATTACGTGAATATGAGATTTAGGGTAATAATTTGTGCAACTTTATTAATAACATACAATTTCAAAACATTGCTAAAAAAGTATGTATCAATTTACAAATATTTCCTATACTAAATGTATCTGTTTTCATATTACTTTAATTAACTGTAACCTGCTGTTTGAAAAAACAGTGGAAACAAACTGAAATTAGAAGTAAACAAGAACTCCAGCAGAGCTATTTCATGCAAAGAATAGTAGAAATATGGAATAAATTGCCAAGAGCACTGATGTGATCCATATAAATGGATTCATGGAGAAGGGAGAAATTAAAGCTGCAGTGACAATACAGAAGTGTGAGAAGGAAATAAATTTTGAGAGCTTGCATGCTTGGGTCAAGCAACCTGACTTACTTAATTAATTCCTTTTTAATGTGTTTCCCTCACCAGTCTTATATGTAGATTCACAGTGTTACCATCAAAATCATTTGTTAACGTAACAAAAGCTCAGCCAAGGTCAAATTCAAGATCCAAAAGTTCAAGCTAGGGAAGAGATCTTTCATTCTGGAGGCAGACAGTACAGTAGTCATTGGGTGATTGGTGATTTGTTTACTATATATGCTGACCTAGCATTCTCAGTGGCACACTTGGAGATTTAGAAAAGGAAATAATTCAGTTACACAGTACAACAAAGCTGCCACAGGTCATGGCCATTAGTGGCCTACTAAGCTTTTTATTTGACAGAACCTCATAGAGGAAAATCTTTTTGCTGATAGCGGCAAAAAATAACATTTCATCCACCACATTTCTTTAATTTAGAGACCTTGCTTTTCAGAGGGACTGAGCTAATAATTAAGGAAAAAAAAATGTTACCTAGGTAATTTTAAAAATATTTGAGGCTTGGCTGGGATCTCATGGTATCATCTAAATATCTGCAGTAATTAAATATTGCTCTCAGAGGATGGTTCATACACTAATTAGCAAATGCATCAACTGAGTAGCACTGGAATGGATTATAGCATCTCCCTCATTTCTTCTATATAGAAGAGAAACGGGCTGTGGGTTGGAAAAGGGATAGAAAAAGCTGCAAGACTGACTGCTTTCAAAGCATTCCTGAAAGGTTATCAGAAGGTTGAAAAAGTTGTGTAAGGAAGTGTATTTTGAAAGGTTATTTGCATTTTAATGGAGGCAGGAGAGATCAAGTAACTGTTTTCTCTGATACATTCAGTTTTTACATTCAGTTTTTACAATGAAACGCAACTCAAAAGATCTGTGTGTATATATATATGTAGACATAGCTGGTTTTTGAAGACTTCAGGAGCTTGACTGATTTGAAACATGTCTTTAACCAAAAAAATCTCTATTGGCCAAATGTGAACTCATTTTGTTCTGTTTTTTATTTACAGAAACCAATTTGGATAGCTTTTTTTTGTTGTTGTTTGCAACTAAGAAAATTTTATAAAAGTAGCTTTCTAAAATTTTAGTGAAAAATAACCTACTAGCATTTTTCTGTGTTCCGACTACAGACCAGAGTGAGCCACATCTCTGTTCTCTTGACATTTGGCTAAAAAAATAAGCATTTTTCCTCATGTGAGAGAGAGATACCAAGAGTAGAACCTTACAGGAAAAAGTCCTATTTTATCATCTTTATGTAAACCATCTGCAGGGGTTTTGGAATCCTAAGGTCCATTTAAGCCGATGACAGCTAGCCATATGTTAGCATCTGGTTTAACATTGCCTATGTAAGGAAGGTGCTTCCTCATCAGCTGTAACTCTCCTTAAATATAAAAATACTTATAAATAAATAAATACGTATATATTAAATTTTGGAGGGTTTTTTTTGTAAAGTAATTTTAAAGATACAGGTCAAACTTATGGTACAGGCAGAATTTTACATGTAGAATTTCTTAGTTTACAAACCTGGGCTTACTTCTCCAGGCTACACATTAACTCTTACCATGACTTAATGAGTCATTGCGTGAAGCTGATCATTTAGTCAAACCAGATTAATCCTTTACTGCATTCGATGCTTTGTCTCATAGGAAAATTTTGGTGCTTTATAACTCACACTACATGATTGTAATACAAGCTGAGTGACATATATGCCTCTGTGACTTTTAAATTGCTTGAAAATATGAGCTATTGATAGATAGCTATTAAAAGTCACTGTAAACAGCTTAGATTGTCAAACTAGGGATCTGTTTATTGAAAAGAGTAGAGCAAAAATTCCCTAATGATTGTACTAAATCAAGAAAAATGATTTGAAACCAGTATGAGACTGCAGCAATGCTTTCCATCCCGGGATTTCATTGCAAGGCTCATATTTTTCAGCACATTGTCACATACCCTTAACTTGTGGAATCAAGAGCTTGTATGAGAATCTACCTGTCATATTGGCAGAAGAATGATTGGAAATGCAAATTAAATGTGCTGTTACAGAATCACAGAATCACAGGGGTTGGAAGGGAGCTCTGGAGATCGTCTAGTCCAACCCCTCTGCCAGAGCAGGGTCACCTACAGCAGGTTGCACAGGATGGCGTCCAGGCGGGTTTGGAATGTCTCCAGAGTCGGAGGCTCCACCACCTCTCTGGGCAGCCTGGTCCAGTGCTCTGCCACCCTCAAAGGAAAGAAGTTCCTCCTCATGTTCAGATGGAACTTCCTATGGTCAAGTTTGTGCCCATTACCTCTTGTCCTATCACTGGGCACCACTGAAAAAAGACTGGTGCCATCCTCCTGGCACCCTCCCTTTAAGTATTTGCAAGCATTGATGAGATCCCCGCCCTGAGTCTTCTCTTCTGCAGACTAAAAAGACCCAAGTCCCTCAGCCTTTCCTCATGAGGAAGATGTTCCAGTCCCCTAATCATCTTTGTAGCCCTCTGCTGTACCCTCTCCAGCAGTTCCCTGTCCTTCTTGAACTGGGGAGCCCAGAACTGGACACAGGCCTCTGGACGCGACCTCACCAGGGCAGAGTAGAGGGGGAGGATAACCTCCCTTGACCTGTTTGCCACACACCTCTGGTTGCACCCCAGGATGCCATTGGCCTTCTTGGCCACAAGGGCACATTGCTGGCTCATGGTCATCCTGTTGTCCACCAGGACTCCCAGGTCCCTTTCCACGGAGCTGCTTTCCAGCAGGTCAGTCCCTAACCTGTGCTGGTGCATGGGGTTATTCCCCCCCAGGTGCAGTACCCTACACTTGCCCTTGTTGAACTTCATGAGGTTTCTCTCTGCCCACCTCTCTAACCTGTCCAGGTCATGCTGAATGGCAGCACAGCCTTGTGGTGTGTCAGCCACCCCTTCCAGTTTTGTGTCATCAGCAAACTTGCTGATGGTACACTCTATCCCTTCAAGAACTAGAAGACAAGGGGAACACATGTAAAATGTTCTGTAAACTTCATGATTGTTAAACAAGTCCATGAGTTTTTAAAATATGAGTCATGCTTTTTTGAATGCCTGTGGCTGCCAATATACAGAATTGTGTCTCAGTCCACACTTTTGTATTCCAGGTTTGTCAGTGAAACCAAAATATAACCTGTGTTTCTGACAAAAGGTTTCCCACTACCCATTACTCATTTTCTCTGTTTGATTTTAATTAAGAGGATCTTTCATATAGCCAGAATTTTAGATTTGTCCATGACACAGTGCTGTCCATCGATTCGCTTCTTCTTCTTCCATCATTAGTCAAGTCTGAAGTTGGATAAATGCACAGGCAGAAAAATAGTTTTGAAGGAATAGCAGTAAGTTTGCTAACTTGACCACTCAATAGTTAGGAAATTCAGAAATATTTTGCCTCTGTGTTTCTAATTTCTCTTTTTCTTGTCTATAATGCAGTCTTTAATTATGTGATTGTACTGTGGGGTTTTTTTTCTCCATTAATATTTGCTTCATTCGTCAGACTAGAGGGACCTCCTCAGACTGCGGCTTTATAGTGAAGGAAGGTATTGAAGTTTAGAAACATGAAGTGGATGTACCATAGGAGCTCAGAAAAGAAAGACAAAAGAAAAAAAATGCAATTTTTTTCAATGAAGCCTGTGATTCTGAAGTTGATCTCACCAAAAGCATTGTAGAAATAATGAGCATAGTTGGGAAGTGGAACTTCACAGCAAAAACTATTATGATATTTTAAAATTATTCAAAAAGTCATACCAAATTCTTTCAATTGGGAAAAAATAGCCACAGTGAGAACTAAAGTTTCCACATTTTCAAAAGAATGTTTCTTTGCAGATAGTAGGAGATTTAAGCCACTTTTTTAACCTCCCACTGTCTGAATCATATGATAAGAGGGTCTTCTGATAGGTAATGCCACTGACTTGTTTCCTTCTGAAAATAAAACTCAAAACTTAATTGAACAGGAATGCGATACCAGATGTGAAGACTAGGGTCAAAACCATTTGGAAGAAGATCCTGGTCTGTGAGCTTCTGTTTATATTGTTTATACGAAGTAGAACACAGTTTACAGGAGGGATTTCAAATGCCTTTCACACCATCTGTTCCTAAATAATCCATGGTCTTTTAAGGATTTTGTAAATTTGTTTTTAGCTTTGCCAAATTACCCATATTACAAAAAAACACATATTTTTCCCAATTTGTGAGTGACTTGCTTCCAGGATAACACAAGCCTCATCTACACTCATTCATCTCTCCTCAAGTTTGTAACTCCAAATTCTCTGCAACTCCAAATTTGATCTGAAGTGTAAGAAGTATAAGCATTTCAAAGTACAGATATGTTTGCTTGTAAGGGAGAGTATGCATTTTTTCATATTCTGTATCAGCCTGCCCATGACTGATATAAGTACGTATTGGCCCAAGACAGTGAAAAAGAACTTCGACTTCCATGTTTCATATTAAACGTCAAGTATGCTTTGAGTCAGAAACAACATCAAACAGGTGCCAGAAAAGGGAGCATCTAAACATGTATACAGATCACAAGGGATGTGGTACATTTTCCATCTAATCTATTTAGTTTCACATATATCCCCAATGCCAGGGTATCTAAGTACAGCACGATCCATAGGTTTGCACATTGCTCAAGATGTATGATCAGATCTCATAAAACAGCAAATCCTATCAATAAAACATGAAGCAAAGTTAATTACAGGCTTCCATTCAGTGTCACCCTGCCGCTCATGGCCCATTATAATGAATCATTCCTAACATGTGGGAGAGATTGACAGAGATTTTATAAACTTTCCATTCTCTGAGTTTTCCCTGTGTAGTAAGTGCCTGCTGTACACTAGGAAAGTGATTAAGTATCAATTTCATGTAGAATAAGGAATAAATGTTTAAAAGACTAATGAGACACTATTTTTACTGCTTAGAGTACTGTGACTAACCAATGAGTCAGATGAATGCCTCTTGTCATTTTAATTAGTCATTCGATGAGCCTCTTTTTTTTCCTCAAACTCTCTAATATTTTTTTAAGTAACTTTAAACTTTTCAGGAATGCACTTTTTGAGCGATGAGACCAACAATTTCTTTTTCAAAGGTCCTGCTGGAATAAACATGTATTACGTGTTTGTCTGAACTTGTGGATGTCTGAAAGTAAAGTCATTTTACCTTGCCAATTCCTTTTAGGTCTGTGTTTGTATGTCACTGTCACATCTAGGATACACATGTTTACAAGCCTAAGTTATCTATTTCTGGTATTTATTGTCTTACAGACCTAAATATCTGAAAACTTTTTCTCCTACTGCAGTCTTTCTTTGGTCAAGTGTAGTGGAAAGTGCTAGTTATCTTTTTTTCCATTTCCATAACCCATTGATTCAATTAGAAAGAATGTTAACTCATTTTTTTAGCACACATTCTTGCAAATTGTCTTAATCTAGCATGTTAAATGCATGAATGTTAGTGCATCTTCTGATGGGTTAGATAACCTCACTTAATGAGTTTTCTAAGGATTCACTGCTATATTGAGAACAGGATGGCGAATGTCTGTTCAAATTGTTACTGTTTGCACAAGGTTCTATAGGTAGGTCAGCATCTTGGGAAAATTATTGCTTGTTTCTTTGCTTTGGTTTCACTTCACCAAAATGCTTTAGCCCTTTATGAAACTAATGAAAAGTGTGTTGTTTGCCTGTGTTAAACTATGTTAGTGAAATAAATTGTTATAATTTTAAGCACTTGAACAGCTGTGTCAAGTGGTATTGGCTTATTGTCTGTAATACTAATGCTTATATATATTTTAATATACCTCTGTGAATTTAACATCTTCATGCATCTTTACCATTTATATTTCTTAAACGTACATCTTTTTAAAATAAAAAGGTTGAATTTCAGAAAGGTAGTTGGTATAGGAAGGGTAACACTCTCAGACAAATTTAGTGTGAACCTAGTCAGTGATGCAGCTTTGGCTTTTTCTGGACTGAAGTGGTGAGTCTAGATTTAGAAGTGTAATTCACCCTCCTCCTGATGTAGGTATACACAGAGAGAAATGAGGGGTCTGCTTTCTACTGTCAGTTCTCCGTTACCGACTGGCTACCTAATCAGTGTTGTTAAACAAGGAGAAGTAGGCTGCTGCCTGTAAAATCATTTAGCTCAGTAATCAGTAGGGCATTCATGTTCTTTTGTGTGTTTTATTGACATAGGTGAGAATCTGTTGCAGATTCTAGCTCAAAACCTGCTATTCTGGCTACAACCCAGTCTTTGGTTTTGGTATTTCTGAGTAAATCTTCATTATAAAAGGGTATTAATCATCATAATGGCAGGTAAGTTCCCCCTATGGTGCTCTTGGAGATTTCATCTCTCCATATGCCTTTGCATTGTCCATTGCTTTGAGCTATATCTCTGTGGCTTAAGTTCTTTCCTCTTTAAGTTAAAAGTAGAAATGAAGATTTGGCAATAACATAATGACACAACTGAGATTCCTTTCAGAAGTGCCTCTACCCCAGTAACTGACATAAAAAAATATAGACTTTTAGCATAATTTAGAGAAATGCATCTAATCAAAAGACTGTCTTCAACTTCTGATGTGACATTAACATAATTTGGTATCACTAAAGAGAAAATAGAGACATATTCTCTTCTGGTATAAGTCCACATGTATATGTATTTGTATCCACATGGATTTCAAGCCACCATATCCCAGACCCAATGTATATAATACCCAGCCTCTGTATAAAAATTTGTCTAAATAAATGCTTTCATTAACTTTAATGTCACATTTCTCAAGAGATCACAAGAGCAAATTTGACATTTATAGTTAGTTAGTTGACATTATAGACATCTAAGTAGGACAATTGATATGTGTGGTGTTCGACAAACTTGAGGTTAATAGAAATGGTTATTTCATAGCCATGTTAGAAAAAAATAATTCTATGTTTTTCTTTGCTGCACTGCATTTCAGAAGCCAGTTTTCTTTAGAAGGATAGTTTTCTGCTGCATTTAGAAATAGCTTTTAGGTAGCAAAATAAGGTACATTAGGCAATATAAATTAGATTTATTTTAGAAGACTTGAAACTCGTTAGACCTCAAATAGTGTTGCTTGTCACAAATTCTAGGACGTTATATGTGAGACAATGTCTTACGTTTAAAGAAGTTAATACTTACTGGCCTGGAGGCCTTTATTTTTCATTACCAAGGAGTGCAAATAAACCTGCTTGTTAGGGCAGAAATTTAAAGGTCAGTCCTCAGATGTCATAAATCATAGATCTAGGAAGAAATAGATTAAGGAAGCCCAAAATACTGGGTCAGCATCAGCAGCACAGGAGTGTTGCTTTAATTCTGTAACAAAGAACTGATTCCAGTTATTATTCTGTTCCTCAGGGAGTAATTTAATTCTAGTTCAATTCTTAAGAAAAACATGATATAATTCTAGAATTTTATTCAGTTTTGGTTCTTACTCTAATGGATCCATATTAATTTTAGTCCTTCTTTAAGCTAAACAGTGTGTTTCATTTCATTTTTGTCAAGAGATAAGTTGATGTTTCTTAATTTATTTTTAAATCAGTACAGATTAACTTTATTTAAATGCATGTATAATTAATAAGTGCCTGTTTATGCAATTTCAATATATGGGCTCATAGGACTGCATGAATTTTGAGAGGTCATTTAGCCTATGATCGACAGGGTTACATATTTACGTCACTCCTAATATATATTTCCATATGTTTCCAGTTTTGGAGATTGATGCTTTCCAGAACAATCTAATTCAGTGCTCCACTACCGTTGCAAAAGATACATTTTTTCTAATATCTAATCTGAATCTTCCTTGCTGCAATACAAAAGTGTTATCCCTAGTTCTGTCTGCCACAGGCACGAAGAATTTCTTTAGGAAAAAATATGTGTTTATGTATTGCATATATCATGAATATCATCTTGCAGTTGTCTCTTTTGCCTGTAGTCTTCTCTACTTCAGGCTAAGTAACCTAGGTCATTCAGTTGTTCCTGAGAGGGCTTACTGCTAGACCTCTCAACATTCTTTTTTTCCTCTTGCTTTGTTGCAGCTAATGGGGACTTTCTTGAAGTATGATGCCCAGAATTAGAGACAAGGCTGCAACTGTGGCCTTACAAAGGCTAGAGAAAGCAGAATCTGTTTTATAGGCTGTGAAGCAGACTAGTTAAGCACAGCTCTGTTCTTGGTCTGCTGTTATCAGTGTTGTTTTATTCTCGTTGTCTACAAAGGTTACCTTTTTTATTCCAATTCTGTCGAAGAAATGTACTTTGTATTTCCTTGTTCCCACTGAGGAAATTCTTACTTGTTATTCTCATTAATAGACTCTTCCCAGTGGTGTCCAGCCACAGAACAACAACATGTAAAGGGCGCAAATTGAAACACAGGAAGTTCTGTCTGAATATGAACCCCCTTTTTTTTCCCTTTGAGGGTGATTGAATGCTGGAACAGGTTTCCCAGAGAGGCTGTGGAGTCTCCATCCTTGGAGTTAACCCAACTGGACACAGCCTCATGCAACCTACTCTAGCTGTCACTGCTTTGAGCAGGGGAATTGGGCTAGACAATCTCCAGAAGTCCCTTGCAACAGTTCTGTGATTCTGTGAAAATAATGCCAAAGTACAGGTTATACTTACAGGACTGTTCTTCTTGGCAGAATTAGAAGAAACAAAATTCTATGTTGCTAAAATCTCTGAGACTTTTCAGTCATGGCAAGAGGGTAAAGTATGTTGTTTTCCTTACTTTTTGAAAACTAATTTACACAAATCTAAGTGTAAAGGTTAAAGTAAATCCCTATGAAATATTGTGATAACTAGTGTACAAAAATTATTAGCAAGCTCAAATATGTTTAATTAAATGGTATGTATTTTTTATGTGAAGAAGGAAAGTTAAGTTTGAATTGGGAAACTTGCAGGTTTATTAGATACACTGTTAACAAAGAAAAAAGGCATGTTGATTCTCAGTGCTTTAACGAGTAGGCAGCTGTTCGTCTTGCCGAGCATAAACCTTTTACTCACTTTTAAGTAGCCGCTTGAACACATTTTTGTCTTTTAGTGTATGACCCATATCTATTGTCCATCACATAAAATGACATAAAACGCTCATTTCTAAAGAAAAAGTAATCACTGACACGCTAACTGCTCCCTTGAATGTGATTCTTCACATGAAATTATGCTTACTCCCTTTTAATGAAAGATCATTATACACTTATTACAATACCCTGATAATGTGCTCTGTTCAGAACAAGGCCATAATTATAGTTGTATGTGTGGTCATGTGTGACTGTGAATTGTTATAGAGAAGCTTAGAGAAAGACAAGCAAGAAATTTTTTTTCCTAATGTAGACCATTAAGATTTCAAGTCCTCCAAACTGGGAACTAATCACTGCACTTCCATCACTACTTTGGTCATTTTGGATTTGCTATGTTTTAATTTCAAAAGTAGTTATCTTACTTGGATTGAAAACCAAATAAAGCAGAATGAGATTTTCTGCTGACCTTGAAAGATGTAGTTGTTGGACTGATTTAGAATCATAGAATTGTAGAATAGTTTGGGTTGGAAGGGACCTTTAGAGGTCATTTTGTCCAACTCTTCTGCAACGAGCAGGGACATCTTCAACTAGATCAGCTTGCTCAGAGCCCCATCCAACCTGACCTTGAATGTTTCCAGGTATGGGGCATCTACCACCTCTCCCGGCAACCTGTTCCAGTGTTTCAAGAGCCTTGTGGTAAAAAACTTCTTCCTTCTATCTAGTCTAAATCTACCCTCTTTTAGTTTAAAACCATTACCCCTTGCCCTATCACAACAGACAGTGCTACAAAGTCTGTCTCCATCTTTCTTATAAGCCCCCTTAAGTACTGAAAGGCTGCAATAAGGTCTCCCCAGAGCCTTCTCTTCTCCAGGCTGAAAAACACCAACTCTCTCAGCCTGTCCTCATAGCAGAGTTGCTCCAGCCCTCTGATCATTTTTGTGGCCCTCTTCTGGACCTGCTCCAACAGGTCCATGTCTTTCCTGTGCTGAGGGCTCCAGACCTGGACGCAGTAATCCAGGTGGCATCTCATGAGAGTGGAGTAGAGGGGCAGAATCACCTCCCTCGACCTTCTGGCCACACTTCTTTTGATGCAGCCCAGGATACAGTTTGCCCTCTGGGCTGTGAGGGCGTGTTGAGCTCTTCATTCACCAGTACCCCTGAGTCCTCCTCTGCAGGGCTGCTCTCAGTCCCTTCATCAGCCTGTAGTGACTACCAGGGGTTGCCCTGACCCAGGTACAGGACCCTGCAGAACCTTGGCCTTGTTGAACCTCATGAGGTCACATGTGCCCACTTCTTGAGCCTGTCCAGGTTACTCTGGATAGCATCCCATCCCTCATGAGTGTCAACTGCACCACTCAGCTTGGTGTCATCTGCAAACTTGCTGAGCGTGCACTTGATCCCACTGTCTATGTCGTTGATGAAGATATTGAACAGTACTGGTCCCAGTACAGACCCCTGAGGGACATCACTTGTCACTGATCTCCATCTGGACATTGAGCTGTTTACCACCACCTTCTGGATGCGACCATCCAACCAATTCCTCATCCACTGAACAGTCCACCCATCAAATCTTTCTCTCTCCGATTTAGAAAGAAGAATATTGTGGGGGACCGTGTCAAAGGCTTTACACAATTCCAGATAGATAACATCCATAGCTCTTTCCTTGTCCACTGAAGTAGTCACTCCATCATAGAAGGCCACGAGGTTGGTCAGGCAGGATTTGCCCTTGGTGAAACTATGCTGGCTATGTGTAATCACCCTCTGTCCTCCATGTGCCTTAGCATAGCTTCTAGGAGGAGCTGTTCCATGATCTTCACAGGGACGGAGGTGAGGCTGACAAGTTGGTAGTTCCCAGGATCCTCCTTTCTACCCTTTTTTAAAATGGGTGCAATGTTTCCCTTTTTCCAGTCACTGGGGGCTTCGCCTGACTTCCATGACTTCTCAGATATCATGGAGAGTGGCTTGGCAACTACATTAGCCAATTCCCTCAGGACTCTGGGATGCATCTCGTCAGATCCCATAGACTTCTCTATGTTCAGGTTCTTCAAGTGGTCATGAACCTTATCTTCTCTTACAGTGGGAGGGACTTCGCTCTTCAAGTCCCCATCTCCATCTTGCAGTCCATCCACTCAAGAGGTGTGGGAAGAGACATTGCCAGTGAAGACTGAGGCAAAAACATTGTGGAGTACCTCAGCTTTCTCCTCATCTGTTGTTACCAGTTTGCCAGTCTTGCTGATCAGGAGGGTACACTTTCTTTTACCTTCTTTTTCTGGCTGACATACGTGATTTCTAAAGTAGGATCTTATTTTTCAACGATGACATATTATAGATATGGTGTGACTTGCCTCTGATCACGGCAGAGAGTTTGGGAAAGCTCAGTCTAGGAATAGCAGTAGTGCAGCTGTAGATAGGTTATTTACAATAGTTTTACAATCATGTTTACTCTTTAGCTGGGAGTATCTATAATTATTTGATTATAAAAATAGCTACAAAATATTTTCTGATTTTTTTCCGTGCTAAAGTTTAGAATATGAAGTTATTTTAGCTTTTCTTTTTTCTTTGTTTTCCTCCCTGAACATGTTGACTTAGTCACACTCAAATATTTTGAAAAGATCTTTTCTGTTGCTACTGTTGGAGGCAGATTTCAGGGTTGAATGGACTACAGGTCCGGCCAAGCATCTCTTACGTTCCAGGTCCATATTATCCCCTTGGTCAATCATTCTGTACATTCATATCATCTCTAGTGTCCTCTTGCTTTAGTCAGTTTTGATGCCTGTAAATTTGATACCCACTCTTACTTCTGTTTCAGCTTATTTTTCTTAATAAAGAATGATTTTTTCCAAACCTATTGACAGGTTTATCATTTTCTCCTCATCTATATCTTCCACAAAAAGGATGCCTGCAGAGACATATAGCAAGATATAGCTGGGTGGAAAGAAACTATATTGCATTACCCATGCTGTATTATAGAATAGAAAGATGTGTCAAGGCATAGAGCTTGTCGCATAAACTATGTGCTGGAGGACTACACATTTGTTTACTGCCATTAGTAATGGTTTTATTAAAGCAAACAATGGAGTATTTTGGAATTTATTGTAGTTACCTGTGGGTGTTAGTGTTACATTTTTATTTCACAGGTTTACAGTTACATCTATCCTTGATTTGAGTGACTAAAATACAAATGTACCTTTCTGCAAAATGCAAAACTATGTTATGGTTTGATTTCTATATGTTTAGTCAGTACCCCATACTGTCTTCTAAGGCACTTCATTTGCTGGTGGAAAATTGATATGTATTTTCACTTTCCAGAGGTATTTCAAGGACTGCAAATCCTGATTTTTCTGAAAAAAATGTTTCAAAATATGATTGAATTTCTCATCAAGATAATTCAGATCAAATGTTAAGAAGGAGAAAGCTCAGTTAAAACAGCTTTTCTGCTGGTTGTATGAAAGTTATATGATGAATATAATTACTTTTAATTTTATACATTTATATTTTATTTCTTTCTGCCTTCGGCATTAGTTGCAGTATAACATAAGGTGTCTTTGTCTTGTTTTAGATGAATGCATGCTTTACGCCATAGAATATTAAACTGGATTACATTTTCGTTTGCAGAACTATCCACAATGGCAACAAATGAAAATGCCATGTTAGAAATGGGAAATGTCCCACTTTTAGGGATAACTTTTTAAAGGGAATAACTTTTGAGAAACTTAATTTCCTGTTGATGGGCTGCTACTGAGCTTCTTGAAAATCAGATTCCTTAATTTATCTTTAGAGGGCACAACAAATCCAAGGCTTATGCTGAGGTATGGTATTATTAAACAGGTCAGTGTAGTGGAATTGTACTGTTATGGACACTGAATGCAAAACTTAATATATGAAGTTCAGCTAAATTGGTAACAAGGAACAAATTAATTATATTTAGCTGTTTGTTTAGCTTCCTATGTGTCTTAACTGCAAGTGGTTTTGGTTTCAAGAGCAACAGAGCATGGGTAAATTACTCTTAGATTAAACAATCTCTTTTTTAAATCAGCTTTTGAACTGGTGGCTAAAACCATTTTTTCTTGTTGCAGTTCAACTTGTTTTTACAGAATTTGCAGGTTTTGGTGATTGAGGGCAGACAGCTCTTCCAATAAAGGTGGGATTGGTAAATTAATATGTTCTCATACTAGCTGAAGTTGGCAGTGGATATGATGACATCAGCCTTTATTTCATTGACATCTGCATAGAGTTTCCAGAGCCCATTTATGATGTCATGGTTTTCCTCCAGTCCAGTTTGTTTCATGGAAAGCTGGAACTCAGCTTGTAACTTTTGGATGGTTTCCTCATAACTGATGTCTATCTTTCACAATTCGCTCCAAGGCATAAAGTGCCTTAATGACTCTTTTGGCTGTGTGTACAGTAGATTTTGGCAAAAAAGGTTCTCTCCTTTCCTCCCTTCATAGGAAATCACTCCTGCTTCTTTCAGCCCTTTGCTCTTAACTATTTTCAGTCCTTATCAAACATTCTTTTCATTTCTTTTCATTTCAAGGGATGCCAAAACAATTATCAGATATTCTGATTCAGTTTTTTTATCTTGCTGTGTATTATACATAAATGCTAATATACGCACATTTTTTTTCCTTACTACTAGATTCCCTGTTGATGAATTAATTTCCTTTCTTCCTTCTATTTTATCCTGTTTTACTAAAATAAAATTATATTGAACAATTTTATAGCTGCAGTACTTCACAGTTATTTATGCTTGACTGTGCAGTTTTCTTCCACATGTGTGCATTTGCTTTTACTCTGTTTGGAGAAGTCTGTTTTTCATAACACCAATGTTTTCTAAGCTCAACAAATAATTGATGGTGTCTTCTTATTGGCTGGCACAACTAATTTGGGTGAACTCTCCACAAATCAATAAATCCCTCTTTTGCATTGCAAACATGCAGGTTGTTCTTCTCTGGCTATTGATATTCTCCTGCTCTCAGGGGTTTCAGTGCTCAGTATTTTCAAACTATTTGCCAATAATAAAGACAAAGAAGTATAGTACATTGCACCACTTCAGCTAGTATACAAACATACTCAGACATACATGAAATGTAATAAGGAAAAACATGAAAGTGTGTGATTCACTGTTACCCTGTCCTGCAGTACTAACTTACGAGATCTTATTTATCTATTTTAATGTTAAATTAGGCCATTTGGTAAAACAGCCAAGGTAAGCAGAAATCATGTACTCTGGGGTTTATCTACATTAAATACGTGAAATTATCCACTTTCATTTATCATAACTGAGTTTTCTGTAGCACAATCCAGGTAATTTCAGTCCTTCATTGATTCATTGAAAAAGTATTATTAAAAATAAATATTTTTTTCCTTAAAACATAAAAGAAACAATGTAGATTAAGAATTATTTTAGCTTGAAGAAAATAGGTAGGGATGAGACACTAATAGCCATGGAAAGTAAAGTGCTGTATATGTAAAGAAGCAAATAGCTTGTGTTTGATTCCATACCCCAGACAGTGAAGCACTTATTCTTGGTATGAGAGAATGAGTTTCAAATCACTCCAGGACTCTAAGCTCTGCTAAAAGGTACTCTGGAGTGGACTTCTGTTCCATTGACTTTTCAGATTATTGAAATATTTATTTATGGAGTAGCATAGGACAGATTCTTCAAAATCATGAAGAGGCCACCCTTCCAGACTTGGGAGGTTGTTGCCATCAGACACTTCCCAAGGGCCTGTGGGAAACCAAATGCTCCCTTGAGCACCTGTATGAATGATCACAGAGAACACATTATAAAAATAGGTGTTCCTCTGTGTGTGTTTGTGTTATACATATTTAAGACAGCAAAATTAGATTATATCCTCCTATGTATGGAGGTGCAGGCTTGTAAGAAAGAAAAAAAAGAATCTGCAATGTTTTGAAATCTTATAATATGTGAATACTTTAACCTCACACCTCTAAAAAACAGATCAAAGCCTTGCATTTCTAAGGGGGGGAAGAAGGCATAGTAACGTTAACCACCTCCCTTCAGATCTTCTGTCACAAACCCTGGTGTTTGTTATCTTATTGAACCCAGTTACTTTTCCAAGTGGTCTTCTACTTATTATCCTTCCTCACTATGAACCCCTATGTTTGATGCCATATGTTATAAGACAAGACCTACAAAACTAGCTGAAATTCACTACCTACTTATTTAATCTAGATTTCTTTGTTGTAGTAGTTCTCATCAGTCTCTGTGTAGCTTTGCTGCTTTGATGATTCACTTTGTTGCAGCTTTGAGAACATCTGCAGTAATCAAAAACTGAAGAAGGGTACTAGGCTTCTTGTTGCTTCCAGTTTATGAAAATTGCAGCTGACACTGTAATTTTGTCAACTGATAGAATTAGACACCTGAAATATTGCTAGAAGGATCAATACTCAAGCAGGTACAGCTTGTGAAGTTACTCAGCTGAAGTCATTTTTGGAAATTACATTTTACTAGCTGTAAAAAGTGGAAGATAAAATAAAAATGTATCATTTCCAGGGGGTGGGTTGGTTATTATTAGAGCACTAGAACACCATACAGCTCTCTAGAAATGTGTAGCCTATAAATAGATCATATTCTGCTAATTTTGAAAAAAGTTTTTATGTAAAAATAGTTTTAATCAGATGCAAGATTTCTTTGTATTTGCTTTTCAGTCTTGCAAAGGCATTCAAAGAAGTAGCTGAAAAAGCATGTGCCTTTAAAACAGTAAAAGTCTCCTTTGATGTAGAGAAAAAGGATCTGAATAGTTTTTAAAAAACCATCCTTTCTGACATTATTTTTCACAGTACATTAGATACCATCTCTTTCCTGTTATAATATCTCTTTATAACTAGCCTATAAAATAAATGAAATTTGTTGCAGTGGGATGCTTTTCATTTCTTTTCTGCCAGAATTCATGTGACAATTCTTCATCTACTTTCTCTAGTGAATTTGACTACAGAAGAGATAAAACACTAGGGCAAAGATGGAAAAAAAAAACCAAAACCAAAAACAACCCCAAAACTTTAAGGAACTCAGAATGCCAATAGGCCATTTTAGTGTATACCTAGTTTATTTATAAATAAGACTTTTCTGCGATGCTTTCTAATATACTGTCAAGTAGCACAGACTGCTTTTCTTTTCTCAGCCTCTGAAGGACCAACTTTATTACATTCACTTTGCACAAACTTTACAGAAGGGGCATTAAGATGAGGAACATTTGTGGTTGGCCCAAGGTCATATTGGAAATCTAACCTTCTGAATCATAATCACTTTGCCAAACTAAAGATAATTTTTCATTTTAAACCATTAAAAAAAAATGGAAGGGCAATAATGTGAAAATGCGAGTGTTTGAGTTATTATCATGGAAAATTTTGTCTCTGAAACAAGGTTTTGTGATCTGCGTGCTTTTCAGCTGTTCAGAAATACTGTGTACACAGAGGCTACAACTCAGAAGCTTCTGTGGAACAAATGTTAAGTGGCTTAATTTTTGAGACAATAAAAATCGATGTTGTGATTGTCCAGTCCATGATACCAGCATCTGAAGAAATAGTTCAACTTTCTACGCAGCAGTTCTTCATTTTTTTGCTTAGAAAGAGGAGTGTACTTGAAATGGACATTGTATTTGTTCAACCTGTGACTTCGGAAAAGTATAGTTCATTAAGGAAGAACACAACACTGAAAAACAACACAGCAAACCCATGTGAATGGCATCAGCTGAAGCTACACAGAGCTTGATGGAGATTTACAAAGATGAAGGGTTTATATTGGAAGGGAAAATTGTCAGGATCTCTTTTGCATCCTCTCACTTCTTTTTAGTGCTACCTAATATTGTACAGCATGGTATATGATTGTGGAACCTATTGGAGTAATCATGCTCAGACTAGTCCAATAATGACACAGGAAAAAATATTTTTATACTAATTCATATAGGCAAATATATCAGTTGAAAATACACAAAACACATCTAAATGTCCTTGGGTCAGACAGTGGCCTCTGAGTCGGTGGTAGTCAACACAAGAGGCCTCCATGGAGGCCAACCCTAAAGGAAGTGCTATTGCATTGTGTTTGTAGCAATCTGCACCACATTATAGGGGTCACAGATCCCCTAAAGATGGCTAATTCTGGCAACTTGGATAATGCCATGCTGAATTTTTTACGTTGCTCCAAAGGCAGTATGGGAATTTGAACTGTGAAAAGGCTGAACCTGAAACTCGAAGCCTGTCCACCTCCTGGATTTGACAATGCCCTTCTATTCTCGTTTCCTGTTAATGAAGTAAAACTTAAGTATCTTTGACTAGCAGAAAATGAGATACCTGTTGTATCATGCGGTTCTTTAATTGATTCCTGTAATGAATTTTAGGAAAAAAGATTGCCTAGGAAATAGACAATATTAGTTACAATACTTTGAATGGGCCTATGATAACAACCACAGCATGATTAAACTATGATTTTTAATCTGATTTGGACAACGTTTGGCTAGTGTGCATTTGCTCACAGAATAGCAGCAGAAGAGCGCTAGCCTGCCTTGTTTCCACACTGGCTCTCCACTGATCCTTCCTGTTTATTCAGCAACTAGATCAAGAGATGAAAGCAGAAATTATTTTGGTTTTAGTTTACGTGAAATTTTGATCAAGGATGTTCCCTAGTTGCACTAATTTAAGCTTTGGCTCATTGAGAGGGCTTTAAACTAGGTACGAAGGGGGAAGGGGATAGAATCAAGCTCATTAGATACGAGCCTAGGGGCAGCATGCCAATATTGGGGGAGAAATCGATAGCCCAGCTCAAGTGCATCTACACCAATGCACGCAGCATGGGCAACAAACAGGAGGAGCTGGAAGCCATTGTGAAGCAGGGTAGTTATGAAATAGTTGTCATCACAGAAACATGATGGGATGACTGTTATGACTGGAGTGCTGCAATGGATGGCTATAAGCTCTTCAGAAGGGATAGGCAGGGAAGGAGAGGTGGTGGGGTGGCTCTATATGTTAGGGAGTGTTTTGATTGTCTAGAGCTCAATGACTGCGAAGGCGAGGTCGAGTGCTTATGGGTAAGGATGAGGGGCAAGGCCAACAAGGCAGATATCCTGTTGGGAGCTTGTTATAGAGCACCCAATCAGGATGAAGCAATAGATGAAGCATTCTACAAGCGGCTGATGGAAGTCTCACAGTCCCCAGCCCTTGTCCTAGTGGGGGACTTCAACTTACCAGACATCTGCTGGAAATACAACACAGCAGAGAGGAAACAGTCTAGGCGATTCCTGGAGTGTGTGGAAGATAACTTCCTGACACAACTGGTAAGTGAGCCTACCAGGGGAGGTGCCTTGCTAGACCTGCTGCTCACAACCACAGAAGATCTGGTGGGTCTGGTGGGTGATGTGGTGGTCGGAGGCTGTCTTGGGCTTAGTGACCATGAAATGATAGAGTTCTCAATTCTTGGTGAAGTAAGGAAGGGGGTCAGCAAAACCACTGCCATGGACTGCCGGAAGGCAGACTTCAACCTGTTCAGGACACTTGTTAAGAGAGTCCCTTGGGAGACAGTTCTGAAGGGCAAAGAGGTCCAGGAAGGCTGGACATTCTTCAAGAAGGAAGTCATAGAGGCGGCAGGAGCGGGCTGTCCCCATGTGTCAGAAGATGAACTGGCGGGGAAGGCGACCAGCCTGGCTGAACAGGGAGCTCTTGCTGGGACTCAGGGAAAAAAGGAGAGTTCACCACCTTTGGAAGAAGGGGCAGGCAACGCAACAAGAGTATAGGGATCTAGTTAGGTCATGCAGAAAAAACATCAGAAAGGCAAAAGAACAGCTAGAACTTAATCTGGCCACTGTCGTAAGAGATAACAAAAAAGGTTTTTCCAAATACATTAACAACAAAAAGAGAGCCAGGGAGAATCTCCACCCCTTATTGGATGTGGAGGGGAAGATTGTCAACAAGGATGAGGGGAAGGCTGAGGTACTTAATGCCTTCTTTGCCTCAGTCTTTAATAGTAAGACCAGTCATCCTCAGGGTATTCAGCCCCCTGAGCTGGAAGACAGGGGTGGAGAGCAGAATAAAGCCCCATAATCCAAGAGGAAGCAGTTAGTGACCTGCTACACCAACTGGACAGCCACAAGTCTATGGGCCCAGATGGGGTCCACCCGAGAGTGCTGAGGAAATTGGCGGAGGAGCTTGCCAAGCCGCTCTCCATCGTTTATCAGTGGTCTTGGTCAACGAGGGAGGTTCCAGATGACGGGAGGCTTGCCAATGTGACACCCATCTACAAGAAGGGCCAGAAGGAAGATCCAGGCAATTATAGGCCTGTCAGCCTGACCTCAGTGCCAGGAAAGATCATGGAACAGTTCATCCTGAGTGTGCTCACGTGACATGTGAAAGACAACCAAGGGATCAGGCCCAGCCAGCAGGGGTTCAGGAAAAGCAGGTCCTGTTTGACCAACCTGATCTCCTTTTAAGACCAGGTGACCCGCCTGGTGGATGAAGGAAAGGCTGTGGATGTTGTCTACTTGGACTTTAGTAAGGCCTTCAACACAGTCTACTACAGCATTCTGGTAGGGAAGCTGGCAGACCATGGCGTAGACAGGTGCACCCTTCGCTGGATTAAACACTGGCTGGATGGCCGAGCCCAGACAGTTGTGGTGACTGGCGTTAAATCCAGCTGGCGGCAGGTCTCAAGCAGTGTTCCTCAGGGCTCAGTTTTGGGACCAGCCTTGTTTAATATCTTTATTGATGGTCTGGATGAGGGGATTGAGTGCACCCTCAGTAAGTTTGCAGATGACACCAAATTAAGCAGGAGTGTTGATCTGCTTGAGGGTAGGAAGGCTCTGCAGAGAGATCTGGACAGACTGGATGGATGGGCTGAAGCCAATTGCACGAGGTTTAACAAGGCCAAGTGCCGGGTCCTGCACTTCAGCTACAACAACCCCAGGCAATGCTACAGGCTTGGGGAGGAGTGGCTGGAAAGATGCCTTGCAGAAAAAGATCTGGGGGTCCTGGTGGACAGCCTGCTAAACGTGAGCCAGCAGCGTGCACAGGTAGCCGAGAAGGTCAACGGCATCTTGGCCTGTATCAAGAGTAGTGTGGCCAGCAGGAGTAGGGAAGTGATCGTGCCCCTGTACTCAGCGCTGGTGAGGCCGCAGCTTGAGTCCTGTGTTCAGTTTTGGGCGTCACAGTACAGGAGGGACATTGAGGTGCTGGAGCATGTCCAGAGAAGGGCAACGAAGCTGGTGATGGGTCTGGAGAACATGTCTTATGAGGAGCGGCTGAAGGAATTAGGATTGTTTAGTCTGGAGAAGAGAAGGCTGAGGGGAGACCTTCTTGCTTTCTACAACTACCTGAAAGGAGGTTGTAGTGAGATGGGAGCTGATCTCTTCTCCCAAGTAATTAGCAATAGGACAAGAGGAAATAGGTTCCAGTTGCGCCAGGGGAGGTTTAGGCTGGACATTAGGAAAACATTTTTCACTGTAAGGGTTATCAAACATTGGAAGAGGCTGCCCAGGGAGGTGGTTGAGTCACCATCCCTAGACGCGTTTAAAAGTTGTGTAGATGTCGTGCTTAGAGACATGGTTTAGTGGCAGACCTGGTAGAGTAGGGTCAATGGTTGGACTAGATGGTCTTAAAGGTCTTTTCCAACCTAAACAATTCTACGATTCTATGAAAAGTTATTCTTAGCCCAGTACAAATTTAAGCAGGTTATTAATAGAAATATTTTGACATGGTAGGTGTGGTATTTGCTTTCAACACAGATTTCTTGCCATGGTAATCTGTGGCAGTCATATCATGTTGAGATACTTTTAATGATTTTGGAAGAACAGTTCTTTAAAGGCATTTAGGTGTTATCCTATCAGATGTGAACCTGGAAATGGCTTCTAGCATATCATTGGTGAATGTACTAAATAAAGAAGAGACTAACAAAATGCTTGTCAGCATGCCAGTCTTCTGGAACGTCCAACTGCTGGTTTGGTGGTACATAACTCACACAGCTTTAAAATTGCCATAACAACATAGGTAGGAAAATACATCGATGTCTTCTGCAGAAGGTATTACTGGCCTCTGAAGAGTCAAGAACAAAAACTCCAATTCTATTCTTTATTTGAAATCTACTCTCAAATACAGTACTATGGGCCTAATACTCATCATAAACCATGCTTCCATCTGGTGAGATAGATACTGTAGCCTGTGTCTCCTCTGGTGAATTACTGCTATTTCATTACTCAAACATATAGCAATTTTTCAGTCTGCTGCATGCCTGTCCTCCTTCACTAATTCCTCCATAAAACCACTGTTTCCCAGTAATTTTCAGGATCTCCAGAATTTTCAGGATCTTTAGAAACTTTTTCTACATCTCTTATTGATACTTCCTTACCCAAAGTGAGACTACCAAGAGTATAAGTTCTTCCAGCCCAGTTATACTGCAACTAGCAAAAGACAAACCGAGATAGTTACAGAAAGGTTATTAACCAATATACAATGTTTTTCTCTAGCTTTACTGATACAGTCTTTAAATGATTGCACAGGGGCTGAAACATACTTTTTGTCTAGATGAAGAATGTATAGAAGTCCTGCAATTAAGGAAGCATTTCAGTGACTTTTAGGGGGAGGGAGCCAGAAAGCAATCCAAAGAGCAGTGGGGAAGAAGCAACCTCTGAAGAGATGTGTCATCCTACACAATGAGTATGTTAAAATTCACCTGAAAGTTCAGTCCATCCTACGAACCTAGCATGTACCATAGCAACAGGTTGGACCCTGTTGGCTGGAACATTCACATAGTATTTAAATAAACATTATTAATAATAATAATAATTTTTAAAATCTTATCCTTCTTTAGATAAAGGGATTATTTATCCTGGTTCTGTGCAGAGAAGCTTACCAACATCCTCATGAAAATTATTCGTTGAAGAGTTAAGCAAAATGTAAAATACTCTTGGCTTGATTCAAACAGTCATAATTCCTAAACTCAGCTCCTTAGATTCTCATTTGGTGTAAGTTCATATAGCTGTTGATGTAGCCGCGCTGTGCTAATTTACTGCAGCTGACGATCTGGCCTACGGTGCTCTACTTTGGATGAAAACAATAACGATTCTGGCACCATCTAGAATTCTTTATTATTCCATTTACATAACTTGCTTTCAATTAACCAGAGCAACTTGTCTTGAGGCAAAAGAAGTGAACGTTAAACTCAGGGAAAATGTGTGATTTGCTCCCCACTTCACCTTCCTGGGATGGCAGTGTGGTCTGTAGGCTGTGTTGTCATGGCATGCCTGTCTCTTGCTGTCTGTCTTTATTTTGGTCACAGCAGCATGCACTGTTCATAGCTGCACACTCAATTACTTGTACAGACAAAACTAAGTAACGAAAAGGCCTGCTGCCCCAGTATAATTAATCCTCTGGAGTCCCATAGGCAATAAGCACAAACAGCTGACTAATGTGCCAAAGTACGCATGTATCTCGATTTGCAACACAATCAGTCGTCTGCTGGCATTTATATACTTAATCATTAATTGTCCTTTGTCATATAGCAGAAGCGAACTCTTCTTAGCTTGGAATAACTTGGAAGCCACTGTTCATCGCCTGCATGTTTTTACAGTGTATTGTCTATTTCTAGCCTCTTGATGTACCTCCTCTTCCCTTTAAACATTACAGGGCAATACCCTCACCTCATGTGAACATGAAGAGAGTAATTTTTTATCAACCCTCTTCAGTTTGATTTTCATTATCCTTTGTATATTACCTTCAGCAAACTTTTTTAAAAATATATTCTCTATCATGAATAATTAAATTCAAAAATCCACATTAGATACTTTGGACTGAAGCAAGTCAAGTACTAAAAAATCCGATGAAAAGAAAATAAACTTTCCATTTTTTTGATAAAGATCTGACCTTTGGTGTATAATAACCACACACTGTGACAGATGACCTAAGCTGTATACCTCTACACATAATAATGATAGATTTGTTTAGATTTTTTCTGACATTAGGCAAACTATGCAATCATAAACATGCTGTTAATATAGAGGGCACATTTTTACATTTTCTTGAGGAAACATGATTTTTTTTCTCCTTTAATTTAACACTAACAAAAATAAATGAACATTTTGTGCCTATAGTCATGATTCATAAATGAGTAGTACTCTTATTCAAAATAGACTACTATTTTTCTCAATTAAAATGCAGTAATGTTTGCTGAATTTGGTAGAACTTTGTGTGAAAAGAAACAGATATACTTGAGGTGATAGGAGCTCTTTCTTCAGAAAAACATAAGATCACAGCAATGCTTTATTCTTAATTGGTATAACAATATTATAAGAATTTCAATTACAATAGGACTCCTGAGTCCACTGAAGTTAGCCAACCAATGATATATATTTAAGGAGGAAAAAAAAGAGATCTTTGGAATATAACTTCAGAATATATCTTTGGAAAGACCAAATCATCAAGAACCTCTCTTTGGAGCAGAAAGAAAGGGGATAAAAGGAGAACTGCTGAACTCTAAACTGAATTGCATTTTCTTAAGGGTATGAAAATCAACAGCACAAAAGAAAAAGAAAATAAAAACATAATTAGAGTCCTGATGGTAAAGGTAGAAAGAGATGTATGGATTATCAATGTTAGATGGTTATGTCAAATTAACCCATAGATAACTTGGTAAAACTGATTATCAATTCAGATAACTAATAGAACTAGGAGATTTGAAATAAGCTTTCTGGCATCAGTAAAGCTTTGATACATACGACAGCTAGAGGTAGCTCCAAGGAGAGTGCCTTTCAGCTCTTTTATATTGAGCATTTGCTTTTGTGACACAATCCAGTGCTGATGAAATATTGACACAAGAATTGGAAGCTATTATTGAAGCAGAAGATTATAGACTTCATAAAATTAAGAAAAAACCCTAACCAAACAAAGCAAAAAACCCAAATGACTTTAAAAACTGAAGTAATATAAGGGATGAAGTTAAAAAGCACAAAATGCCAGGTCAGGCCTTTGATGATCCATAGTAGGAAGTTTTGCTTGCAGCTCAGTGAGCATCATCTGTATATGGCGCATGGGCCATATTCAGGTGTTCTACGTGATCTACAGGCTGAGTTAGAGATGCCAAAGAGATTCAGTTCTAAAAATGCAGAAATTGATTCTGAATTGAATCAAAAGAGCTAGCAAAAATAGGAAATAGTAGTGCCGCTGTATAAGACCCGGGTAAGACCTCCTGTGCAAAATCCTGATCAGACGCATTCCAGAAAGATAAACTGATTCTTAAACAGGCCAGGAGAAGGGCTGCTAAGGTGTTTAAGAGCATGGAGAGCCTGCCTTTTAATAGAAGAGCTTAGCTTGATTAGCCAAGCAAAGGAAAGTTGAGAAGGGGTATGAATTTGTTTAGAAATACTCAAAGAAAGGAAAAAGGCTGTTTAAACTAAAGAATCATTTTGGCACAAGAACAGATTGGTATAAACTAGCTATGAATAAATCCAAGCTGAAAATTAGATTAATGTTGCTGACCAATGGAGCACTCAGATTTTGGATCTGTTCTCCGAGACTGCTAGGATGAAACAATTTAGCTGTTTTTAAGCTGGAGATAATAAAATGTGGTATATGTGATAGCAGGGCTTGATGCCTGCTGTCAGCTAAAGCTTTTCCAGTTCTCTTTTTCTCAGTCCTTAGGAATTTAATTCATATATCTTCTATTCAACACACAAAGAATCACCAGCAATTAAAATAGACCAAATTTTCCTTTTGGAGCCCTATTTTTAATTTTGGACTTACTAATTATACTTTGTTTTAGAATGTCAGTAGTCATTAAGGTTCAGATCTGCAAAGAGACTTAGGTATAGCAAAGTGAAATTTTAAAGTAACCTGCTCTGGTTCACAGCTTGTAAACCTGATGAAGGTAACTCACTGATTATACTTAAATACTGAGTCATCTCCTACGCTGCAGTGCTTAAAGCACTGAAGAGACAACCATGGCGCATTCCTGCGTGCACCTCTTACAGTGTTATCAGCTGATTTGCCTGTTCCTTTTAAAACCAGACACTAGAAATTGTGGTCATGAAAGAAGGATGCCTTGAGTTTTCTTTTTAATTTACATACATAAAGTTTTTTGTCCCTTCTCAGTGCGGTTGGAGGTCATCTCCTCCAGCACCCCATTCAAATCAAGGTCAGCTCCCAGGTTCCAGCATGGCCTTGGTCTTGGCTCAGAGCTTTGTCCATTTGAGCTCTGGAACACCTCTGAAGATAGAAGTTCAACATCCTCTCTGGCGCTTCTGTGTAACAGGGACCCTGCCATGATGTTTAACTACCTTCTTGAAGAAGAATTTTTTCTTGTATCTAATAGTCAGGGTGCCCTGGGGCCAGGCCACAAGGGGCTCCCTGGGGTCCATCAGGGCAGAGCCTGGCAGCTAGGTTCTGTCCCATCGCCCCATCCAGGAACAGGACAGCCAGGGGACACCAGGGGAGCCCCAGCCCCAAGCATCGGACACCTTCCTGGGGACAGGGACAGGCAGAGACCAAGCTGGCCATTGGCCAGTGGGTGGGGGTGAGGATCAGGTCTGGTGAGGGAGCCTTGGATTAGACACAGCCCTGGGATGGCCAGACAGGGCTGTAGGGATGGGCTGAGGCCAGGTTATGAGGTCAGCCCACAGGTAGGGGTCACGATTTGGACCAAGATGGTACCTGGTGGAATACAACACAAGCACAGATGCAAAACAGCTGCAAAGCAGCTGAGGTGGCAGCTGAATAGCAAGAGCCTCCTCTAAAGGAGGTCCCAAGCCCTTGCCGAGGCTTTTAAACAGAGCTGCTTTTGGGTACCCTGCACTTGGACTTGCTCTAGCTTTCTTCACAACAGCCCTTATCAGTGAGCTGGCTTTGAACAACCCTAAACTTCTCCATTCTGAAATACAAACCCACGCCTTCAGAACTTCTCCATTCTACACTAGAGTTAAAAATACCTCTGTATTGAGTTAAAAACAAACAAGCAAACTTGGAGACAGGTAACATTGAGAACTTGCGTAATCTACTTACCGTGAAGGTTTGTAAGGTTCTTAATTTTTATTAAACTAGATATATCTGTGGGTTTTCTTTTATTAAAAAGGTATAATTACGCTTCCCTCAATCAAAGTGAAAAATCAATACTTGCTTAAGTTACATGATCAGTAAAGTTTGTCCAAGAAAATAGATTGATTTCATAGAGAGTTTTGGACTTTGTGCATGCTATTTAAAAAAATATAGGGACACTTTTCTGGGCAAAATTCATTCAGTTATTAGAGCAAAACAAAATTTTAATTTGAATCTCTGAATTTTGATAGCTGACTTCATTGGGTGGTATGCAGTGGGAAAGAAAAAATGGATCACAATTATCGGGATATAAGATGTTACTGTGATAAAGAGACTAGTAAGTTTAAGAGGGTATGAGACTCATAAGTATGACTTAAGAGACTGGTGATAGACATTTGTTTAGACATGTATCTGAGTTCATTAATTCCCATACATCTTTTGACTTCTTTTTTCTCTGTCATTGAGTTTCTTTGGTTGGTTATACTCTGTCAGTCTGCCACTTTGTACCCTGTCATTTGTTTGTGTGTCACTTAAAACATTGCCATAGTGGTTAAACAATTTTTCTGCTGTATATTTACCTTGTTTTCATTTCCACACTTCAGTATGTGGACCATCAACAACAGTTTGTGCCACTGCTAAACTGAGTCACTTGTGTTGTTATTTATGTTTGTTATAAATCGTTATTTACACAGCAAGCTGTAACCATGATTTACAGTGATCACGTTAATTGACTACATTTCACTGTGCACCTCAGCTGCCAGTAATTTGGCCATAAATTTTACAGAATTTATTCTTGTTTTACAATGTGGGAAGCTTGTTGGCCTTTTGTGAAACTACATGATCAATGGTGTTCCACTAATTGGCTGGCAGCAATTCTAAAATGGTATAGCCATTGCTCTCTACTGTAAGGATAAAGAATGTGATTCCATGTATGTGCAAACTTTATATCAGGCACAGAAATCAAAGTTTCCTCTGGTGAAGCTGTGACCCATGTATCCTTCAAGGAAGCATATGAGGCTGCAGCCTTCTGCACCACCAGTCTCTGGTAAATACATTAAATAAAGTAAAGATTCAACACACAAGCATTAAGTAAGTCCACTGAGTTGTGCATTATTCTGAAAGTTGCTGAACAGCAGAAGGTAAAGTAATCACTCAGTAGAGTCAAGATGAATAAAATAAAAGGCTATCTCATGTTACAATTGATTTCAATCTGCTGAAATATGCGCTGCGCATTTTGATTAGCTGGGTAATGCAGTGTATGCTTCTGCTAGGAAGGAGAAACCCAACACTATTGCACTTCTTTTGGCTGCCTATCCATTCATCAAAGCTTTCCTAATTTACATTCTATTTCCTTTGATGCAATCAATGTGAACAATAGAGGGTGTTACCTTGCATTCTATACTTTGATTTGATTTGGCATTTGTGATCAACATAGTCTAGCAACGTTGCAGGTTAGGAAACATTTTGCTAGTGCCATCAATTAAATTGTTCAGTGACCTTCCCTCTCCCTGCTGTACTTTGAAAATACACATATATATTTCAAGATGTCTTTTTTGCCTACACTATTTGTTTTACAGAGCAATACCCTGTGTGAAAATGAGAGATGGTAAACAACATCCTTAATGTTTAAGATGAAGAAGCCAATGGCTACTTATCCACCATTATATTGATGTACAGTTACTATTACAGTGAATATAAATAATAATACCATTAATCCTCCATGACATAGAGAACTACATACATAGCCTGCAGCACTGTGGTATGCATTAACCATTCCTGGACTTGAGCTTTTTACTCCCCAAGAAAGATGTGGTTTGGTGATGTGATCTCTGTTCTTGAAAATATAGACGAAGTGTAATAAATCTGATAGTGCAGTAGTGCCTCTTTTTTTTTTTTTTAAAGTTCTAGCAGGTGACAATGAAGAATTAATAGACCTGTATTATTATTTTTATAATTATACCTAAGCACATTTATGCCTCAATCTGTTACTCTTCTACTGCATGTCTTTGGATGCATCGCTTCCATGCTGTATACCTGAGTTCTTTCACCAGTAGAATGGGATAATATGTTAATTTTTCATTACTTAAAGATTCCTGAGTATAAAACAAGTGTTGTGTGTATTACATTATCTCACAGGCAAAACAAATACGGATGATAATTAAAGTCATAGGTGACTTTTTCTCCATAAAGAAGTGAGAGGGGAAAAAAGTTAGTTCCATTAAGTCACTATTCTCTCTACAGCCATTAGAACAATATAAATATAAATATGTTACTACTGTCTTTATCATTAAACAGCCCAAAATACCTTTTACAAATCTGGGATCAGAAGTAAGAATGATGCTCCAGGATTCCCAGTCAAATTCCATCTGTATGACATTTCATCTTTCTAATTGTGAGTTTGCATGTGTACTCTTGCCTGCTGACATAAAACAGCTCTATGATATTCTCACTACCTTCATATTCTTATATGATTTTCTATCCAAGAAACACCTACCTTTGAGGAGCTGGGAAGATCAACCAGTTCTGAAAAACACCTTCTAAGCCTGGAACATCTGTTAATCCTGTTTCAGATTGCCTACACAAAGAACCAAGTGTGGATAGCTGTCAGAGAGAAGGTCTTATCCAAATGAAGAGTATCAAGCAGAACAGAACGAAATGTAGTACTAGGAAAGCAGAATAAATAATAAAAAAAACCCTGTTGAAAATGCTTATGGAGATTGGGGTATCATGCCTGGAAGACATTGTAATATATATTTTCTATATAGTTTACATATTAGTTATCCAGAGAACACCCCCTAGAGATGCATTTGTCTTATTTGTAAGGAATACCTAGGTGGTTCATGAGCACATGGGCACACTAACATGAATGATACTAGCAAAGTACATTCACTTTTATCTTTAACAGGGAATAAACAGGTGAAATTTAATAAAGTACCTGTGTTTATGTGTAGGTTAAAAAGACTTGAAAATCTAAAGGGAACAGCTATCAAATATGATGGACAGCAGCAGGGAAAACATACATTTCTGTAATGGAAGTTATTTATTCTACTTATTATAGCAAGCACTTGCTCATAGCTGTTCTATTTAAGAATGCAGACCAGTTTTCTTTGCCACCTCCTGCCACAGTCACATCCGGGGATGAAGTCTTCCATGTTCGTCTCTGAAAGAAGACGGATTCTCCTTCCTTTACTGTTTAATATTTTGGTCCAAATCCTGTCCACTCAGACCTTCACAAGCTCTCCATTAGATTATCTTTCTTCTTTTTACTTCTTTTACTTTCTTTTCTCCTTTGTCCTTGTTCTTTGACTCCTCTTCCTGCTTCCAGTCTGTGTTCAATCTTCTAATTAAAATCCACCCCCCTCCCCCCACCAAAGCTCTCGACACTAATATTTCACTCATAGTGATTATGCTGTTCATATTTTTAGCCTGCCTCTGGTTCTTGGTGTATTGGGTGTCCCTGCCCAGGTGCTGGCAGCAGGGGGGCTGCAGGGGCGGCCTCTCTGAGGAGAGGCTGGGGCTGCCCCGTGCCGGACACAGCCGGTTCCAGCCGGCTCCAACCGACCCACCGCAGGGCAGGGCTGAGCCCCGCAGCCAAGATGGTGGCACCGTTGGGAAAGCACGTTTAAGAAAGGGCAAAACACTGCATGGCAGTGAGAAGTGGAGAAAAAAAGTGTGCGAAACAACCTTGTGAGCGCCAACGTGAGAGCAGAAGGAGGGGAAGGAGGTGCTCCAGGTGCCGGAGCAAAGATTCCCCTGCAGCCCATGGAGGACCACATGCCGAGCAGGTGGATATGTCCTGAAGGAACTGCAGCCCGTGGACAGGATCCATGCAGGATCAGGGGGAAAGTGTGAGGAGGAAAGAGCAGCAGAGAGGTGCTGTTATGTGCTGATCTCTACCCCCGCTTCCCCATCCCCCAGCTCCGTTCGGTGTGGGGGGAGGTAGAAGAGTCGGGAATGAAGGAGGGAAGTTGAACCTGGGAAAAAAAGGGGTTGGTGGAAGGAGTTGTTTTAATTTTTGTCTTTGTTTCCCACCATCCAGATTTATTTCACTTGGTAATCAGTTAAATCATTTTTCCCCAAGCTGAGTCTGTTTTCCTCGTGATGGTAATTGGCAAGCTACCTCCCTGTCTTTATCTTGACCCATGATCTTTTTCATCTTCTATTCTCCAACCCCCCACCCCCGTCCTATGTCCTGTTGAGGAGGGGGAGTGAAAGAGTGGCTGGATGGGTGTCTGGCAGCCCTCCAGGGTTAACTCACCACACTGAGCTTGACTCTTAACTCTTTCAGCCTATCTTATGTGTAAATTGCAGGTAACTGAGGTGGAAATTATTGACTACTTTGTCTTTGTACCACATTTTCCATAATGGGCCCAGTTTTGCAGTGATGCTTATGACGTGCATGTGGTATTTTCTGGGGTTAAGGGACAGTATGGAGTCACACTACTTACACAAAAATAAGGAGAAATAAATATTATTAAACCCATAATGAAGTTAGATGAAATATATGGCTTTCTGGAAAATTCAGTCCCTTCACATATGAAAGAATTAATCAGAATTGCAATATTCTATACAAAGAATAAACCTGAAAAGGACTAATAGTAAGCGAGACCTTAGGGTGATTGTGGACAGTAAATTGTAGATGAACTCATCTCAGGGGAGAATGGCAAGTGGGATTTTTTGCCTGCTTGCACTAAAGCACGAAGTCATGCAGAAATGAAGTGTTAATCTCTGCATGGCTCTTACGAGGTCATGTCAGGAATTCTGTGCTCAATTCCAGGCATCTCCACAGCTGAAATATATGGACAGCTCTGAGACGTTTTCTAGGCAGATAGTTCAGACAAAGAAGTACTAAAATGATTGCAAACCAGGCAGGATTGATTTCTGAGAAGAAAAGAAAAAGCAGTATAAGAGCTAAATAACTGCATACATAAAGCAGCCATAATACGTATTACTTGATATGATATTTAAAGGTTGCAAATTCCATGGAAGAAAAAATAATTATAAAGGAAATCAAAAAAGGACATAATTCCAAATATTTAGATGACAACGATGCTAAAGATCCAGGAACAGAGAGGCAAAGGCTGAGGCAGATATCTGAAGTAAATAGCATGCTAGCAGTTGTGTATAAATGAGAAGGTTATGCATTTGCAAGTGTGAAAATCAAGCAGCATGTATATTGTGAAGAGGTATCTGAAGTCGACACATTAAATCAGTCTGGAGCAAATTCGTTACTATTGATATGCAGCTTCATCACTTTAAGGGGTCATATTCCACGTTCATTGTTTTGTTTCGCTTGTAAACAGGAATGTTTGATTTACCTCAAGTTACTAATTTTGCTTTTACTTAAGCAAAGTATGATACATGTATCTGTGATATAAAAAAGAGAAAAGCTAAACCTAATGTCAGCACAAATGCTGGGCAGTGACTTGACTTTTGGAATGACTCCAAATACATATTACATATTATACCTTTTGGAATTTGCACTGTAAGAAGTATTGCTACTCTCTGGATGAGGATAGAATCCTTGTGGTCAGTGGAGACTTTCCACCAATATGGAAGTGCTCCTTATAACTTTTCCTCATTTGCCTCATGTGCATAAAATCAGAGAACCATGTAACAGAAATTAATGTCTCAGAAGGAAGACCTGTAACCTTAATAAACAAGGCTAAAAAGGGAAATGCATAGAAAACCTTGTCAACAGAGATACTAACACTGTTTCATCTCTGCATTGGTTTATTGCTAAAATGGAACCTCTTTTGTAGCTTGATATTTATATTGTAGACCTCACTCAAAATAAGTAACAGAACTTGAGTCCAAGAGCAGTAGCAACCATCAGTCCAGGAGAAAAAGATGAGTGTTACTGAGAATATGGAATAATAGCTCCTTGATTCCTCAGGCAAGCATCTCCCTACTGTAATTTTTCTGTAGGAGTTCAAAAAAATGTCCTTCGTGAAGCAGCATTGCAAAAGTTGAACGACAGTCATCTATGGTTTCATTACACTGTAAGTAGGCCACCTTCAGTATATTCATCAGTGTGCACGCTATTCCTCTCAATGGCAGGTGAAACAATAATAAATAATGCACAAAGGAAGTTAATCTGTTTCCAGAGTATTTTAATAAATAAAATGTACAAAGCCATTCAGGCCTTGGGCTTCTTGCCAGAGCCTGATGTGAGAGAAATACCAAAAGCCCACAGAACACCTCTGAAAGCTGTTAAACTGCTTATTCCAATTTCAAAATTGTATTTATTTTTTCTTCTCACACACTGTGATTGGATTTCATACAGTAATCACGCTAATAATATAATAACTTTACAAAAAGTGAGAAAGAGGAACATCTCTACCAAGGACAATTATTGTTGCATCAATTTGTAATTAATCTGACTACACTCCTTTTATTTTATGTGTCTGGTACTGTAGAGAAAAACACAGAAAAGGAGCTATCACTTGTGTCAAGTGCTCATGTTGGAATGAACTGCACACAGGAAACTGAAGCCACATTAATAGCTGTAAAACCATGTTCTGCTGGCAAAGGAGGAGGTGCTGAGGAGGGATGTAGAATGCTTCCCTTCATTTGCATGATGCTCCTTCAGGCCACTGCTTTCACCAGACCTGTGTATTTCCTAGTCAAACGGTCTCTTGCATCACTATGGGCATCTGGAGCCACCATTGTTCCCTTTACTCATTTAGTATCACCAGGGAAGGGCAGATGCTTGTGCAAGGACTATACAAAATACGTTTCTTTCATCTTGCCTCCTCTCGTGAAGATTCATGCTCTAAACCTCAGTAGAAGAGGTAGCATATGCCACCATCCGCAGCTGAGATAGATACTCTTTGTATAGGTACACATGAATAAGAGCATATGTTGCATTGTTCAGGGGGTGATTAATTAAAACAAAAAAGTCAGTGTATTTTTCTGCTGTTAATAAAATTCCTTTCATAGAATCAAAACAAACAGTATCGTAGTCTGTAGACTAGTAATCAGTGCAAGCAAATAGTAAAGACAAGTCAACTTGCAACTAGTTTTAAACACCACAATACAATATTGTATAGCATCATTGATTCAGCCTCAGAACATTTTCCATTTCCAACACATAGTTTATCCATTCTCTTAAGTGATTTTTTTTAAAGAAGGACTTTGGTTAAATGGATATGTCTGTCACAGTTTTAGTGTTGCAGTTCAGACTATTAGAAACATAGTAGTTACATTCATTTAAATTTAGTGGTTTACTAGCCCAAAATTATCTTGGTTAGCTAATGAATACCATTAAGAGAGAGAAATAGTTATGAATATTTGGGAAAATGCAATCATAAAAGCTAATTCCAGTGATTAAAAAAAATTAAAATCTTTAAAGTATGTCAATAGTTGGAAAAAAACCCTCAAAGCTATATATCATAGAATTTTCTAGAAGTTGTTCAATTTCCCCCAAAATACAAAGTGCCAGTGCTCAATTATAGTCTCAGAATCATGACTAAATACTAGTGAAGTTGTAAACACCATTATGCGTACGTACGCTTTTGCATACATGGAAGAAGTCATTATTAATAATACTGTAAGAATACACAGCAAAGAGATTTAATATATCTCCTGTACCTTGTATTTTTAACTGAAAGAAGCAGAGTGGGGCTCTTTATGAAGCTGAGATATCTACTACTGCTGAATATGGATTGTAGCAATATCACGGTATGTTTAAATCAAAATGTGGTTAAATGTGTCCAACAGCATTGCATTCTTTATAAAAATGTTATGAAATGGGCACAGTCAATTACTATTTGGTATCTTCAACAGTTGCTCCTGGAGATGCATTTACATTTGCATACTGTATATAATTTTCTGTCCCACGCGCTAGGAATTTCAAGAAACAGAAGAACATTGTTATTACCATGCTGTCGGGGTTGGGGGGGGAGAAAAAAAGAGTAGATGAAAATATTATGAAAAATCATGATAGGAAAAACATATTTCCATCATGACAACAGCTATCTGCCTTATTAATAGCAACCTTCTCATATTTCTAAAGGAAATAAATGTCTCATCTACCTATTAACTCTCTTAAACATTGTTCAACAGCTGTTGGATCCACTATGTGAAAAGTCCTGGAATATAACTTTCTTCTCATAGATGAATGTATTAGCTACTTGGCTTTTTCATATAAAAAGGGAGAGAAAAAACAGCGTGGCAGGTTTTTGTTTCTTTGTTTTGTTAGTCATTGTCGCTATATTTGGTGAATATTTTTCTCCAGTAGCATGTTTTAGGATTGCTTTGACAACAGCTATGGATTCTATGGAGATTAAGAAGAGTTATGTATTGTTTTGGGACAGCACTTCCATTTCCATTGGAAACAGAAGTGGAGCAGCTCATAAAATGTGGTTCTACATGAGAGAGCTCATGGCTGGGTCCTGAGGCCAAGCAGTGAGGGGCAGCATGAATTCAAGCACTTCCACAGTTAGGCAACAGCTGCCTCAAAGCCAGCTTAAGCATTCTTAAAGTGCTTGTAAGCTTAAAAAAAAAGTAAAAATCTATCCCAAAATGATAAAATCATATGAAATATATCAAAGGAAAGTAGCTAGTGAAAAATACAGAAAACATCAGGAACGACCTATGTAGCTGTAGTTCCAATGAACATTGGAAGGACCTGAAATCATTCTGTGGTTCAGATAATGCCACAACTGTTGTTCTTGTGATTTTTAATAAAAATGTTGATTTTATATTTCTTGTCCAGTCACCTCTTTCACTGTGTTTATCCTCCTTCTTTGCTTTGATCTTTCTTTTCATGTTGTCTGCTGCTTTCCCATGAATCTCTTGAACTGAATGACTTGCAAATGATGCCACATTCTCCAGGAGTCTTCTGTGTTCAGTTGAACTGGTTGCATATGTCCTGCATCAGTTTTCTTTTAATTTCTGCAAATCAGGAAATCAAAATACTTTTTTTTTTTTCTTTTCCTATTGAATCGTACAGGTCCCTAACTCAGCAATATTCCTACTCAGTTAATTCTAACCACTCCTTGCCTTCTGAGAAAGGGGCCAGCACTTGCAGTTATGATGATACCATGATTCCAGCTGCTTTGCCTTTCCTTCAAGTTCAAACTTACATATTCTACAGTTTCCCATGAAAAGGAACTTTCAGAAAATCCTCTACCTAAGAGTTTGTCCAAGAGCATTTATAGGCATCAGATTAACTACATTTAGGTGCATATACTGAGATTTTAAAATGCTAATATTAGCAACATTTGAGGTCAGACCTGCATTCTTTTCTGAGAGTTAGAAATGATTATGTTTCAGTAGTTCAGTCAGCTCTAATGACAGTCAAATGTTGCCCTTAGAGCTTGGAAGATGAGTGACATGGGAAAACTCAGTATTTAGAAGTAGAAAAGTCAAAATTGGTAGTGAAAGAAAATTTGTCTCCTGCCTTCTGCAGGGTGTTGTAAGCAATGGAGAGGAAACAAAACAAGACATGACACAGTACTTGACTGCAATTTTAATGAGTTCCACTTCTGTAAGGGATTTTTTAGTTTGTTTGACAAATGCAATCCTTTAAAAAGTGTATCTAATTGAAGGGCAGTTTTCCAACCATCCTTGTCTTAGCAACCATGACACACTAGTGATGAGTGAGGAAATAGTTCTCTCTCTAACAAGTACTTTGAAAGATTAGTTGCAAACAGTTCTCATAAAAAATTTCATTCTTTTTTATTAAGTTTGGTTTATTAATAGATCATAATTTACTTTTAATATATTTATAAATTTTCATTATATAATTTAGACAACTAATTTTTCAGCTATGGACTACATAACAATTTGTTTTCCCTACTCAGTGGTGGGCAGCTAGTTACTTACATCTTATTGTATTATCTCTGCTTTCAATGAGAAACATTTAAAGTGCAGCAGAGCAGGTATCAGCTAATGAATAGAGTTGATGAATAATTTATACAGACCTTTTTGGAAGCATTTTCACCAACATCTATCACTGTTTAGATAACAAAACCAAGTTGTATGATCCTGTGGATAATGCAAATTAAACCTAATTTTTTCTTTCACAAACAACAAAAATCAAGAGCTTTCAGTAATGAAAAGAAACATACTTTAGTTCAAATACTCATCCAACTCACTGTAATAACATTATTCTGAAAATAGATGTGTCTTGAACCAAGGTTTCAAAGTTTAATGTTCTATTTCTAATACAAAAATATTTACATTTTTTGTGAATAATTATGTTTCTATGCATGTGTATATATTGTATGACCACTAAGATATTGAATAGTTGTAGCTTTATTTCAGGATACAAGGTGGTGCTGTTTCTTTTTAAAACTGAAAATAATCTGTTGATATGATCCTGCAGAAAGCAGTAGCAGGGACACGGTATCTCATCGAGTGCAGTGCTTCTAAGAAGCCAACATGACTATCTCCAATTCTATTTAATTGCTATGCAGTTAAATAGGGCATACATACATATGTACGTTCATATGAGCACATATATATACACATCCCAATAAGCAGTTTTAAAACAATAACAGACTTCAGCCTTGTATATAATACTGAATTTGAGCATTTGCATGCAGGGTCAATCTCTTACATTAAAATAGGAAGTAAATTAACCTGCATTTTATTGTAGAACAAATGTACTGGCAACTTCTTGAAAAGTGATTCTTTTCTCTGTACTGTACATCCGTGAAGGATATTAAAGCATTTTAAACTCTTTTAGTTTTACATAGATACTAGATTTCTGTGGCCTATTTACTTAAGCTTTTGGCATTTATGTCAATTAGGTCACTGTAAAATAATGACAGAGCTTTTATTTTTATTTAAAAATTAGAAATGTGACACACCAAAAGGAAAACAAGCAAACTGGGAAGACTGATAATTACATGATTTGCACCCTTGCAGCACTATGCTCTTCCCAAATCCTTCCCTTTTCCCCAGAACTCAGTGTTACCAACATAAATGTTATACCATGGATTGCAAAACTCTTTTTCTGAGCTCTCTGCTGACTGACATTGTCTTCTTTTAGATCTTTTTTTGTGAGGTTCACCATGCAGCTAGGTTCTGATAGTCTTTCCGGGTAGTAGAAGACATTTGACAGCTTGCGGGGACAGGCCCTTGGGTGGGGTACACAAAATGACCGTGGCCCCATGCCCCTTCTGAAAGCTCACGTTTTGTGAAAGAATTCAAGAAACCTTAGGCTGTGGATTAATGAAAGATCAGGCTAAACAAACAACAAGAAACTATTAAAAGATACTAATGTCGTAGTATTGCTTCCATTAGCATAGATCTTTCAAAATACTTGTATTAAGATTCATGATCCTGAGATCTTACATTATAGTCAAACTGTGTTTATGTACAGTTCCACTGAAATTGATGAGATTACTTACATGAGAGACATTCATGTCTAAGTCTTTGCTGAACTGCAGACCTTAATTTCTATAGATAATGCCAAAATAGATTGCTCATCTTGCCAACAGATTCTTCTTATATAATCAGGCGAAAAATAAGACTTTTCAAACACCTCCACAAGATGCTCAAATTATAACATCCTGAGTATCCTAGACAGTATCTTCTGGGGCTAAAATACTTTGTATTGAGCAGACTGTTAAAATATACTACTAAGATCAATAGATTTTTTTTTCATTTGTGCTTTCTGTTGAAATGTGGCCCAGGTAAAATTTTTATTGGTTTGTCTCTAGTTACATAAAATTGTTTTGTCCATAGTTGTACATAGCTACAGAGTCATGATATTTGATTGCAGTCTACCTCTTTTGTTTTGTATGGTTTGATCCTTAGCACAGACTCCAGCACCTACTTTGTATATACATATATACATATGCACCAAAGTTTTATATTTAATCCTTTGACAAAATAGCCTTAATGATACATAGTTCATCTAAGTAGGTAATTAAATCACTTCCACAGTTATCAGTGAACACAAAGAAATACAGACATTTCAAGATCAGTAACTACTATCGTAAGCTATTAAATCATTAATCCTCATAAATAACTGTGTTTTTATATCTAAATACCAGGCAAGTGTTTCTCATCTTACAGGATAATGAGGGAAACAGATCTTTAAGACACTCTCAGAATACGTTGCAGCAAAAACTTGCAGTGTGATATACATCTTTCTGCCTTCTGATGGCATGATTGATGTTTCCCAATATTTATAGTTAATGACATGATCATTGGCCTTGTTGAGCAGTTTTGAACATTGAGGTCATTCAGGGTTAAAAAACATAAAATGGAATAGCAGCATACCTACGTATGCCTCTGTAAAGGTTTTCCTTACATAGACCTAGAATCTGTCTAGAACTATAAACA
The DNA here is from genome assembly GCA_008921705.1 of Burhinus oedicnemus. NCBI lineage: Eukaryota > Metazoa > Chordata > Aves > Charadriiformes > Burhinidae > Burhinus > Burhinus oedicnemus. Next base: position 134,928 of record VFFE01006623.1, on the reverse strand, counting down.
GACAACCTCTAAGAGCTTCCTCTGAGTTTTAATGTTACCTGTTGTGCATTAGTCTCTCAGTTCAGCTACAAATTAGCAAACAGTGGGCTTTTGTAACCAAGCACTAATTTGAGAAAGTTAATGCAAACATGATAGAATTTGCCTTTTGTGACATATGTCTCTTTTCTAATCCTCTTTTTTAGACTGACTTTTTAATTCTTTTTTATGCAGGTTATCTAAAAGGAATATCTATTTAAAGAGCAGTGCAGAATGTCCAAAATTATGATAAAAGGTATAATTATCTAGCAAGTAAAGATCAATAAACATAAGTCATAAAACTAGATGACTAACTAGATGACTAAAGGCAGGTTAATTTAACAGCAACTAGTAAATCTCTACTTAATGAAAGGTGTACAAATCTAAGGGAAAAAAGAAATAATGATCAAATGAGAAATGTATACTACAATATTATCATATCTTACATAAAAATGTAACAGTAGTGATAAGACTGTTTATGGGAAAAATTACCTTACCAGCATGGATAAAATTGTCTCTAGATGATGATGAAGTCTAGACAAAAACATGAATCTGACAGCTTCTGAGTCCTAAGGGAAGAATTTGAGGGAATGGAAAAGGTTTTATCTTTATCAGGACAGAAGCACAATTGAAATCTCCACTGAGTATTGTACGCGTTTAGAGCGAAGAGGGGAAATAATAGATTTACAAATTCCAGAAGTCCTTATTTGGAGCATAGTTATAGATTTTAAGGTAAGATTCACAGATTTTAAGTACATATATAATCACATATTAGCACATTAACTATGAAACATTGCTCCTTTCCCCATATGAACTAATGACTGATGGACAAAGCGGAAATTTGAACTCTTGGACTGTACACTAGAATGCGTAATGCATTACATTTTCCAGTTATGCTTATCACCCAGTGGAAGGTCACCAGCAAACGTATCATTGAAATTATGTGATTGAGCATGCTGTTCAGGATTTCCCATTTGCGTTTTTTTTCCCTACCTGCATTTTCACATTATGCGTGGTAGCTTTCAACATGTACACATGAGATGCAGGTTTATTCTTGTGGTTTTACTGATTATTTATGATTATTCCTCATATCAGAAGGTCTGATCCAAATATTAATGAAGACAATGAAATTCAGGGATTTCAATGGGCTTTGAATAAGATCTAAGTTTGCAGCTTTGTTCAATTTTATGATGCCTACAGTAACCATTAGAACATCTTAGGCATTAAAAATAACTTTCATTCAAATATGAGAGTGAAGCTAGGTTTTGTTATGTTTTTTGACAGTTAGGAAAGGGTTAAAGAATTTTATTTTACTTTATGACAATCTCCTTAATAAATTAATTTGAAAAACTGTTCATAATTCAATCATAACCTGAAGTCACAGGGATTTATGCTGGCTACCCATGAGCAAATTAATTGCATGATGTCAACAAATTTGGGGGATCTTCAAGTGTGTATGAAACAGGCATTCAATAGTGATATAAATGACTACATGAAATAAGATTCATTACTCAGAAACTCCTTCTTGGTTCCCCTGAGTCAGTCAAAAATATTAGTATAGACAGATGTCAGTTGTTGTTTTCTGTTGAAGGTCACCAAGATCATGGAAGAGACAGTGGCCATTGTTAGTGTAATATGCAAGTAGAATGTGCCTGGGAAGAGGGAGGCTTGAATTCAAGTTTACCAGGAACAGCAGAGGCTCCAGGTCTCCAGCTTTCATTCTCCAGGCAAGTGCCTTGAAAAATATTGCAACTGTCTGGCCCTGGAGTTCCGGGTAGGCTCCTGAGCCATGAAGAATGATCTTTAACACCAGAGAGAGGCAAGGGAAGAAAATGCAAATAAGCGCTGCTCTGTACTACACTGACTACTGAATGCTGGGGTTTTGCCTTTTTTTTTTCTTTTGTAACTAACAATATAACTCTACTACATATATGAGCAGCCTTGGCTGATATAAATTCATTTCACTGACTTTCTGAAACAGACCTTTTGTAGCACTTTGCACATTGCAGTCATATCCATGAACACCTAAATACGGTGGAATTAGCAGGACATTACATATAGTTTAAGGCAGAATCCCGCCTGAAGTTTCTCCTTTATTGGAAGGAGCCACTTCCCCTCCTTATTAAAAGGCATCACTTTGTTACCCCCATAAAACTGACTATTATAAAATATTATTCTAGGTAGTAGATATAAATTAACTGAATCTTGAGATGCCCACAGTATGGAAGCAGCAATATAATCATTTGATGTTGAGAAGATGCTTCAAGAAACTAAACATTGGCTTTTATTTGTAAACATGTGACAGAACTTATTGTTATGCTTAATTATGTCTGGCCTCTGTATTACTCAATTATGCAGACACGCATTTACCCAAGTAAATACTCATTAAAACAAATATCTGTGCTGCAAATAGGAATTTACCTTATTCTTGCTATTACAAAAAACACAAGACTGGAATAATCTCAAAGAAAAGCTTCATCAAGATCCGTCTTGTAGCTTAAACACAATTTGAGAAAATAAATATAAGTTGCAATGAGATGGTGAGAATATTTGCATGCAAATGTGTAAAAACTCTCAAGGCTTACAGGTGAAGGACCTTGGACTTTGCAAATGGAGAGAAATTATTTTAGTCTAGCTAAAATAGAATCAGTCAAAGGTGAAAGGAACTGACTCAGTTGAATAAGTAATAATAAATAGCAAATATGTCCTCTCTGTTGCCTAAATCTAGAGCAAGTACAAGAGTTCATGCATCTAATTCAGGACTTCAGAGCCATCATCAGCTTTTTATGTTTAAATCAAAAAGGCTTGCAAGAAAGCAGGCCAGGTTTCCTCTACAATTTCAAATTCAAAAAATTAACTTTGAAATTTAATAGGCTACTATTTGCTAAAGTAAACCTTTTGGTCACTGTGGTGACAGATGTGCCCATACAATAGTAGGTTTTTTTAAAGTGTCCCGGCACTCTTAGAGGCTAGCTACTATAACAGATTGTGCTAGAATAACCACTTAAAAAGGCACGTATTTCAAAAGTAGATATAGATATACATTTTTACGTATACACAAAGTTCTTCAAATAAGACATCTATCTTAGATATGCCATTACACTCTATATGATGTTGAGGCTTCTATGATGTTACACTTTCCCTTAGTTGAAAACGGAATTGGAAGAAGTTACTACTACTTTCCTAGGGCTTGGTCTCATGAAGAGTCAAAACCTTTACATTCATCCAGCAAAGCACTTAAATACATCATCCAGCTGGGAGTAAGAACGTATTTAGAACCACATAGGTACATCTCTGGATATCTGGTAATTTGCAACACCCAAGCCTTATGTTCTACAAGTAGTAGACATGAATGCATTGCTTAGCTTTTATGTAAGGAAGAAAAAAGATGCATGGGCCCATTAGTGACTTTCAATGTATATTGTAAATATCTGCAGCTGCACTATTTTTAAAGCTTGGCTTATTTTTGCAGCTGAGTGAAAGGTACTGCTTGGTTTACAATGCATAGCAAATCCAATTAAGGGAATGGAGCTGCTGAAATTCTTTTCACATTGAGATCAAAACCAGCTTTGCTAAACCATGTAATTTTTTCCAGTAAGCGTGGAACAGAGACACTTATATGCATTAAAAGGAGTTTCTCCATGCAATAAATGTTACACATTAGCCAGTATCTTCTTTTTTGTAATATATTTGTCATTCACATGGAAGACTTGAATAATTGTATAGTGAATGAAGCTCAAGAAGAACATCAATTACAGGTACCAAAGAAAACATAACATTGGAATTATGAATAACATCTCTTTTTTTTAATGTCACTGTACACAGCGTTTGTATTGTCTATGAGCATATCTATAAACATTTCAATTTATCCATACAGAAATGACCTGGACTGTGATCACTGTAATGGCCACAGTTTCAATTAGTTTCTTTCACAGTGAATTTGGTACTGATATTTCCTCTCTCTTCAGTGGAAGGAAAAAAGAAAAATGTGAGGTGTACCTTAGTGCATGGAAAAGGAAGAATAGCAGATAGGACATGTTTCATGTATGCCTGAGGATTTTGGCTTGGCATTTGGATTGGGTGACATGGAAAGAGGTGACATGGTAGGCAGAATGAGAGATATCATATCTAAACCTGCTTGCACAAGGTGAAATCCCCCCTTCGTTCCAACTGTCTCCCAGCAACAACAAAATCTCTTGAGTTAATGTACCAAGTAATAAACCAAAGCAAAACTTTTCTGTTTTTTCAAAAAATAACCTTTACAAGAGAAATGCAGAAGGTGAGGAAGGAAAGATAAAGAGATCTCCCTCTGTTAGTTTAATACATTTATGATTCTCTTAGATATCACACGGACAATCTAGATTTAGAAGTGTAGATGATAAGGAGCAGATGCTAAACAAGGTATGCTTTCCTCAGATGAATCAAGGTGAATTTTCTGCAATGAAATCCAGCATAGATGAAAGATATTAGATTAACAATAACTCATGCTCTGCACTCCAGGAACTCTTGGGAAAATTAGCAAGTGTGCCAGTAGGGGCAAGGAGCTATTGGCATCATGTTTCCTTGAAAATATTGCTGCTAGCAGAGAGGAAAGGGAGACTGATGTATGTTTTTAATGAGCTTCAGATTATTTCTGAAACTTCTGAAAAGTCTTTAAAGTGCAATGGAGATTAGGAGAGTGAAAATAGTTTTGAAACGCCTATTTAATTCCATCATTTTTTCCCTAAGTCTTCTTATCTCCAAACCAAAAAAAAATTCATTTTATTGTATGGAAACGCAGCATCTGTTAGGTCCATACATACTGCTGTATTTATGTGTTAAGCCATTCACTTAGATGAAAATCTATCAAAGTAGTTTAGGAAAAGATTAATATTGTTACCTTTCATAAAAGCAGAGAGGACTACACTAAAATACATTCACAAATCCTTCGTTCTCTAGTAGTTGTATTCTGATCCCTACATAATTTCAAATCACTGAATAACTTAATAACATGTAGTACTTGTTAAGTGATAAGAAGCTCATCTGCACACACAAAGAAAGAGCAGAGAAACAATGGCAGGAGGAGTAATTCAATAACCTGCCCCGGCTGATCCCAGGCCACCAGCCACAAAAGAGCCACCATCTTGACAAACCAGAAGAGCACAGGGGCACAATGACAGGCATGAACCTAAATCAAGGGCTCTGGAGGAATGTCTGCCTTGCCCAGGCTGTTCCTGGGGCTGTCCCAGCAGAGCCATCAGCTCCATTGTCCAGGTGTGAGACCTGTCACAATGACCCATCAGGAGCAGCTCATCTTTCTGACTAAGGGGGGTCACTGCCTGGGGATGTGGGATACATTAAGTGCTGCAGGGAAAGGGCATTTTTGGGATTGCATGGGGCTTTCTATAGGATGTTTAGGGGAGGAACCAGAGGGGGAAAAAGGGAGGGATTTGGTTGACGTGGGTAGGAATAGGCGTGGGAAACAGAGGAATAAGGAAATAAGTGGATCCCTTGTCATATAAATGTGGGAAGATTCTTGATGGAAAGTGAGCATCCTGTGATCACTCCAAGTCTCAATGATCTGTGTGTGGCCTGTAGGTAACTTATGTAAGTGTTGCACTGGAAAGGTTACTTGCGGTCAACACGGTAAGAGAGTAAACAAGAATGGAGGAGGAGGTTGCACTGAAGGCGGAACCTGAAGCAGGATGTAGGTGGACAAAGCATCCGCTTGGACTTGTACTTTGAGCCAATCAAGAGTAGCCTTAGGCGCGTGCTTAATGAGGTAAACCAATCAGTAAGTTGTTGGCGCGTTATCTCGAACAGCACAACGTATATTAACTGAGCTATCTGCGCAATAAAGCGGCATTAACCTGATCACATTGGTCGTTGTGTTGTGTCCGAGCCTTTTGCGTCAACATATAAATAGCTTATTGGTCAACACACTTGTCTGTCCGTGCCCTGTACTTAATCACCTCAGTTTGTCCTATCTTCTTATTAAATTTCACCTTCAACTATTTTCTGATAAGGGGGTCTTTAGCCTGTGTGTATATGGGGATGAGTGCAGATGTGCAAGTGAGCATGTGATCGCTAACAATGATCAAGCTGGACTAGCCAGTGAGTAGGTGAAGTGACCTGGGAGCCAGGAGGTGAGTGGACCTCTAAAGCTCACCTCTGTGAAAGTACCTCTGCATCCTTAAGAGCAAGAGCACAGGGAGGTCGACTGTGGTACCACAGTGTGTGTGGGGGGTGTTGTGTGAGAGAGGGGGTCTGTACCAGCCCCTGGAGTGGGCTGCGGCCTTGGGGGGTTGTATGTCCAGATGCCAGCAACTAGGGAGACTGGGATCAAGGGACGGCTACTGGGCAGACTGAGTGTCTGAGCCCAGCTGCTGGATGGACCCACCTTGTACATATGCATACACATATTTTCACACCATCGGAACTCTATCCTGCTCAGTCAGAGAGGGGAAGAGGATGAGACCATTGGTGCTGTTGGTGTTCATGTGAGTGCTCTGTGTGTTTGTCTGTGATCTGTGACCGGACCTGTATATATGTATACATATATATTGTAGATAGTGTAAACTGCTTATCAGGTATACACACTCAGCCTCACTACTGCAGAGGCTGGGTGACTGAGTCAGACTAGAAGAAAGCCAGGCCCTGGAGACAGCTGCAGGAGGTCCAGGCAATGCAGAAGAAGGGATCCTCTAAGTTTCCAAGCTTGACTGATTGTGTAATCTCAATATCACTCAAGACAGAACAACACCTGCACTTCAGAGAATTACTTTTAATATTTTTTACTTTTCTGATCTTCTGTGACCCAGGGCACTTACATTCATTTTAGCATGATTTACAAAGTCAAATGTCAAGTTGGTTTGTCTTTTTGGAAGTGTTTAAAGGTATCCAGAAATTATTCTAAGTTTCCAAAGCTTAATAGAATTAAAATTCTTTTTAGCTGGCTGAAAATGTTATGATTTTTATTGGTTTGTCATTTTTCACCAAAAAAGACAAAACCAGTAATAATGAAAAAGAGGCAGAAATATAGAATTTCTTGCTATTTTTGGCAGTCTCTCTGCTTCAGGGTTTTTGCTTAAGGTATGTCTTCAAATCAAATCGTTTTGTCATGCTGCTTTGCTGAAATAAGGTCATTATTCCCGACACAAATGCCCAAGAAATAAGAAAATATAATCACCTGCATTTTACAAAGAGGGTAAAGTAAACAAGGGAGTTCGAAAGCCTGAAATGAGGCTTTCTGCTTCACAAAGAAGTTCTGACTTACTTTTAATGGTTTATGACCTTTACAATGGGATATGGTGTGCTGCCTGCAAACACACGTACACCTCAGGATTTGCAACTTCATGCCAGGCAGCACTAAGGTTAAGCATAAAGGAGACAGCATGTCTGTATCAGCTTCCAAATCCTTCTACCATGTCTTTGAGGCTGCTGTATCTGTCTTTTTCTAGATAGATGTTCAAAACTGAATGTACCATACCCACCAAAGAACATGAAGGCTTGTACAGTTTGAACAACAGACACCTCAGCAGGCATTGGTGAGGGAGTTACGATAGGAAAATTGAATTGTATGGTGCTAAATTTAATCTCGTCTAGCTCCTCACTCAAAGCAGTATTAACTGTGCCTATTCCATTCCTGACAGACCTTTATCTTCTCTGTTTGTAAAGCCCTCTGATGGCAGTGATGGCCCTGCCTGCTCTGCCTTTGTCTCCTGGTGCCCATGGGTCTGACTTTCTATTCCAAAGCACTGATGCTTTTTCCCAAGAGTCTCCCTGAATCTTTCTTGCTGCAGTTTACTCTTTCTCATACCCACCATGAAAAAAGGCGGTTTCTTCATCTGTAACAGCTTCTTTTGTAGTTGAACAGTATTATACTTCCTCCCTTTTCTTAGGCTAAACAACATTACATCTTTTATATAAATTATATATAATGGTTTCCTCCCTCCTGTATTAGTGCACACTCCCTGTGGAGGATCTTATACTTATTCCAGATCTTTTTTCCCTAGCTTGCTTACAATACTGTCATATAAATTGGTGTCAAAAGCCATCCTAAAGTCAAGGTGCATATCCATACTACTTCTTTCCTACCCACAAGATCTATTAGTCAGTTGTAGAAAGAAATGTACTTTGCTTAACATGATTTGATCTGACAAATATGCACCAGCTCTTTGTTATCTTCCCCATATTTACAAATTGGCTATTTGATTATTTGAAGGTAGGATCTATAATCCTTGAGTTATTTTCCTTATGTTTGCTGAAGTTAAGCACTGCATTTTTCCTTCTGGTCTTTTGATCCGTCTTCCATCCTCCACAAATTCTCAAGGATAACTGCTGTAATTTCAGAGATTATTTCAGCCATCTTTTTGTTACCTTATCATGACATTCATCAGACCCAGCCAGTATGAAAAAACTAAATATGTTCTTAGCTGGCATTTTAATTTTCTATCTGAAGAACTCAGCATTTTTTGTTTGTATTAATTGAAGTTGTTCTTTTCAATTGGGCAAAAGTGTCCAAAATTATACCTAGGTCACTTCCTTGTTACTAAGTGTTCCCTCTTGTTGGGTAGTGATCAATTACTACTTTGTTTTTATCTTTACTTTTGTTACTGTGGAGTTGATTCTTGATAGTTTGGATGTGTCTTCCTATTTGGATCTCATTTCATGTCTCTCAGATCAACTTCCACTTGGTTCCACAGAGTTTGGTTGGTTTGGATTTCCATTCATTCTTTGCATGCTTTCCCCTTGCTTTTGAATCAATGAAGAGCACCAGATTTATCCAAGTAGGTCACTTGCTACCTCTTTCAGCTGTCATAGTTTACATGAGTGCTCTAAGTGTAATTTGTTTGAGAAAATGTAAGTTCCTCCTGAGACTTTCTCCTTTTGACTCACTTCACATGCAATGTCTCTTACGAATTTGATGAATATTGAGAAAATTAATTTTCTTCAACAATTATAACAGATTTTGAAGATCACTCCCAAATTATCTTTCAGCTTTTCAAGCAACCCTTCCTTAGTGATTGGGAGTAAATCTACAGAAAAATCCCCCTATGGGTTCTATTTGTTTCTTCACCTTCTCTGTCACTTTTTGTAGTACTGGACTCTAGCCTTAATTGACCTAGAGTATATATTTGGATTCTAAATCTACAATTGTTAAATTAAACAGTACCTTGAAATGTTAAATTGCACTGCAATGTGGTTGTTGATATTAATAATGATATTAATAATAAGAATGGATCCTTTCAAATTTCTTCTAGGCAGTTCTTTGAAAATCAGAGCACCCCAGGAACCATTTCCATTAAGCAGATTTCATGCAGTCACCCTGTTCTGGAGAAAGAGAGAGTTACTCACAGAGATACTGGCAGTTTCATGCCATCTAGTCTTAGTAAATGAAACCGTTTACTATTATAAATGCAGTTACTGAATCACCATGCTGAATGATAGCTACGTTTGGAATTGCACTTGATTAATTCTCAGCAGTTGCTTACTTGGACATTCTTGCCACCCCTTTCATGAATACTGGAAATTCCTTCCTTTCATAATGTAGAAATACTAGATGCCTCCATGTTCAGGGCTGGATCAGAGTGCAGGATGTGGCAAGACAACTCTGATCCCATTGTTTAGTAGTACTTCGTTCCTTAATGCAGAATTTGCGCAGAAGCTTACTGAGATTCATGCTTGCTGCACTAGATAAACTAGTCATTTGCCCCCCAGATTTTGATCTCTTGTGTAAAGACAATATGGTGAAAAAGGTCACAATAAACTTTATATTACAGATTTTCTGTTGCTTTATTGCTAAATTTTTGACATATTACTGTTCTTCAGCTAACAACCTTGTCTCTTTATCTTTGTATATAATTAATTGAACATCAGAAAACACCATCAATCAGAAATTCTTCTTCACTTCTAGTAAGGAAATAAAATAGCAAAACAATTTTATGGTCATAAAAATTGATCTGCCTCAGGGTTCTGAGTGCAGCTTTCTTTATAGATTCTATTTGCTGAGAGAAAAAAGTAAAGCTTTGGAGTAAATTTGTAATATATACTGTATAATACATTTCCACAGTATTAAACATGTTTTGGTATTTGTTCAAGCCACTTGTGCTGACTGGAGAATTCCAGTACTGATTATTTTTTTGTGTAGAACACCATAAGAATAAAAAATATCCTAATAGACCTGCTGAGCCAACAGTCTTGATTCAGCAGAGTATATAAGTCAAAAATAGTAACTGGGCTAGTATGATTAAGGAATGCCACATTCTCTTGCCAATGTGCAGAAGAAAATGAGATAATTAATAATGTATCTAGTTTTCCCAGTTTCAGCTGGGATAGAGTTAATTTTCTTCCCAGTAACTGCTGTGTTTTGGATTTAGTATGAGGATAATGTTGATAACACCTGTTGTTTTAGTTGTTGCTAATAATGTTTATATTAAGTCAAGGACTTTTTCAGCTTCCCATAGAAGCTGAGAGGGAGCATAAACAGGACAAGCTGACCAAAGGAATATTCTATATCATAGATGTCATGCTCAGTATATAAATGGGGGTTGGCCGGGGGACAGGAACCCGTGATTGCTACTTGGATTGGGCTGGGCAATCAATCATCAGGTGGTGAGAGCAATTGCATTGCATCACTTTATTTCATATATTCTTTTACCATTATTATTATCATTATTTTCTCTTCTGTTACTGTGTTCTTAAATTGTCTTTATCTCAACCCATGATTTTTTTCCTCCTTTTTCTCCCTTCTCTCCTTATCCTACGGGGTGCAGTGTGTATGTGAGAGTGAGTGTTGTGGGATGGAAGTATCAGACACAGTTATGATTTAGCAGCAGTTCAATTTTATTTGTGATTTGAGGCAGATCAAGAGATTGAGTTTTAGCAGCGCTTAATCATTAACCGATTTAAAGATTTACAAAGTGATTTAACTAAATAAATGAACAGCGACTTGATAACAGATTCAAAGCTGACAAGATTCACACTAACTTACTATAAGTTATCCCAAACTAATATGTATACATATGAGAGCAAAGCACAGATCTCAGATTAATGTATATACATATAAACAAAGCATATGAGTGCACACACACACACACACTCTTACACAAACATGTATACACCGCAGTTTATAACCGCTGAGATCGAAGATCTCTTAATATTGCATGACTTTATTGAGTCGGCAGGTACCCCTTTTAACTCCTACACGTGCACAGAAAATGGAAGAACATCCACATCCATAAAGCTAATTCATACAAACGTATAAATGGAGAGGTGGATGAAAGAGAGGCTAGCCTATAGTTAAAATTTCCCTTCCGAGTTAGGGCAAATACTCATGATGCATCGGTATTCTTCAACGAGCGGTAATTGAGGCTCGAGAAGGATTGTCTTGCCCTGGTCCCTAGTCTTCGTGAAGTTTGCCTGAGACAGCGTCCCGACTCAGGGGAGGTACTGGCCACAGCCCGCTGCGATCCAGAAGAGCTCAAAGGGTCTTCACTAGAATTGCTACTTATAGGATCCGAGATAATTGACTTTCATCAGGTAACTTTCCACTGTGGCCCAACTTGGACGATGGAATATTCCGGTACTTTCCACTAGTTGTGCAAGCTCAAAACTTGTTAGTTCTGCAAGTTCTGGTACCAACTCCCTTTGGACCATGAGCCAGGTACAGATGTACTGGGCTGTCAGGGAGTGATATTCTCAAGTGACAGGGGAAACAACAGCCAGGCGCGTTAAGGGAGTGCCTTAGTGCTCTGGTCTTTTATTTTTCGCAATTCATGCCTGGTATCTCCTAGGTGGGTATGCAGCTCAGGGATGGGGAATCGCACCAAGTACCGAGTAGCCAAGGGGGTGGGGGTTGCACCACTACGGTGAGTGAACAACTGCATGGTCCCAGTTGCTGGCTGGGGTTAAACCTCGACACTAGTAGTTTTGACTCTCTGGACAAAATGGTTGTTTTAACTGTGAACAGCTCTCAGCATGGCTCCAGAGGGAAACTCAGACTCAAATCTTTGGAAATATTGTGAGATACCAGCGTCTTTCCACTATTATACCATTCCTAGAGAAGCCCTTGATAACTACACTCATACATACATTTAGGGTAATTTTAAATTTAAATTTTAGTGATAAAGGGCCCAAGTAGTTAGAAATTAGAATTATCAACAGCCTTGTTCCTCTCAGACTGTAAATTAGTCAAATGTGATTCAGAGGGTTAACTAGGGGAATTATTTCAAATACATCTGGTACTTGTGACAAGTTACACTCACAGCAGTGGAGTTGTACTGAATATCAGGGTTGGATTTCAAACATGAGAGTTGTTTCAGGTTTCTGAAAAATGTTACTGACTTTTTATTATGAAGCAATTATTTTTCTTAAAAAAAGGAAAAAATGTTGCCTCATAATAGTTTTTTTTAATTCTGGTACGATTTAGACAAAGAGTGATGAGGCCTAAAAACCTCCTCGACAACATGCATTTGTTAAACTCTGAATATCTGAACCTTGATTTTTGAACAATGTTACTAAATGACCTTCACAGAAGTTGTAACAAGCTAGTGAAATCTGGTGGTGATATAAAGACATTTCAACACAGGGGATGATCAAAATGTTATGCAGGAAATGTGGACTACTTTCAAGCTTTAAGAAACAGAAATTGGATGTAATATAATAATAAAACAAAGTTCAAGCTCACTTGCTCAGGAATTAATACAAAAATCACAATAAAATTGGGCAGAATAGATGAAAATGACAGAGGAAGAAAAGATTCTGTCCATTTTCATTAGTCAAAGGACAACCCTGAACTTCAATGTGATAGAAACCAAAGTTTAATAATTAGGCATGCAGTATGGCCATAGAGAAAGTAATGGTTATCCCTGAGCATAACAAATCAGGTTTTTTAAAAGATTAGAGAAAAACAGGAAGTGTGTACTGGCCATGAGTAAAGTTTGGCTAGAAGTTAGAAGAAATTCCTAGGTTATAAAACAATCAGGATCATCCTTCCAAATGCCAGTAGTGGTAGAAAATTAACTGTCTTTCTGTAAGGAGTTGGAAAAGCTAATGACAATGATAGGGAACACTATATGATGATGCAAGAGGTTATTTCCAGTCCTATATTATGTCAGTGCTCTGGTTTCCAAAGAATAAATTGATTTGAGATAAAAATAAAAGCATGTTATAATGTTCCTCTTATTGTTGTGGTTGCCATATAATAATTTTATGTTTTCTATTATTCCACCCAAAATATCTTTGCAAGACTGTTAGATACAACAGTTTAGCAAATAACTACATTATATGTCCCTGCTGTCCTTTATGAAGGAAAAATCTGTCCTTTCACCATTGTGAACCTGTTGTAGTATGAATTTACTATTTTTAAAGTAACCAATAAGTGGCTGGTAGGTTGATGGCAAAGATGTCTTCTGCACCTGACTGCAGTGTCCTTGCTACTTTGGAAGCTCTGCTAACCTATAATCACTGTGTTCTTTGTAGACTTCAAGTGTATTCAATTATATTTCTGGTGGATATCAAAGCTGTCTGGATACCTCTATGCAGTGGAATCATGTTTGGCATATTTACCTTGGATTCAATTACATTTCTTCTAGCATTTTTAACTTGGATTCACTCTTTGCCTGACCTGCTAAGTTCGAATGGTATGGTACGGCGCAGTGCTGTGTGAAATCATTGGCCTGGGTGTCCTTTAAGATTTTCCCACTGTTTTTATCTACAGACCACTCTCAATATCCTGTTTTACAAGAATACTTTCTTTCTGCACAGGCTATTAAAATAAATTAAAAGTTTCTTTATGAAACCAGATTATCTGCATTCTGAAATGCTTATGAGGACTTCCGCTATTTCTGAGCTGAAAGAAGTGTTAAACTGTTAGCACTGAAACTGGGAAAGTGGGAAATGGGAAATGATGATAAGGCTGAATTAGTGACATTTGGAAGCCAGCTGCAAGATGGGAGAAAAAGAGCTGGATAGGAAGGAGGGAATAAGAAGGCATAGTAAAGACATCAAAAAGGTTTTTAATTAAAAGGTGATTTAATTTGAAGTGTTTTGGAATGGGAAATTCTAGACTGCCTCTGAAAGGGAAATCGGATAAAAGAAAGCAACTGTTTTGTTTTTATTTCTTCAGCAGTCATCATTATTTTGTAACAAAATGATTATTTGTAGTCTAGACCAGTATTACAGCTTTTAATTTAGTAATCTCATAAATCTATAGAGACTACTTTGAACCCTGAAATAAAGTTTATGTTTTGGTTTTGTTTTATAAAAATCATCATTTTGAAATTTGAATGAATAGGGGAGGTCTTCTCAGCATATCCCAGAGAGTGTGAAGGTATAAAGTAAAAGAGCAGAGGGGAAAAAAAGGGTCAAGGACGTTTCCAAATATTCATGAATCTAAGGACTATTCCTGTTTATATAAATGTCGGGTTTTGGCACAGTAATTTATGTATACCCTCATTTAGCTATCAGAACAATGATTGCTGTGGATGTGTATTTAATCCTAAAGAATGGCTGTTGTTGATCTTGTATGCAAAAAATCCTAAATGATGACTGATTGTAATAATTTATTTTTGAATATTAACATTTACAATTCCATGCGCTTGCTGATTTTTAGGCCTATTGCCAATACACAGAATGTTCAGTACATTTGTACATTCTATGACCTTGTTTCCTGATGATTTGAGGAATGTAACTGCCTTTCTTACCATGCATCTAAGTCCTAAAGAAGCATCTTTGGTTATCTAAAATGTGAGCAAATAGTAAGTGAAGTGATACGAAGGAAATGTCCTTGCTGTGGGACAGTGAGGACAAAGTGAGAAATGTAATCAGTTCTAACCAAAAATATTTACAAACTCATGAATACCCACATATTATATTTTGAAGGTTTAAAGTAATTACTAATTGAAAAAACATTAAATGCAGCTAATGAGACTAAAATCTATATTTTTACTTTCCTACAAACCACTAAATTATTTTTTTCTAAAAGTATAAGATCCTTTTAATATCAGTGTTTCTTATTTGGTAGCTACAACTATCCATTTCCTTTGAAATTTCTTGCCACTACAAGAAAATCCACACAAAAAGAATTGTTAAACATATGCAGGGAGCTGCAAACTGCAAACAAACTGCACGTGATTCTTGTAGATTCTGCTAACAGATCTCCCAACTTTTCATCTTTTAACACCTTTCTTGGATGCCTACACCTTTACTATGTCATTACATTTACTCTAGAAATGAGACAGCTATCTGTCACAGATGAGAGTGTTATGTCTATACAGCTTGGAAATGCTATGAAGATTTTGAGGAAACACACCACATAATAACACCATATAAAAAAATATAATAGTTATCAGTATACAAAAAATGCAGTTTTCTAATGTTTTAGATTAAACGTGTTCCATCTGAAGAAGCATTGCTATCTTTGAGGACGACAAAAGATAAAGTGGGTGATGTTTACAGTTTGCAGTTAGTCTTTCAAAAGTAGAAGATACTGAGGACCAGTATAATTGATGGGTTGAATCATAGACTGCAAAGCATGCCACATGTCATTTAGATGTTTGAATGTGGCTTAGTTTATGATGAGTTATTTTATAGTAGTTGGCGGCAGTTATTTTACAGTTGTAAGGTGGCTATATATTTAATAAAGAAAGAGACAGACAGACAGGGTGGGCTATAAATATATATAGGTCTAAGACTGTTTATGTATTATAGCAACCAATATTTCTGTATCTCGATATGCACTGGCTATTTTACAGTTGCAGACTGTCTTCTAGGATGTTTTGTTTTGTTCCCAGATTAACACAAAAGCAAGAATGCCCATTTTAGATCATCACAAATAGTATTATTTAAGCAATCTTAACAGAGAAGCCAAAGCTTGCAAAAGATCTTAGAGAAAATAACTCCTTTATAGAATCATAAAATCTTAGAATCATCTAGGTTTGAAGGGACCTTTAAGATCATCGAGTCCAACCATTATATTTCTGTCTGTGGTCATTTGGTGGCTGGACTGAAGCCAAAAGTGGCCATTCATCAATTGTATCAATTTGTACAGTCCAGTATACAGACTTCTAATAAGGACTAAAATGTTTTTGGACACTCCCTTCCCCCCAAAACTAAAAACCAAAACAAACAAAAAAACCCACCCCTATGCCCCAATTTTTAACCTATTAGTAATAGGCTGTTGTCTTCATTATTGGCTTATACTTTTTTATTTTAATAGCTGCTCATACATTATAGAAAGAGTTTTGTTCTTCACTAAAAAGGTAAATCAGGCAATTAAAGCATATTGAAAAGCTTTGTAGTTTCATGGGAGGTAGTACTGATGGTATCAGGGTGAAGAATGGTGCAAATACGTTACTGCATTTCCCTGGTGCAGCTACTGCTTTTGCACCTGTTGTTACATGCATACGGAAATCTTTCTCTGAAAACCTACCTCTGCCAGTTTAAAAGAATTTATTTATACAATCCTGACAGTGCTCTGCTGTTTGATGGTCCATCAGTACGTCATTTAAGTATGTGCTTAAAAAACACAGGAATAAGTGGTGATTTTCCCAAGTGCTTAGCTGAACTGCAACATGGTATTGTAGCAACATGTAATACATTAACAAAAAATCAAATCTTAAAATCTTTATTAATTTTTTTATTTTTTATTCTTGTCAAATCATCACTAAATTCAATAGAAGTTGCAGTTCTTTGTACACTCCAGTATTTATTCCAAAGTGAATTGAACCAATGCTCTGAATATATTTACACAGGCTACTGCAATGGATTTCAGTTTGACATTTCGCCACTGTGTTTGATATACACAGTCTAATTTTTATAGGTCTCTCTTAAGTTAACTCAATTTTATGACCATGAAAATTGCTACCTACATAACATTAAATTTGAAAAATAACTTGCATGAAATATGATCCTTATGCATGGTACTTACCATAGTAAATATCTCTTCGTTACAGGCCTCTTGTCACAGTGAAATGGAACTGGGAAGTTTATAGGTAAGGATGGCACAAATATTAAGCACAAACTGTTCTTACATTCTTTTTATTTATTACAAAAAGCAAAATTGAGTCAACACAATTTCTTGTTTAGTGTGAATATTTCCTACACAATACCATGTATTTTCTTTTTTCATATAAATGGTACTTAAGAAGAGTTTTTTTCACACAAGAAGTCTTCAAAAAATTCGTATATATTGTCAGACCTGAGGGCCATGTGGTCCCATGCCTGACTTGCACAGTTACCAGTACCAGAACTTAAAAAAAAGTGCAGGTTCTTCAGCATAAGAAGAAATGGGCAAAGTCTTTGCCACATTGTGCTCTAAATGTTAAAGGTTTGCTAACCCGGTGTGCTTCTGGACCTGCACATTCCTCCTGTCCCAATCTGACAGAAGTGGCTGCTGCTGCTCACATTTGCAGGTCTGACCAGTAACAAGGAGGTCCAAACATGCAGATGCACACACAACAACACAACCGCCACACAGCTCAACACAACTACAAGAGCAATACCTTATTGCCACCCACAAAAAAACCAATAGCACTTGCATACACATGGACACCATAGGCCCCAGCTCTGCAGATCAGGATGGGGCTTTGCTGATGTCTCTCTTGCACACATATATTCAGAGGTTTGCCCAGTAGTTGGCCCTGCTCACTTTGTTCATCCAAGGCGGGCCCCCAGATCCCAGTCACTACAGTTGCTGGTCCCCCAACAAACAGGGCCCTGTGGCCCATAACCCCTTCTCCAGTTGTTGCCAACCAGGGCTTTTGTCCTACTTGCCACCTGGTCTGTTTTGAAGTTTGCTGGTGACTACATGCATACACCACACACAGACACACTGGAGAGCCCACTCACACAGCAAACAGTCAGGAATAAAGCTTACTGAGGTGATAGGACAGCAGTCAGGTGCAGGCTTGGACATAGAAGAATAGTGAAAGTTTGCTTACATTTGAACAGCTTTTTTATCCCTGCTTCTCTCCATTTTCCCACATTTCAAAGTCACCTTTTTATGCCTTTCATTCTTCTTTTAAATGTCCCATAATAAGTTTTATATAATCCCATATGACACCTAAACCATCCCACAATAAATCTACTTGTAGGATGTAGGGACTGAGTGCACCCTCAGCAAGTCTGCAGACGACACCAAGCGGTGTGGAGCGGCTGACACGCTGGAGGGAAGAGATGCCATCCAAAGGGACCTGGACAGGCTTGAGAGGTGGGCCCATGTGAACCTCATGAAGTTCAACAAGGCCAAGTGCAGGGTCCTGCATGTGGGTTGGGGCAACCCCATGCACAAATATAGGCTGGGCAGAGAGTGGATCGAGAGAAGCCCTGAGGAGAAGGACTTGGGGGTGTTGGTGGATGAGAAGCTCTACATGAGCCGGCAAAGTGTGCTTGCAGCCCAGAAGGCCAACCACATCCTGGGCTGCATCAAAAGAAGCGTGGCCAGCAGGTTGAGGGAGGTGATTCTGCCCCCCTACTCCACTCTTGTGAGACCCCACCTGGAATACTGTGTCCAGCTCTGGGGCCCCCAGCATAAGAAGGACATGGACATGTTGGACCAGGTCCAGAGGAGGGCCACAAAGATGATCAGAGGGCTGGAGCACCTCTGCTATGAGGACAGGCTGAGAGAGTTGGGGTTGTTCAGCCTGGAGAAGAGAAGGCTCCGGGGAGACCTTACAGCAGCCTTCCAGTATCTGAAAGGGGCCTACAAGAAAGCTGGAGAGGGACTTTTTACAAGGGCATGTAGTGATAGGACGAGGGGTAATGGTTTTAAACTGGAAGAGGGTAGATTTAGATTAGGTATTGGGAAGAAATTTTTCACTCTGAGGGTGTTGAGGCACTGGAACAGGTTGCCCAGGGAAGCTGTGGAGGCCTTATCTGTGGAAGTGTTCAAGGCCAGGTTGGGTGAGGCTTTGAGCAATCTGGTGTAGTGGGAGGTGTCCATGCCCATGGCAAGGGGGTTGGAACTAGATGATCTTGAAGGTCCCTTCCAACCTAAACCATTCTATGATCCTATGATACTTTTTCCCATGAGGCTAAGGATAATCTTGTTTCCCCCTTCTTATCAGTTGGGAAGTACAGTTTGAACTTCGTCAAGGCTTTGTGTGATTCCTTTAATGGCCCATCAATCAGGAACCTGAGTCCTGCTTTCTGGTATTGTCTCTTATCTTCTGGAGCATAAGGGTTATATACCTGGGTGTTTAATTTTTTCCTTCTCCTGTGTCTTGTACTAGTCTCTTATGCTGAATATACAGTAACCAGATATCATCACAAATCAGATATCATTACACTAAAGTGATTTCTCATAGTAAGTGTCCATCTTACATCTTGAGGCAAAGGGCTTGTTAGTCTTTCTCAATTTTCTCATTAGTATTCTTAAGCTGTTGGAAATGAGTACCACAGTCTAATTACACATCATGTGAAGAAGCATTTTCTCCTACTGTTTTTTAAAATTGCTGATTCTTTTATTATCCTTATGCTGTCTTTCTAATTGCAGTATAAGACCAGAAGAACAGACATTTATCTTCTGCAGGCCATTCATTATTTGATATACTTTCACCATAGCCCTTTCTATGAATGTTCTTTGTAAAAAATCTCATTCTTTTCAAACTCTTTTCAAATGAGTGCCTTTTCTAGATCTTGGTCATTCTTTCCAGGCTTCTCTTCTCCATGAAGCTTTTTGAGGTAAGTTACCAATAAAAAACATGGACCTTCTTGAAATCAGAAACAGGAGATTTAGGTAACATTCACCTTCATCCCCAGTTGTTGTATTTTGATGTTGGCAACTGAACATCATATTCCTTTCAGTGGTGCACAGATTCTTTCTTGATCTTGCCAAGCCTTGTAGAAACAGGGATAACACACAAAGGCTGGGATCTTGTGTGTAATCTATCTCCCAGCACCATGCTGCAGTGCATACAGTGTTCCAGATGATGCCAAAGTATTGACCTATACAAAAGAACTTTGAAACTCTGTGCTATTCATCATCTTACTTCTTATGCAGCCTAATGTTTTGTTTGCCTTCTGACTGCACTTGTAAATTAAGCAAATATCTCTCAATTACTGCAATGACTAATGGTTCCTTTCTTGAGACAGAAGTAAGCAAGCAGCTTAAGATTTTCTTCATGTACAAATTGCTTTGCACTTATTTATTCTGAATATCATTTCCCCCTTCACTTCATTTGTTTAGTTCTCTCTAATATTTTACTTAATCCTCCAATTTGGATTAACTTAAATAATTTTGTAAACTTCAGATTTTGCTGTTACCTTACTTGTCACTTATTAAATGTACTAAGCACTGTGGGATTTAAAATGAAAATGAATGACTTGATAGCAGCCAACACATTAATACTCTGTTCAGCTGTGTATATCAGATTTTGGGGAACAAGTTTCCCTAATAGTATAAATTTGTAGCTGCATGAAATGTGTGTAAAAGAATTGCAAAGCCTAATTATCATTCTTGTAATGTCATTTGAATTCCTGAGTTGTCCAGTATGGAAAGCACACCGTTTTTCAGGACTTTGTTACTAAGCAAAGTTATTAATTTTTGATGAACTGTTTTGGCCAAATGTTTCACAATTTTGTAGACAGCACTCAATTTTGTTTGAATGAAATCCAGATTTGCAGAGTGGTTTAGGATATAATGTATGTTTGCAAATGTCATGACATGTCAGCCAACTGTAAATTAATAATCCCTGGTCAGCATAGGTCATCTGTCCTTATTCTTCTAACTGTCCTTCTATCCTTTTCCTGTACTGCTGTCTTCCATGGCTATGGAACTGGCTTTGATAATCTAACTTTGAAAGCTGCTTCTGATGTGATAAGTCCTGACACTCAACTTCTAGAGAATTACAATCAATAGTCAAAAATACATAAATCAAATCCATACTTTCAGTTGACTTCATTAAGGACAAGGCTTGGTTTCTCTTGTTGGAAATAATCAATGCTATCTAATATCCTTCTACAGTCAAATTCCATCCTACAATAGATATTTAATATAAGCATCTGACACATTTTCTGAATGCATTTGTTCTCCTTTAGTCAGAGAGAGAGAGAGAGAGAGAGCGCCTCTTGCTTGGACTAATTTTGACTGACTGTATATGAAATGAATCCTACTTTTTATCACCCATATATATATACACACATACAGGAGGTAGCCATAATCATCTAACAATTAAATATGGTATTAAAATGTCTGATTTTAGTTTAGAAAACAGCTCACAATATTTTTTAAGCAAAACATAAACACGTTTGTGAAAAAAGTATGAACATTATTGAAATTAAAAACAGCTTAGCAATAAGTGACTAACTGCATTTTTCTGTTTTTACTAAAGAGCAGTGACAGATGCTCTGTCATATATTCAATCTGTTTCAGTAAACTCTGTCACAGGAAACAGATGAGGTTTTTTTTTTTCAAATTAAAAGACATAAAAATCCGTCTTTCTCAGACCTTAAAATCCTTCAATCCACATTTTCACTTAAAAACCTTTTTTGCTCTTCTAATGCCTTGTTTTAATGCTGAACTGTTCTATCATAGTGAGTCTGCTACAGCAGAGGGTATCCATCTGCACAAATTTTGGAAAGCAACATCTTTTAACCAGCACAAAAGGAAACAACTCTAATACAGTTTCTTGAGAAAGAGCTTTTAAACAGTGTGTAAAATGGATAGATTTTTGCTTCTGTGTCCTCTACTGACACAGATAATAATCAAGTCTCTCAAAGAAAACTCAAGGACACAGTCCTTCACAGGGCACTGACATTCAGAGACTACATAGCAGAGCTGTCTGGTAAAATACAAGCAGGGTAATGCACAGCTGTTCCTAAACCTGTCATTACTTCCCTTTTCTTTTGTTGTAATGACAGCAATCGATAAATTTTGCCAGCAAATCTCTCCAATGAAGGATCTGAGAGCAAAGTAAGAGTCCTGAAAATCTCTTTAGTTCAGTTTGTCATGTGTAAAGCTAATATTAAAAGAAAAAATTAAAAAGCATGTTGGTGGTATTTTCTTATTCTAAAATACTTTCTCGACTTTCAGAGGGCAATACACTGCACAGAGAGGAGGATAATGGCAGAGTACTCTCAGGCTGCGAATGGACGTAGTTCTGTTGTGGGGCAGCTCTCTTGTTCTTTCTCTTCCTGCTCGGCTACATAAGGAACAAGGGGCTGAATGTCCTCTGCTGATTTGCTCATCCCACAGATCTGTGTGTTTAGCCTTGCTGTTGGGTTTTATGTTTGGACTCCAGAGCAGATCTGGCCTTCTCTGAAGCACTGGTCATTTGACACATCCAGAGAGTGGATTTGATGTCTTACTTAATGTGATATTTTAAAGTTTATAAGCTTGATTTGCATACAATTTTACAACAGGATAGTGCTGCACATTTTATTGGGTCTGCCTCTGATATACACCAATGTAAATGAGTTTCTAAATCATATTAATTGGCCATATTGAGTAGATTGTATATACAGAAATAATGAACAGTTCTTTTTTAAGGAAAATAATAGTTCTAAATTGGAGACTATCATCATTTCAATGTGAGAGAGATACTTTGTACATCTGGCTAACACATATGGGAATGTAAAAATATTCCTTTTACTGCCATAAAATTCCCTAAATTTGTTGGAGTTTTACAGAAAAGAAGTTTAGTGAAGACAGTGAATATACAATTAAATATTAAATATACTGCTATGTTGTCCAGGAAAGAAAAACAAACCAAAACACCCAAAACAGTATCTAAATGCATTTAGCTGGACAAATAAAAAGATTGTTATGGAATGAATGATATTTAAGCACACACTCTTAGATATACTTATCAAATGGTATATAATGTACACAGAATAAGATTTCAGAGTTTTTCACTGTAAGGGCAATAATGCAGATTTCAAATTAAGTTAAATACTGTAACAAGAATAATAAAAGAATAACGATATTTCCTAAGTTGCCTTCAGCTCACTAATGTGATTCAATTTGCCATGGTCTAAAGTGACTATAATGAACATGTTTAAAAAGTGAAGTGTTTCAAAGTTATTCTTTCATATAGATGTACTTAGTGAGATGCTCATTAGTCAGTGTATTGCCTTGCTCTGTTTAGATACGTCTTCTTTTAAGCATTTTATGTTCTACATTTCTATTAAAGTAAACCAAAAGAAAGAAACCAGAAGGAAGAAATCAAAGCGAAAAAACATAAAAACCCAAAACCTCATCTCTGCAGAAGCTAATAACTTCAGATTTCTCTGCAGTCAGCACTTAATATGATTTCTGATTTTTTGATGAGGTACATTCCTTAGAAAAAGAGCATATGATTCTTTTGTATCTATTGTTTGTTTCTTTTATAGTTCATGCATACAGAAAAAATAAAAATAAAAAAATCAGCACCAGCACACTTCCTTGCTGACACTGTTTATTTAGAGAAGCAGTGGCAAAAGAGCAGAGCGATTTCATATTTTACTGACTGAGCAAAGCTGTATGGCTTATTAGACAAATTAGGAACATGTGGGCACTGGCAACATCACAAAAAAAATGGGTCAGATTCCAATTGATATAAGTTGCTATAGGTTTGTTGAAGAAAAGGAGGTAGATCAGTCTACATGCTGAATATCTAGTTTACACCTTTAAAAGAAACTAGATCGTTAGTCAGTTACTGTATGTCACAGATTGAGCCTAACTGTGAAAAGACACTATTGTATTATTGTCCTTTTCACTGCTGGCAGTAGATTTCACAGAGGAGCCTATGCCATCCTTAATTAGGACATTCAGTTCTTTAATAAGCTTACCAGAGTGTTGCTGAATTTTGCTGGCTTGTCTGTTGACCTGTTATCATACACTTGAGAGGCAGACAAAAATCCACAGTTTTCAGTGGGATTTTAATTTGAGTAAATACTGCATGATTGGACCTCAGAGTATGGTAAAGATGAGTAAGCTCTGATTCCATTTGCTTACTGTAAAAGCAAGAAGATGGTATCAAAAAGGAACTTAGGTGCTTTTGGAGGTCTAATTCAGGGCTTGTTGAGCCCAAATGAAAGATTGTTAAAGATTTTAATACATTTTGGATCAAACTTTACATCTGAGAATAGAGTAGACATACAATATTGAGACTGAAATGCCACACTTATATCTGGTGATTTTAAATCCCACATTTGATGACTGGCAGTATGTTGCAGCACTGTGTCAGCTGTGACAGGGCTCCCTAGGATGGGGGGCTACCTCAGCATGTGTCTGTTCACAGTCTGACAGGATGCAGCATGTGAAGAGAGAAGCCCTAAATATTACAAAAGAGAAATTTGATGGGGGAAATGGAAAAGTGGATGTTGTTAATTATTTGTATTTGAAAATAAAACTAATTTTAACATAGTCTCTGGCTGCACCTTCTTTAACAGGGCCTTCAAACTGCCATGCTTATGAAATTTGTATTTGAAAATAAAACTAATTTTAACATGGTCTCTGGCTGCACCCTCTTTAACAGGGCCTTCAAACTGCCATGCTTATGAAAGAAAAAAGACTAATCTTTCAGGTTATACTTCTGGCTCCTTGTAAAGAGGTTTGCATCATGAAACATTTTTCTACTGCTCGGACTTCTGAGATGCGAGCTGGGTAACACTGCCACATGCCAAAACACCTAGGCATTTGTATGACCTCCAGCACTATGTGAAAGGTGCAAACCTGTTTTAATGCCACACTACACACGACTAAGGTGATATAGTTCACAACAGGCTGTTCTCATGTGGTATTATTGTGACATGAGCTTAACAAGAGCTTAGTCTAGAGCCAAGAAATTCTATCGATACAGGAATATGAATTATTGCATGACAGGAAATAGTCCTCAAAACCGCTCTTAGGGAGAAATCTGTTCCTGCACAGGGCAAAAGTAATTTCAGGCCTGGGCTGAATGGCACAGACTCGACAGGGATTAATTGTACTTTGCAGGAACTGCTGTGTTTTGTATTACCTGAATAAAAAAAATTACGCTTTCAAAATATTGCTTTCATGCAAAAAAACTCCCAGAAGATACAAGAAAGTTGTGTTATCCTTTTCATAAACATATTAGGTCTGAACAGTTGTACCTGCCATGGATTTTACAGACCTTGAACAACAAGCACAAATCTGTCATTTTGAATTTGTATAAATGAGTGAGAATGTTTCCTGGAAACATTACCACTTTCCTCTTGCTAATGTGATTATGTTAGATAGTATAAATATAGCCTTTCCATCACTCTCTATTGCTCAGCAGTAATGGGATAAGAAGTTTCAATAGCCAGCCTTTCTGACCATCCTTATTTGTTAGTTATATGCTGTCTTCTTTATTGAAGTGTCTATTTATAAAAATATTCCTCCACATTTTTTCTGAGGGGCAAGATTTTTAATTGTTTTGGCAAATATTCTCCTCTCAGTTTCGCTGTGGACTTCATCTAAAGTTTTGGTGGGGATTCACAGCATTTGTTTTACTAGAAGTGTCTCAGATGCTAAATCTGCTGAACACTATTTTATACACAAATTAAATATTTGAAAAAAAAGTATTGCATGCACACAAGTTTTTTCTTTACTTGGGATTAACTGACATTAATATTGGCTATTTAAAAGGCAGAAGTGTAGTTTCACAGGGCTGTCCAGGCTCCCTCTATATGCAGTTGGAAAGAAAGATAAACTTCATTTGGGTAATTCACCCCAGTATAATAATACAGGGTGATCAGCCCTCTGAGTAACCCACCTTTTCAGTGAGCAGTAACAGGAGCCCTGATAATTAGTTTAGCAGAGCAGCCTACATTTTAGATGACTAAGTTAACTGAGATTAATCCCACCATTAGGATGTCACATTCTTATTCTGTTTTTTGATCTGCTGCCTTTTAAGGCTGGGAATTGCATAGCCCCGGTGACACATTATTCTTTACAGAGAGAGAGTTTTTCATTCTCTGCTTCTCCTGCTGCTTTCTATATTAATCAGTGATTTGAAAATCTCCATCATCTTCCAGACTCCTGTATTAATTTCTAGTTTGTGATTTTAATTATAGTTCAAATCACTCCCTAGATATGACTATGCGTTTTGCCTACATCCTC
Source organism: Burhinus oedicnemus (assembly GCA_008921705.1). Taxonomy (NCBI): domain Eukaryota; kingdom Metazoa; phylum Chordata; class Aves; order Charadriiformes; family Burhinidae; genus Burhinus; species Burhinus oedicnemus. The sequence continues at coordinate 108,887 of VFFE01006623.1, read as the reverse complement.
ATTTTCCCCTGTAACTCAATTTCTGCTGATGTTTTAGTTAACATAGTACATGTCATTGCTCTAATCCTGTTTATGCTAATAGACAAATTCTACTCTCTTAACCTGCTATTTAGAATAGAATACAGTAGAGTTAATTATATTCTGTGTGTAATGTAATTCTGAACTCCATGGGATGGAAACAGCATTTGAATTTTCTATAATATCATCTTTGCTATCTTATTACTTCTGAGGTTTAAACAGATTTAGTTCAGGTGACCTAATGTTCAGAGATTTTATAAATGAACTGTAGATGTCATCTTCATATGGGCTTATTTATGACTTCGTTTTCAGTCACAAAATGACAATGATATCTTGTGTCACTGGAGGTGTAAAAAAACCCAAAAAACTCAGTCCCTCCAAAAATCCACAAATATCTGAGACACAGCCTGTTACCATTACAGTCATATAGTAACTTTAAATTTGTTTTCTTAATTTACTTCTTTTTTTTTTACATGATCAAGCAAATGTATTGTCAGTTCTGAGGAAATATATAGACTCAGTGCTACTTTAATTGCTGCAGTTTTTAATATGTTGTATTTTAGGAAGAAAAAAACCATAATTTTCAACGATAGATTCTATTGCATTACTCTGGGTAGTGCCTTGTGACCCAGGCAAGATTATTCGAATTTTTAGATGCTGCTGCGGCATTTCTAAAGAAAATTTTCAGACTACATTTTTGCCACTTTTGTCGTCTTTTCAAGTATGATTTGGACTATGAAAACTATTGGAAGACAGAGTCTTCCATTGGACCTGTAATTCTTTCTAGATGTAATAGAAAATTTGTTCTAAAATCAGGGGCCACAGTTTGGCCATAGATTTTTAAGAAATGTGTTTAATTTTTTCTTAGAGACAGGTGTTCTTTTGTTTTTATTGTGTTCTAGGCCTATAGGCTATATAGTCTTCTGCAGAGTAGCTGTGCAATAAAAATGTTGATTCACACTGTCCTTGTTACAATTTTTAAATGTTCCTGAAAACAATATTAAACTGTTCGGAAGAAGAAAGAATAAAAGAACAGGGATTCTGCTGTAATAACAATAATAATAACAACAACAAAACTGAGCATTTTTGTCTCCCTAGTATGGGACGGGATAGGTAGGGGTGAGTGAGATGGAATTCTTAGACTGAAATATATACTCACCTGATGGATAATTAAATAAACCTTACTTTGGGTTATTGGAAATGTGATTTTCCTTATTGTCATGTGCTGTGTCTTTTCTTGCAATAAAATAACTTTGATAGATCATATAGTTTTCTTCTCTAAGAAATGCAGTGTGTTATTGTATCTCTGGCTGTCCCACAGAGCTGTAAATTGCTTCCATTAGTTTCCTTGCTTTTTACTTTTGTTGTCTTGGCAACAAAACATAATTTGTTCTTAGATGTGTGTTATAGTCAAACTCTATAAGTTAAGGCTGCAAAATTTCTTTCAGTAATAAACTCCTATTTCCACCTGGACATAACTTCCTGGAGAAGTCTTAATTTAAACTAAAACTTTCTTGGCTGAAGTTTATGAGAAATGCACTTTATCTTTAAAAGTTAATAGAAAATAATTTGCTTTATTTGAATGATGTAAAATGGCAACAAACATTTCCCAAGGGAAAAGAAAAGATTCATAAAGGTGGGATTCTCCTCCTGTAATTTAAGCATCTAGAACTTAGCCACATAGGTCTAATAACTTAAGGGTCCCGCTCAATGAAGAGAAGCATACACATCCAGAGATCCATTAATTTCATTCCAAAACAGGATTTTAAAATAAGGGAAAGTGGGAAGCTGAATTGCCCCCTGGAGATGCCTATTTGTCTCCTTTAATTATAAGGAAAACCTTGTGAGATTACCTGAAATTCAGCTGGCTACACCGGGGCAGATGAATCCCATTCAAGAATTCTGTTCTTAGTAAGGGTAACTCAAAAGCATGTGATCTTAAAAACTTCCTCTTTTGCATATGGCTAGTCCTGAACAAGGTTTCTTTTGCTCCATGAACTTGATTTCAAACAGTTAAGAAACTGTTCATTAATGGACAGATTCTTTGAAGCAAGAGGAGTCACACATCCCTGGCTATACACATTATAGGGTTTCATACAAGTGTTCTACACATGGAAGATTGAATGTCAACCATTCCATTTCAGCCACCCTACCAAAATTATTTAATGATTTTACAGTGCTTGCTGGATACTTTTCACATTTGATTGTGACAAATATAGAAAGTGATTCAGGAGATGGAAAATGCTCAGTTGAATTCCAGGCCCCAGAGTAGTCAGTGATCTTTGAGCAGTCATTGAATCTATCCTTCTCTGTCAAATGGATCATAGTACTGAAGACATTGTACTGATTACTTTTCAAACTGTTTGCTCTTTCTTCTTCTAATTAATATCCGTTTAGGATATAAATTGTCTCCTGTCTGTTTCTGTACATCACTCTGAATATTCTGGTCTTCTCCAAAAACTTTAGTAAGAATTTCAATATTTTATTACTTATTTAGAGATGTTATCTTCCTAAATTTCTACTCTTTGCACATTAACAACAATGTTTGAATTGGATTGTAGACTAATAATGCATGAATTCTAGTGACAGACATCCTATATCTTACTCAGGGCAAGTTATATATTTCCTGGCTAGACACGTTAGAAATTTTTTATTCTTAGCTTTGGCCAAATGCTAGCCCTGGTCCTGAAGAAAAAAGTTCTGTATGATTGCTTGGTGCCTCTTTCTTTGTAGAAAAATCTGAGATCATGAGCCTGTAAATGTAGCTTTGTATCCTTTATATATTTTTTCAATTAAAAGGTACATTTGCTTTTTTATGCAATACTCTTTGGACAGTCAAATGTTAAAGCTCCCCTTCTCTTGATGATCTTGCCTACCCTTTTCTTTTTTAGGCCTTTCAAAAGCTACCCCTTTCGAGATTTCCATACAGACTTCAAACCTCTCTAGAGGTTTACACAGCCACACACTGATATTTTGTTTTGTTCCTTTATCCTTTTCTATTAATTTCCAAAATGCAGTATGTCTTCAGTGCAATTAGTTGTTGAGCACTGAGCTGATAACTTTATAAATCTATCCACAGTGACTCCAAGCTCTCCTTTCAGAGTGGTAATACAGCTAACTTAGAGCCCATGGTTGTGCACCAATAGCTAATATTGCTTTACTCATGGGCTTTTACATTTTAATAATTTGTCATTTTATTACCCAGACTCTCCATACTGTAAGATGTCTCTGCATCTCTTCTGCAATCAAATTTCATTTTTAGCATGCTGTATAATTATATATAATCACCAAACTTTTTTGCTGCTGATACTTTCTTATCAAAAGCTTTTGGAAGTTTAGTGTGTTTAACAAATTCATCATGACCCTGCAAGCCTGCAGACTAATTCAGAGAACTTTAATAGGTTTGTGAAACACAGTTTCCCTTTACAAAAGCTGCGTTCATTCTTCCTCCATGTTAGCTTACTTAACTGAATATATACTTACTCTGTTCTTTATTAGAATTTTAAACAATTAACCTATTTCTGAAATCAAAGGTATTAGTCTGTAATGCTTTGACTGTCCCTGAAGCACTTTTCCAAAGTTGCTATAATTTTAGGATTTCATTCCTCCAATTCTCCAGCTAATTTAAATGTTAGTCTATATTACACACTTACTAGCAAAGAATTTTTAATTCTGAGTTTCTTTAATGCTTAACATTAAATACTACCTAGCCTTAGCAAGGAATTACTATTTATATTATTCTTACGTTCATCTGACACTGTAATTTGATACAGTTCCTCCAAGTAATTTCCTGTGAGGAAAGAGTCCCACATGGGACTCTTCCAAAGTTTTTCTGTAGTGAAAAGTGATGCAAACCACTGCTTCAGATTTTCTACCATGGTCTTATTCCTTTCCTATATTAAATATCCTTCCTTTCCTATATTAAGTATATCTCTTGGCACTACAAAATTTCTGGCAAATATTTTGCTTCTAGAATGTTTAAAAACATTAATAACTTCATGCCTTTAGCAAATTGTTCTTCAAAGTCTTTTTTTGGCTTATTAATGTTTCAGATTTAATTTAGTGGAGCTTATGGTCTTTTCTGTTCACCTTACGCGGACACAATACTTGTTTTCTGAAAGATAACTCTTTACTTCTGTTATCCATTTTACTTTTACTTTTAACTATTATTGTTCTCTATTGTTTCTATTCTTTAACCAGGTTGATTTTATAGTTACTTTGTCCCTCTAACAAGGTGTCTTGAAGGAAGCTCCATACTATCTACAGAAATTTTATTCTTTGGCTGGTTCTTTTAGTTTATTTTTAGCAAGTTTTCTGGTTTTACATAATTTCCCTTTTTGAAAGCAAACATCTCTGTAGTGATTTATTTTGTGTGTGTGTTTCAATCCTGCTGTAGTTTTGAACTGCAGTGTATCACACTTAGAAAGACTCTTTGAGACGTACGTTTTGAAACAAGTCCAATGTATATCTCACAAGAACTGTCTATTCACAAGAGTATGCTTTCTGAATATCTGTTTCAAGAAGAACCTGAAGTCTAACGAAGTACCTTACGTCATCTGAATTTTGATCTGATACTACTTTTTTGGGTGTTTATCCAAATCTTCCTGGAAATAACTACAATTTCCCATCTTTACTATGTTTATCGCTCTTGCAGCTTCTCTGGTGTCTCTTATTCACAGTTAGTATCCAAAGAATGATATGAAAGTTGTAATATCATCCTCTTCCCATTTATATAAATATTTTAATTTTTTATTTTTAGCCATATGGCTTATTACTTTATTTGCTATAGGCAAAAACCTTTGTCTGGCCTACTTCAGTAATTTGTAACCTGGCATGACATATTTGAAAGATTAGCTTCCTTCCCTCAAGCTCATAAGTCTGTTAAGTTAATATCCTCACTAAAAATCAGGCAATGTAATTTGCCCATTTTATACTTTACACTTCAAACATTTAAATAGGTGAATGTGTCCATTTCCTCTTGGGATGGTTGTCTCCTTATATATCCCTTCCTTAAAAGGAGTTTCATTTGCTGAAAATGAACTTAGTTTTTTAATTCCTCATTGTTTTATAAGATCATCATTCCTCTTTACTTAAAGAGTTTATTTCAATGTGATCTGTGTGCTCTTCTGCAGCTCTGGATTTTCCCATAGTGCTTAGTGTAAAAGTACCCCATAAAATTTTAAGTTTCAGCATCATGGTTCTATTTTCATTTAGATGATGCTCATCTAAAATAATACAGTTTTATAAAATAGACATTCCACCTATTTAATGAGACTTTTCCAGTTTCTCATGATTACATTTTGATTACATTTTCCCTACACAACAGTCTTATATATGAGCAGAAACTTAATCTGTCCAAACTGGTGCATGACTTTGGCCAGCCTTGGTCTTCCACTTCTCACTTGTTCATTTAATTTTGGCTCCAGAATCTCTATTCTTCTGTCCCATGTACTGCTACAAATATGGGCCATGACCATTGTTTCCATCTTAACGCTGTCTAGACTGTGGGTATCTTCACTGTATTAAGTCAGCATACACTCATTATTGTCATCACAGACACAGCTATCTACCCACCTGATCCATCTCCTGTTATCGTTCACTTCTTCACTTTCCAGATTGTTCTGGAGGAGGTTCAGGATATTTCTCTTCAGATCTTGTCTGCTGAATATTTTCAGCCTTTTACAGAGTCGCAGAATCCTACAACAGCTGAGCTGGGAAGGGACCTGTGGAGATCCTCTGGAGATCGGGATTCCACCCCCCTGGTTAGAGCACAGTCAACTAGAAGGTTGCCCAGCACCATGTCCAGTCAGGTTTTGAATATGTCCAAGGATCAAGACTCCACAACATCTCTGGGCAACCTGTTCCAGTGCCCAGTCACCCTCACAGTAAAAAAGCTGTTATGTTCAAACAGAAATTCCTTTCAGCTTGTGCCTGCTGCCTCTTGTCCTGTTCTGGGGCACCAGCAAGAGGAATCTGGCTCTGTCTTCTTTACATTATGTCCATCAGGTATTTATATACAGTGATCAGATCCCCTTGAGCCCTCTCTTCTCCAGGCTGAACAGCCCCAGCTCTCTCAGCCTCTCCTTGCATGTCAGCTGTATCAGTCCCTTCATCACCTTCATGGCCCTCTACTGGACTTGCTCGTTTGTCCGTGTCTTTCATGTACTAGGAAGCTGAGACCTGAACTCAGCACTCCAGCTGTGTCCTACCAGTGTTGAGTAGACTGAAAAGGTCACTTTCCTCAACCTGTTGGCAACGTTTTTCCCCTAAGGGGACTACAGATGCTTTTGGCCTACTTTGCTGTGGGGGCACATCACTGGCTCATGTTCAATTTGTTGTCCAACTAGACCCCCAGGTCCTTTTCTGCAAAACTGCCTTTCAGCTGCTTGGCCCCTCAGCATGTACTGGTGCATGGGCTTATTCCTCTCCAGGGTCATGGCTTGGCATTTCCCTTTGTTGAACTCGATATCCTCCTGCTAGGAAATGTTTTTCCCCAATGGCAGTATTTGCTAATGGCCTGAAAGTGGGCCTACTTAGGATGTCTGTGTACTTCCTCTGTGGTTAACAATGTCACATTTAATTTATGTCCATTATAAAAATAAAAAATAAAAGGAAGAAAAAAACCAACAACAACATGCTTTTGACCTATTGGTCTGTGGTAGGAACATTCCACATCACCATGCCCATCTCTTTATTTCTAAACATATCTTTGTCTTTCTGTACCTATGCTGCTCAGATAAGTGCTACTTTGGCCGTGATATTCTAGAATAAACAGTTTCAGTAAGATAAATGATTCTCATTCAGATATTCTTAACATTTCTAAATCATCCTAATTGAACCTATACCATGTGTTGGCATATGTTGGCAGCTGGTGCTGTTTGGTGTCTTCTGATTCGTTCTAATCACTTTTACTTAAAGAAGTAAGTAACAGTGAATTCTTCTATAATAAACTCCAGCATTTTTACTCTGATAAGCAAAATCTATAGATTTCCTTAAGTTTTTTTTCACCCCTTGCCAGGGCTGTTCCTAAACACTGAGTGATAGTCTTGCCACCACACTACTGCTCAACAGAGCTTGAAATTAGTACGAGGAGCTCAGGCTGTCTGACAGCTAGTCCTACCACAGCCGCCAAGTCTGAACAAACAGCAGCAGCTATTTTGCTCACAGGGGAAATAAGGTTAGTGAAAATATTAAAGAAAAGTGAATGCCACTGCTGGCATGGCAACACTTTGCAGTAATTGGCTCCTTGTGATTCATTCTGGCCTGACTCTGAGAGCTACAGATGGGAAGCTTACAAGTTTTAGTTTGGAAGCTCTAGTTTGGAGCTTATAAGCTTTTCTTAATAAATGGGAAACAGATCAAAAGTTCATGGAAGTAAGCATAATTCTGTAAATTCCAAGAAAATTTCTTGCTAATTTACTTTTGTTTGAGAGAATTAATCTATTTGAACATGTAGGATAATAACTATTGTAAACATTAAGTTGTAGGTGCTATTTTTAATGAAAAATTGATGTCTCTGATTTTTTCCAGGTCTAAACTCTAATTCATTCATCAACAGCTAGCACAGTCCATTCCTTCTTATTATGGAAAGTAGATTTGTGTAACTAGATAATATGATTAATTTTGAAAGATGTTGCAACTATCTTCCTGACAATTTGATGTAAATATTATTAAAGTGATTAATAAAGAAGAAAACTTGTGTTGTTCAAAGGTTAAATATAAAATGAAAAAATCATTAACTGACACAAACGCACCTTGGAAAAAATAGATTTTCCACTCAGGTATATATCTCAGTTATTGAATGCAAATATGAAGTAAATCTGATCTGTCCAGATTAGCAAATCAAACTGGAATTCTCAAATTAATTGATTAGACTCCCAGTAATGTTGACGAGATTGTTTGCTTTTGGTACTCTGTTGCTTGGCCAGGAGGGTGGTGGTTGATGGAGCTTATATTTCTTTTCCTGGATCTGTCTTAAACTGTGAAATGGATGAGAAAGATTAAAGAAAAAAAAAGTAAATGTTTCAAACATTTTCCAAGCTTTAAGTTTAAATGTGGGGGTATTGCAGATGTGTTTGAGTGAATTTCTGTCACTTATAGAGGCTTTCTTGATCTGATCAAACTTCTGCTGATTGACAAACATGATAATACTACAGGTCAATAATGATAATTAATAGGTTGTCCAGAGAAGCCGTGGAGTCTCCATCCTTGCAGATATTCAAAACCCAATTGGACACATTGCTGAGCAACCTGCTCTAGTTGACCTTGGTCTGAGCAAAAGGGTTGGACTAGGAGATCTCCAGAGGTCCCTTCCAAACTCAGATATTCTGTGATAATATAATCCCCCCAAAAGAAGATCTTGATGAATTTAAGTGCTGTGATATTTTTTTCTAATATGCTTGTTTCTTGCCACGTTACATCAGGGCCCTGATCCTCAGTCTTCTGAATCTTCATGGGGTCTTACAAGGCAGGTAGACATTTATATTGAACATTTTCATTCCCTCTCAGTTTGTTTACATGCAAAAAATATGCAACTAATCTGAAGTTGAGTATGAAACAATATGTCAAGAGAAAGAGTACTTTAAAGATTATTACTGTCCTCTCAAAACCACAAATGTTAATCTGGAAATGTAAATATAATGTTGCATTGGAAAGAAAAAAAGCACACTGTGAATTACAGAGCATGAAACATCCACCTTTATAACCCTGACAATTCAAAAGGAGTAGAGAGGAAGAACAGAGTGATGTGCTGTGTTTCAGTCACTGTATTAGGTAGGTGCAACACCACTCGTGGCTGGCAGCTACTGAGCCAGAAAATCAAGCTTTATCATGAGTGAAACATTAGATCCCACATGAGTCTATTTTCCAGTCTAAATGGTTAGTAGCTTTAGTGGCATTTCATTAGGACTACTCAAAACATCACGTCTCAGTGATCCTGTTCTGTATCTGCTCTGCCATCAGTTACCAACAAAATTCTGCTATACGTTGTTTTGATTACCTGCAATATGAAAATAAATTCAAAGATGACCTTTTAGTGAGTTATTTTATACATGCTGAGGGCAGTTCTATTTTGACGGTTGAATTAAACAATATAGAGCATATAGCTAGTCGAGGCTTCAAGCGTATTGTTTTTAGCATAGTAACTACAAAGATAACTGCTTTAATCCTCCACAACTCATTTAACCTTGGAATTAAATATGCATGTACATGTGAGGATCCCGCACCTCAGTTTGTGTAGATTTATAACTATCCACTGGATTATTTGTGTTTCCAGATGCCTTAGAAATTCAGGTTGCCAGCTCAGTTCCTTAAAAACTTGTCATGACTACCCAGCAAAGTAGTATTATGGATGTTTGATTAATGTCCTGATGTTCCACTCAAATTAGTGCCATTTCAAAGTATTTCATGTCCTGAAGGGAAATTGTAGCCTGATATTCAAGGGATTAAGCTGCAGATAAAACAATTATCTTTTAATGACATCTCTTCCCCTCATTTTCATATTTTTTTTCATTATAAGGCAATAATAAAATTTATAAACAGGAAAAGGCTACATAGCCTAACATATTTAGAGATGTTGCATTTATAAGACTGCAATGTTTGTCTTAGCAGTCAAACAAAAGAAAATGCGACAACTCATTTAATCATTCTATGGTTCTGCAAAACCAGCTTTTATTAGGACTGTAGAAATTCAGCAGAGCTCTGCATCTTCCTAGAAATCCTTTGTCTTATCTTATAACTGTTTTTAAATTTTAAAATAAAATCTTGAAAAATAGACATATTAATGATATATTCTGGCTAATAGGAAGCAAATATCTTGTCTAGAGTGGACAGACTGACTGAGCTCTGTCAGGATCTGTAGGTCTGTAGTCCAGCTGTAGGCCAGGATTGTAAATAACACAGCTTTTATTATGCTCAAAAGAGACAATAACAGACACAAGGATAAACATGATAGGAGAAGAAAACACCTGAAGAGCATACTCAAAGGAAGAACGTTACTGGAAACTCAGTAATGTGTTTTAGTAATCAACAACCATCGATACAACCACGCCACCGAATTTATTCAGGGTTATATTGATCAGAATAAATAAATAAATTGTAGTTTTATTTCCATTCAATTAACATGGGACACATGAGATAACTATGTATGAGTTCATATTCTTACTTGAACTTGTTCTGTGTGTCAACTTAAAGAGGGGTGGGTGCAGTTTTGCTCTGAACAAGCGAGATGTTTGGCCTTGTGGCAATGATGATATTGTAAATAAAAGCATTTCAGATCCTTGAGTGACTAGGGGCCAATAGGGCTACTGATCTGTGTCAGGACACACTGTGTTCGACACGGCAACAGCACTTTGGATTTTGACCTTCTTCTGGTCCTTTCACAAGAGAAGCATGTGATGCCAGGATGTGCCAGCAGTTATTTCCCCGTCTTTTCCTTAGTCAATACTGTGGAAAAAAAAACCCAAACAAAACAACCAAAACTTTTTAGTCAGCTACCTTTAAATGGAGATGATAGCTTTGTAATTTCTTCTCTAGTTGCTAATCTCTTCTCAGTATGTTTAATGAAAGTATGATACGGGTAGCTTCTGCTTATCACTGAATACAAGGCCTTTTCTGAACTTCCCTGTTAATTGATCTCTGTGGCAATGAATATATCATGAGTATCTCTGGAGGGTGTTTCTATATTTAAATAATTCTTTTGTTCCATTCCTTCAATTTGCTCTACCTGAAGTTGGTTCAGGACTGGCTTGTGACTTGTGCTACAGTTTCTAGCCAAGGAAGAATAAAGATGACACATAGAGAGGGTGTATTTATTCTAAAATTTCACAATTCTTTACTATGAAACAGACAACTCTAAAATACTTTTTCTTCCCATTGATTTAAAATGGGTTTGTATGCAATATACTGAGTTTTCTATGCACTTCTTACTATGCACTTCAAACGCCGTTTTTTAAACTCACAAGACAGAATTTCAAGTGCTTTACACACTGTACCAAGAACATTGGTGGGGCTTTCACTTCCTGTTAATATATGTGTGCACAAAGGAGAAATGCACTCCCATCAATATTTGAAGTAAACAGACAAATTTAAGAGTACACTCTGAGCAATGAAATTGGTGTGTGTTAATTTCAATAAAAAATAACAGATACCTTTTTGGAAAATACTATTGCTCCCGGATATATTTTAGTTTTGCATCAGTAACACCTCAGGTGCCTGATTCGGTACATCTAAAAAAGAAAGCTACATATGTATCCCAAAGAACTAATTAAATCATAGGATCATGGTTTAGGTTGGAAGGGATCTTAAAGATCATCTAGTTCCAACCCTCTTGCCATGGGCAAGGACACCTCCCACTAGACCTGGTTGCTCAAAGTCCCATCCAACCTGGCCTTGTGTCCATCTCTGGAGCCCCAAACATAAGAAGGACATGGACCTGTTGGAGCAGATCCAGAGGAGGGCCATGAAGATGATCAGAGGGCTGGAGCACCCCACCTGTGAAGACAGATGAGAGAGTTGGGAGTGGTTCAGTCTGGAGAAGGCAAGGCTCTGGGGAGACCTGGTAGTGACCTTCCAGTATCTGAAAGGAACCTACAAGAAAGTTGGAGAGGGACTATTTACAAGGGCATGTAGTGATAGGATAAGGGATAACAGTTTCAAACTGAAAGCGGGTGGATTTAGATTTGATCTCAGGAAGAACTTTTCACTCTGAGGGTGTTGAGGCACTGGAACAGGTTGCCCAGGGAAGCTGTGAGGGCCCCATCCCTGGTAGTGTTCAAGGCCAGGTTGGATGGGACTTTGAGCAACCAGGTCTAGTGGGAGGTGTCCTTGCCCATGGCAAGAGGGTTGGAACTAGATGATCTTTAAGGTCCCTTCCAACCTAAACCATTCTATGATTCTATGATTCTGTGAAATGATCTTTCCCAAATTCTTGGCCATATGCTACAAAATGGTGATTATTTTTAACATGAGATCATAAAATACTTTGCTGGATTGAAATGTGGAGAGTGAAATCTTAAAACCTTGCATGTTAAGAGCCCTGGGTAGTACACCTAGAAAGAAACCATGCTGGAATGGCTGAGTGGAATACTGTGAAATTGCAGCTGTATCTGTATTTAAAAAAACCCAATAATCTTCTCCTAAGAAGATTTTTAAGTTCCCTGTTGAACAGAAAAAGCTGCCATTCTTGCTATTATAAAACTATTCGTATCAGTTCACCCTGATAATCTTCAGAGACAAAGAAGTAGGATGACATTAGAATTTTGTGGTGAAGAGGGAAGTAAACATCTCCGGTCTGTCAGAAGCCCTGCTAATAATATGTGCCAAATAAAAAAAAAAAATGTTTTGACAGATACTGTGTTTTCAGGCCAGCTAGCAAGTATTCATGATACCCAATGAATTCTACTAATTTCTGTTCTATTTCCATCTTCATCCTGGCACCATAAAAGCGTATGGGTTCAGTATCTTCTACTGAAAGAATATCCAGTCACTTTTGTAATTTATGCTAATATCAAACCACTCCATAAGCTATCATAAAGTTTATAAAGTGCATGTTATTATTTTTTGTCATAGTATACTTTATGGAACGAAAAACTCAACATCAACCTGGGTGTTCAAAAGAAATGAGTTCCATGCCCAGTGCTGACACTGCCTTTATGTTAACTTTTCTTTTGTCTTTAAATCCACAATATCTAAAAAGCATTCACCTTTTTTCTATGCTAAAATACCTATTGTTATTGCTTTCAAACAATTCACGGTACTATGAAAGTATTGATTATTATTTCTAATGTGGGTATTATGATGATGACGATTATGATGAATCAGCTCAGTATGATGAAATAAGGTGTGACATCATTTTAGAAGACATAGTGGCTGACTAATCTGGTAACTTTCTTTAATGAACTTATTTTCTGAATGAAAGAAACAAGGTAGACCCCATGCTTCTGGACTTTTAGTAGACTATTACTTCATTATGAGAGACATAGAGAATCATTAATTTAACCAGAGAAATGCATAAGAAATAACTAGCTAAAAGCAAGATTACAATAGATAGTGATGTCAGGATCATTATATTACTGTCAGAATACCCTAAAGATCAAAATATGATGGATGTTAAAATCAGTGAAGCAATGTGTTGTTTAAATTTGCTGATATCTTAAAGTTCAGAGACACTGCTACAATGAAAGCTTGCTGGAGTGTCAAGAGAAATTGTATGATCTTGAGAACTTGTCTAATGAATATGAATGAAATTTAATAGTAAGGAATTCATAAGCCTCTTAGGAAGTACTAATAACAATCTAAGCGTTACCCTGGAAATGTGAGCAGTTGGAATTTACTGAGAAAGAAAAAGAACATTTCACATTAATTGGTTACAGGTTGACTATGAACAACATGTATCATATGGTTGTGAAAATGGAAATGCGATCCTAGATAATGTCAATCTAAATATTTTCAGTCAGGTTTGGAAAATATTCACAAAATGTGGAGCCAACAATTTAACAGATACTGTGAGCAATTCTGTCATGCAAGTCACCCATGCTGAAGGAGGGTAAATTTAACCTCAGTAAATGCAAACAAGAACTGCTGTGATGATCTGGAGTGCCTGAAAGTCAAGTATATGAGCATGGTGTACAAAATCTAAATCTGTTTAGCAAAGGTCTAGAAAAAGGAAGGAAGGGAGGACATGGTAGGTCAGTATATATGGGCAGGGATGTGGGGAATGAGTGATAATGAGGTAACCAGAAGCATAGCTCTTTTCATTAGTGGACAGTGATGGTACTAAATTAATTAAGTTATCCTGTACTGTGCAAGAGTCCCACAACCTTCCAGTGGGAATATAGAGGTCAAAAAGTAATTCATAAACAGTATTTTGTTCATTAACAAATAATCTGTGATGTAATTGCCTTCAGGGGACTGGATTTGATTGTCTAGATAGTGCCTTACTATGAGAAGGTCCCTCCTCTATAAGAAGTACTCATGAAGTCAGTTGCTGCAAAATGATCTACTTTTGGCTCTTTCTTAACAAGGTTACCAGGGCAGAGGAGGGGAGCTATAGATTTGCAACTGTACCTGCTTGTAAATGGAAGAGAGGCCTCTGCTGAGAGTCAGAGTAGCTTTCGGATGAGTCTATATTAACATTTCAGTTTGGATTGGGAATGTGTGTTTGAAGGAAATCTCCCAGCTGTATCTGGTACTATGCTTTGATTTGTGACACAACAAGATCTTGGACACACAAGTTAGACTTCTTTCCCCTGAAATTAAAATAGATGATTTACTTTGGGAGCCACCTAATACACTTCATGCCCAGCTGACTGCTCAGTCCACAAAGCTGTAAGTCGGAAGTAAAATTTCCTGAAATGTATTGTGAACACTGGATCCTTAGCACCAGCTGCTCCTCTATATGGATCTGCTCCCATTGGGTAGCTGCTTGATAATGCAAATATAGCCTATGTGTCTCCTAGGGCTAAGCATGACAAAGAAGTAGCAAGCCCCACAATGACTCTGGAAAGCTGCCAATAGATGGCAAAGGACTTGACTACTGCTAACGCGTACAAATGACAACGAGACTTGTCCCAGAGCTGCCAATATCTTTAGGAGTTTGATGTTCTTACATTTTATTGCAAAAAGTGCAAAAATGTTAGCTATAAGAAGAATTGTTTACAGCACAGGGGAGTGAATCATGTTAATGTTTCATTTGGTCCTTGGTAGTGTGTTCCCACTATAGTAACCATTTGCTCAAACTGTTACGAGTGAAATGAGCTAAATTTGATTCTGCTGTAAGCTGGCTCAGCAATAGAGACTTGAATTTGGTTTGGATGTGCCTGTTAGAGAAGCACTGGTAATCTTAGGATGGGTATTCTCCATGAGGAATTTGTTTGTTTGTTTGTTTAAGCGCCTTTCTTATGTATATAATATAATGATATTAAAAGGACAACATTAAATTAGATTTGGGTTTTATTTACTGTGTTTTTCTCTTAATGGTACTCTATGTCTTTTTTTAAAGATGAAAACAACTGCAAGCTCTGCTTAATTTGCTTTCTGCAGAGTACAAGATTGTATGAAGAGCATACATGTTAATTCATTACTAAGATGCAATAAGGGAGAATTTATTGTGGTACCAGCATGCTTTCATACTAAAGATGAGCTGTTAAACACTGTCTCACTTACACACGGTTTGCCTGTGATGAGTGATACCAGGTGTAGATCAAAGTAAGGTAGCTGACGTAGACAATCTACTTTCATAAGTGTAAATGATACCATGTGTTTGCATTTACTCTAGAGTCTATCAGAAGTAACAGAAGATAATGATGACAGGTGGTAGAAAATATGTCGACCTTTTCTTTCATCTTTGCACACTTGTGACTAACTCAAAGCTACAGGCTTCACAAATAATTGTATCATAGAAGGTAAGTTGACAAAAACCCCCCACATTAATGAGTTGCCTAAACATTGGTTTATATACAATTCTATATGAAGAGGTATATTTAGTACCAATACCTTCATCCAAAGATCAGTAACTGATAAGTAGAGGTAATTAATGTTGGCTACATGAGAATTCCTATTGGAATGTGTAATCTCCATTACTCTGCAGTGAGAGACAAGCATTCAAACCAAGTGAGATCTTCTTGGGCAAAAGGCAGTCCCAGAAAAATGTTATGTTGGGACCATATTTTCCCCCAATTTATTTTTACTAAGCATCTCAGTTTCAGTTTGGTACTTCCTGAGGGAACCCATTTTCAAATTAGGAAAAGGAGTTGGACTCAGCTTTAACTCATTCCAGGGCTAGACCACTGGTAACTGTACATACTTCAGTCTCTACTGTGGAGTCATTATGCATAGTAAAGCTAATGAAATATTCACTGGCATAAAGAAAGATTGAACGGATACCTGGTTGATCTCTAAATTTTCTCTTTATTTGGCCTAGTGAATATTTACTTAAATCACACAAATACGGTGGATATTCCATAGCAGGAATAGAAAGAGCTCTTTTAGCACCAGGCTTATTTCTTGGTGGAAGGGCTATTTTCTGTGCAGTATGTTGGTGTGTATCTTTCCCAGACAGCAAAATGTATTGGTACCTGACATTAAAATTTTAACTGTCCAGCCAAAGGCTACTTGACAAAAGAGGACTGATGAAAACATACTATCCTAGTATTTGTTTTCTAATACGGTTGGTGTGTCTTTCTGAGACTAGTGAGGACAGACTGAGTTGCCTAAACATAGGCTATTTTACGCACTCTGGGGTATTCAAGACATCTACTTGGAATTTACAGCTCTCACAGGCCCTGTCAGAGGGCAACATCCTTCTGGGGTGGCAGCAGTAGGATATTTGTTTAGAAAACTCAATACTATTGCTCCAAGATTTTATAATTCTCTGTAGGGTTCTGCTCACTTGCTGTGATTATGGAATCTGCAAGAGTTGGGGTAAGATCAGTGCATGCTCAGTGACAGAAGTAAAGGATCATGTGCAATTTATTTATACAGTTTGTGAAAAAGTGGCCAGCCATAACACTTCAAAGGCTCTAGGATGTGAATTCTGAAATTAGGATGCTGAAATTGCTGTTTGACCTGATTCTGTATCTGAATCTGACTTCAAGGGGCAGAGGACCAAGCCTCTTTGGGAACCACACAAAGGACAGTGACTAAATATAGCCAGGTTTTCACAGTATTTTCCTTAGGCTGGTGTTTCCTCATACAGATCAGCTCAACAGAGAGTCAGACTAAAACAGCTTGAAAATCATCAACTATTTGCCACATGTTAAAGCAAAAAAAAACCCCAAACCTCCAGAAGATGGAAACAAAAAAGTTTTTTTTTCTTTTTCTAGCAGAACAAAAAACAGCTTTATTTTTAATATTCCATACCCCCTCATCTTGATTTTTTTTTCTCCACTTACTTTCTCTAGAATAATCCTTCCCGCTTCTCCAACAGAAATATTTTTGGTGTTTTAATTCTTTTTGGTAAAGCAGGAATTATAAAATAAAGTAAATTTTCAAAGAAAAATGTCTTCTAAGAAATCTAGACAAAGCCAATTTTTCTTCAAGTTCATGGAAAAATTTCATCTCTAGGTAAAACCCTGTGATGTGACTGCAATCATTTGTACAATTAGTGTGTTCTTTAACACTTACATTTTATACATATAAGTATTTCATAAACTACTTTAGTTATTTGAAAATGGAGGGCATAGGTGAAAAATAACTATCATCTTTTCTATAGTACTTTCATAGAATTATGAGGCAATGCTCTATATTTCATATGTTATGCAAAAAATTAAAAACTTAAAATTTCAGAAAAACTTAAACAGTAGTGTTACAGAAGACATTTAGAATGTCAGTGTGTTTTGGATCAGTTTGAAGGAAGGAAATTGCTATTGTACAACTATTTAACATTGTAAGGATAGTTATTTTGAAGGCTTCAATACAATGAGAGGAAAAACAAGTTCTGAAAAAGTGTGAAGTTTATTGTTACATATTTATTATTGTTCAGCAGCGTGCATGCTAAGAAAGAGATCCAAACTACACAAAGGTTACATAAACTCACTGTACATGCTATTCACAAAGGTCGCATCACCTCTGTAGTTGATTAGAATAACTTGTAGCTATGAGAGCGATCATGTAATCAAAGACACATAAGTGTGGTTTTTTAATTATTCACACCTGCAGACATTCAAAACAAAACATCCTGCTGTATCTTTTAGATGCTGTAAAAACCAAACATACTGTTCAGATTCACTGTGCTATTTTTAAACGCCCACAATTTGTTATTTAAAGATCAGTTGTGGTATGGTTTTCTTTTTTTCCTTAATCATAGCAAAAAGCACTGTTTACCATGCAGAGAGATGTACAATTTTTTTTCATTTGTATTGAATGCATTGTTACCTCTGAACTGAAAATAAAATATTTGGTGCTGGGCTCTTGTAAGAAATCTAAAGGTAAAGAAAAGTGGATTCATTGAATATATATTTTATCCAACAATTTGGGAATGAAAGCATTTCCCCAAGACTGGGATATTCTCTTCCCTACTTTGTTTGAAGAGGTCTAAACAAAGATCTCTGTGAACAGAGAAGGGCTTATGGAGGATGTGATGGTTGGAGGCCGTCTTGGGTATAGCGATCATGAAATGGCAGAGTTTTTGATTCTTGGAGAAGCAAGGACGGGGATCAGCAGAAGTGCCACCTTGGACTTCCAGAGGGCAGACTTTGGTGTTTTCAGGAGCCTGGTTGGCAGTGTGCCTTGGGAGACAGTCCTGAAGGGCAAAGAAGTCCAGAAAGGATGGACGTTTTTCAAGAAGGAAGTCTTAAAGGTGCAGGAACAGGCTGTTGCTGTGTGCCAAAAATCTAGCTGTCAGGGAAAAAGACCAGCCTATCTGAACAGACAGTTATGGTCACAACTCAGTGTAAAAAGGAGAGTTTATGGCCTTTGGAAGAAAGGGCAGGCCACTCATGAGGACTACAAAGACGTTGTGAGGCTATGTAGGGAGAAAATTAGAGGGGCCAAAGCCCAACTAGAACTTAACCTGGCTTCTGATGTTAAGGACAATAAAAAATGTTTCTGTAAATATGTTAGCAATAAAAGGAGGACTAAGAATAATCCCTAACTTTTATTAGATAGGAGGGGAAACAAAGTGACCAAGGATGAGGAAAAGGCTGAGGTACTTAATGCCTTCTTTGCCTCAGTCTTTACCAGTAAGAGCAGTAGTTCCCTGAGTATCCAGCCCCCTGAGCTAGTAGACAAGGGCAGGGAGCAGAATGAAGCCCCCATAATCCAAGGGGAAATGGTTAGCGACCTGCTACACCACTTAGACATCCACAAGTCTATGGGACTGGATGGGATCCACCCAAGGGTACTGAGGGAGCTGTTGGAGGTGCTCACCAAGCCACTTTCCATCATTTATCAAGAGTCCTGGCTAACTGGAGAGGTCCCAGTTGACTGGAGGTTAGCAAATGTGACACCCATCCGCAAGAAGGGCTGGAAGGAGGATCCGGGGAACTACAGGCCTCTCAGTCTGACCTCGGTGCCAGGGAAGGTTATGGAGCAGATCATCCTAAGTGCCATCACGCAGCACATGCAGGACAACCAGGTGGTCAGACCCAGTCAGCATGGGTTCATGAAAGGCAGGTCCTGCTTGGCTAACCTGGTCTCCTTCTATGACAAGGTGAGCCGCTTAGTGGATGAGGGAAAGGCTGTGGATGTTGTCTGCCTGGACTTTAGTAAAGCCTTCGACCCCGTTTCCCACAGCATTCTCCTGGAGAAACTGGCTTCTCGTGGCTTGGATGGGCATACGCTTTGCTGGGTCAAAAACTGGCTGGAAGCCTGGGCCCAAAGAGTGGTGGTGAGTGGAGTTAAATCCAGTTGGCAGTCACAAGTGGTGTGCCCCAAGGCTCAGTATTGGGGCTGATTAATATCTTTATCAACAATCTGGACAAAGGGATCGAGTGCACCCTCAGTAAGTTTGCATACAACAGCAATTTGGTGTGCTGAGCAGGACTAAGGAAGTGATTGTCCCCCTGTACTCGGCACTGGTGAGGCTGTACCTTGAATACTCTGTTCGGTTTCGGGTCCCTCACTACAAGAAAGCCATTGAGATTCTGGAGCATGTCCAGAGAAGGGCAGCGAAGCTGGTGAGAGGTCTAGAGCACAAGTCTTATGAGGAACAGCTGAGGGAACTGGGGTTATTTAGCCTGGAGAAAAGGAGGCTGAGGGGAGACTTTATTGCTCTCTACAACTACCTGAAAGGAGGTTGTGGAGAGGTGGGGTTTGGTCTCTTCTCCTGACTAACAAGTGATAGAATAAGAGGAAATGGCCTCAAGTTACGCCAGGGCAGGTTTAGGTCGGATATTACAAAAAATTTCATCATGGAAAGGGTTATCAAACATTGGAAGTGGTGGAGTCACCATTCCTAGAGGTATTTAAAAGATGGGTAGATGTGGTGCTGAGAGACATGGTTTAGTGGTGCTTTTGGCAGTGTTACATTTATGGTTGGACTCAATGATCTTAAAGATCCCTTCCAACCTAGACGATTCTATGATTCTGTGATTCTATGATTCTGTGTTAAGGCTGAAGAATGTTGAGGTGGAGGAAGGAAACCAATTCATGTCATATGAATAATTGGTCAGTCACTGAAAAAGAACTTCTAACTGATATCACCACTTTTTCGAGTTCCCTATATCAGATAAAACCCAAAAGATCATTCTAGTGCATGAGTCTCTTACTCATAGAATATTTAAACGGGCCTTACAGAGTGAACCCACTCTGACAAGAAAGATAGTCACCGCAGTGCTCAATAAGCAGGTGCTTAGCTTTCACACTGATATTTAGACCAACTCTGACACCACATTTGTCTTTGTCTGATTCAGAAAACAGACCTAAACTTGGGTCTTCAACTCTCCAGCTGAGTATGTTAACTGCACTGAGATACTGGCCCACTGCTATCTCATAAATATAATATATCTGGAGAAGAGACACTGATATTTTGTTTTGACAGTGACTGTGATTTTATATGAGCTGTCCACTGCTTCTGTTTTTCTGCTATGTCTTATATATTCAAGGAACCCTTGGGAGTCTGTTTGGCCTGTCCAGGCACAGCAAGGTTTACTATTTGAACTTACTGAGCCCCAAGGAGGCTGCTGGACGTGCTCCAAGAAAGTTGTCATAGCCACAGAATCTTGATTCTCTTTATTTGTATATGCTTCTCTATGTCATTCCCCCCATGGTGGTAATTCACATTAGACCTCCAGGATGTTGCTGTTTCTGTGCCTTAAACTCTGTCTACGTCACCTGTCATTATTTTCAGGTCAAACTACAGCCAGGCCTTTTTCTTTTATGGTTAGTTGATGCTGCTGCTTTTCACATTACCTCATCTGGCTCCCTTTCTGTGAGAAAAAGCAGAGAAGAAACTCATAGCCTAATGCTTTGCTCTCTGCTTTCTCTTTTCCATCTTCCCTCTGGGTGGGCATGTAAGGTCTCTCCATCTTTTCTAGCTTGTTTGTCCTTTTCCATTCCTTTCCAAATAAGGATAAAAAAGAAGAGAATAAAACTTGCCCAACAACAGCATAACTCTGCCCCTACATTCCTCCCCACTGCTTCAACATTTGTAATAAAACTGCCTAACATTCCCTCCACCCAAACAAATGCATACATTTACTTTAAAATCAATCTATTCAGTAAACCTTGTGCAGCCAGTTCAGCCCTGAGCAGGCAGCATCCCCAAGCACAGCGGCACCGCGCTACCAGGATGGAATAATTACCTTCTGTTGTGGAAGAGGAGGAAGAGGGAGGTGGACAGTCTGGGTCATGTAGTGGGGCTGCAGGGTCCAGGATGCATGAGTTGTCCTACACCAGGTTACTTACCTCGGTTCACCAGGCAGAGCCCAAAGGCTTCAAGGACCACCAGCTGGCAGCCTCACACGCAGAGGTAGTTTTAATGAGGCCAGTTCACAAGCACTGGTGTAAGGCTTTTGCTGATGTACCCATCTATAAACAGACGGATTTAGCCCAAGGATGAGTAGCCTTTCAGAAACTTTCTACAAGCACCAAGATCTGTGTAAATTTTAACTCTCTTATACCTAATGTCAAAAGAGAAAAACCAAAAAGGGTACTGTTGAGCTCTTTACGATATTTTAACAACTTTACAGTTCCCTCTGGCAAGAAAGATTGCGTGAATGCACTCCCTTATAAAACCCACACTGGTGGAAACCTTAATTCAGCTCACATGTAAGGAGACTCATGGCATGTTTCAGTTCCTACCAGCTTGTGCTCCTCTGTTTCTGCCTCTTCTGAAAGGCATAGCCTGCAATTTCACACACTGAACAATTACTGCAGACAAAGCTGCTAACTGTGAGGGCCACCAAGTGCACCACCAGCCCTTGCTGTCCTTGCCCACACCCCAGGGCTTCCCGCACTGTGCCCATGGCCCAGGACCCTGTTTCAGCCCTCCGGGGCCATCAGCCCCTGCCCCACTGATGCCACAGCAGGCCCTGTCTCCAGCTCCCAACAGCCCTGCCCTTCCTGGCCATGGGTCCCCTGAGCCAGGCCCACTCATGGACCCATGTCCAGCCTTGGCTTCTCCCCATCCCCAGTAAGGGGCCCGGTTCCCCCGGCTGCCCTGCTCCTGGCTGGGGTGGTGGGATGGGCACTGGCTGGTGGCCCCTCAGGAGACCCTGGCTTTGACAGTGAGAAGAAAATTGAAGGAAATTTCATTAAAAGGGAAACATTGCCCATTTTGCAAGACAGACAAAATTGGTAAATTTCAGACCAAGAAATATTTCTCTCAAAAGTTTCTTTCTTATCTTTAACTTCATATAGTTTTGCATAAAGAGCTGTAACAACCTCTTTGGGCTACCATAATCCTTTTCTGGAGTGGGGCTGGAAATGTCCACCCAACTGTTCCCCACTCCGTATCTTGTACCCTGACTGCATGTTTCTGTTGCTTTCCTTATGCTGACAACCTTTTTTTTTTTTTTCCAGTCCGCGAGGGGTGGGAGGAAGGCATGGCTGAGGGAAACTGCAGGGTGTGGGTGGTCTATATTTAAGTGCAGCAGCATGGTTTTAAAGTGACTTAATCTGCTTGAGATATCCTAAGAAACTCTGGGTTCATGAGTGATTCTACTAATACATACTACTCGTGATTCTACAAATATAAACCTTCATGAGAAGATTCACAGGCCACAAATAAGGGGTTATATCACCTTATGCTAAGTGGGTATAAATGGATGAAAGTCACACAAAGATAGGAGTGCAATGCAAAAATCAGCTGAGAAGGTGTGTGTGAGTGAGCAGATTCATCATACTTACTAAAAAACAATGGAAATCTGTACCTGGCTGCTTTTGCTTTACCTCTGAAGTGCAGAGCACCCAGTACTCAATATGCTTTCCTTCCTTAATGAATAAGGGAATAAATACTAAATTGTACAATAGCCTTTCAGATTATGATTTCTTTTTTTTTAATCTGCAGGGTTATTTCCTGACATATGAGTTTCCGAATGTGTATGGGTAAAAATAATTTATGATACACAGAAATTTAGGTTCCAACTTCCAAGCAGCAATGTGCAAGCAAGCTACCCTTATACTAATGGATCCTTATGTTAGCCTTAATGTAGTCCAAAATTAACATATCCCCTTCACCTATATTCCATGGTACGTATGTATTGAAAAAATTATGGAAAACCTGAGTGTTTTGATGTGACTATGAAAACTGCAGGACAGCCATAATAGCAAGTTAACACACTAATAGAAGAAAAAAATAATCCTCTCTAATTGGTTGTGGTGATGCACTTGTATTTTTTGTACCCCTTTTGTTATGATAAGGTTTTCACTAGTGGTTTTTATTAGGTAGGAAAACAAACTAGTCTTTCTCCTGCAAAAAAGAAGAGGGCCTGCAGCTGATTGTTGTGACATAGTTTTAGTGATATAGGGGTCTGCAGGAACAGGAAAAGAGTTGTGCACATCAGTCTCCTGTATTACTGATTTTTCAAACAAATATGGAGAATTGCTTGTCTTTTATGCTCTATTTTATTAATTTGTAAAACAGAGGCTCTTTCTGTTGTTTCATATGACAGTTAGAGCACTTTGAATCCAGAATGCTCTTGACTGATTTTAAGAATTATAGTGTTTCTTTCTTAGTAAATCTATAATAAGATAAAACATACAGTAAGTGAAGTTTTATAGTGTCTAGATTGCATGCCCATGGACCAAGCCCTCAAGCCCTTATTTAATGTCATTTAGCATTAGCCCTGCAGGTAAAATCTCCTAATCTTTGATCTCATGATCCTATATGTTATGTTGAATACTACTTTACAAGTATTTGCCATTGTCTCTAAGAACAACTGTAAGGTCAATAAGTAATTAGAGTGGTCAAAAGTTTTCACAATCTGTATTGTTTTTTTAAATCAAAGCTCCCTTTCTTTACAGACTACATTGCAAAAGAATTGCTTGAAATGCACACTGATGTATGACAAAAAGGACAAAATGAAATGGAAAACTTCTAATTCATTACCTACTGCAGGATCTTTGAATCAATCTAGGCAGAAAGATTCTTTATTGTTATTAAAAGTAGTTTTCTTTTGCTTGGCGAAGTTCCCTTTCCCCTTGATAGGAAAGGGGACTCAGCATTTCTTGAAGAAATAATTTCATGGCTTCTAAACAATGGTCTGCAGTTTGACAAGAGAGGTAACATGAAAATGCCTCAATATTTTGTAGCCTGACATTTAATATTTGCAGACACCATATTCAAAAGGACTGTTGCTGCTTTGTCACTGTGTCAGATTACTTTGACAAATTATATATGAGATTTCATTATTTTAAAATAAATTCCTATGTAGTTTTTGAAGATGCTTTTCTTTCATATATTCAACTTCTTTATATTGAGTTTACATCCAAAGTCTCAACAAATTTCACATAACACACATTGTATCTGTTAGAATTATGTATGACATCTACTAATGATCAGTAGGTTAAACCTCAAGAGTTAAATGATTTGCAATTATAAAAGGTCATAGATTGCATCTAGACTATAATTAGGCATTTGGGAATGCTGGTTCCTTAAACCAAACATAAGAAAAGGTATTTAGTGAAAATTTTATCAAGAGCCTTTGTGCTGTCCTTCCACTGGTGAACATTTCTTGTTGTCTCCTGAGAATACACATCCTGTAAGCTGAAGGGGGATACAGCATTTTTACAACTGAAAAATCCTTAGGAACTATCTTTACAGGTTTGGTTTGTTTTTTTTTTTTTTTTTGTATAGTGACAGAAAAATCACAAAATCTATTCATATTTATATCAAAGGCACATTTCAGGTACAAACCAACCCTAAACCTTTTTCTGCCTTAATGGATGGGCAGAGTTCCAGAGCAAAATTTTGGCACACTTGGCAATGATGAACCTTTTAAAGCTGCAAAAATGTAAAATATAGAAGAAAATCTGTATCTTGTCATGTGACTACTTCCAGCTGCTGGTGCAACAGCAAAATCTGTATATTAGGGTTTGTTTTACTCTATGAATCTATTACGCATAAAGGCATAATGAAAAATAGATTAAATACAACTGCTAGTCACTCTGAGCATAAGATTTCTGTCCCTTCTCTTACCTGAGTATTGTCTTTATTTCAAATATTGTAGTTCACCATCCTGAATACCCGTTACCCCAGACTGCTTATGCCTATCTATTTGGCTAAATAAATTCTTTCAGTTTTCTAGTATGTTTTAAAGAAATATATAACTAAAAATGATAAATAAAAATGAAAATAAATGAAAACCTTGAACATTTTGCTGATCTTTTAAATACATTTCCTATATTAGAAAATAAGACTGACTCATTAGCACTGTGAATACACACTCATTATGCTAAGACCTTAGGCACTTAATATTACAAGTAGACATTAAACATCTAAATATTAAAAAAAAAAGACTTTGAAAACCTTCATATTGTCACCACTTAATCTTCAAGCCTATGTCTTGGCACTATTATTAAAATATCCATATCAGCTGAATAAGTAGACTTAGGTCTTGTGACACTTTGAGTTATAAAGCCTATAAGTTCTGCACCTAACTCTGACATTATAATTCAGTTTTCTCAATGAGGTGTTACAGGTATCCCTGTACCTACATCACCAGGATGGGATGCAATTAGACCAAGGCTGATGCAGAGAAGACTGACCAGAATGCTGAATTCTGGGATGCTTTTCTTGGCAGAATGAATAAAAAGCATCAAAGACAGAGGTGCATTTGAAAGTGCCTTTCTGCAGGATCTTGCTTAGCTGCTTCTGTGCAACTGGGATTTAGGTTTTCAACTTCCACCTCAGTTCATATGCACAGGTCACTCTTTTCACTTAAAATACAAGCAGGTAAAAACTCTACCGTTCTGGAAAACAGTCCAGTGGTAGGAACACACTGCAGGCAGCACAGTACTTGGTTCAGGTCTCCTTAACCTGGGAAGGTCTGAACTTCCGTCTCTCCCATCTGTTCTATGCCAGTAAACAGAATGCACTAGGACCGCAAGAATAAGTGGTGTGGCGTACCTCATGTCCACTTTGTGGTCCCATTCATACAGTTTAACTGGAAAAAACCCTGGACTGGCTATGTCTCGAATCGTGCCTGGGAGAGTGCTAGTATGGTATATGCTGCTATGGGCCAAAACCATGCTGAAAGCATGCTGATGATGCAACAGCATGGATGAGAAAGTGGCAGTATTAGACCATATGTCCTGACCCTGCTTAATTTAGTAGAATAGACATGGTCCATGGATACCTTGTTCATAAGGTTAAGGGGTGCTCCATGTCCTCATCGCTCCTCCTTTTGAAGCTGTGCCACTCTGCAGCCGGGAATACTTGATTCAGAAGCCCAGAAAGAGAGCAAGTGAAAGACAAGTGGCCTTGTCAGTGGAGTTTAAACACTCTGTAAACAAAGAGAAAACTAAATCTGGGAGTCTTACGTGCTCAACAAGTGCTCTAAATGCAATGTAGAACAAGCAAACATCACCTCCATTTCCTCCTTCTCATTATTTCAAAGAGAACAAGAACTGCTCAGTTCCTTGAAAGCATGTTTTACCCTGTGGATTCAAAGTGGATGAATTCATCTTCAGCTTGAGGAGACAGAAAGATAAGAATTCGAAGATGCCTGTATCTCCACAGTTTCCTGCTCATGTAATCCTACAATGCAGATTGCATCCACTTAAATAGGCAACGATCTTCCTAAACTCTAGCTCATTTGTACTGCAGACTTTGCACTCCGTTCACCAGACCAGGTAAGAAGTAATCACTGAGATAAGGCAGATTCTGATATTCGATATTTCAATAATAGAAAGATGCAAAGAATTCTTGAAGGATATTATTGAATTTTTTTTCCCCATCCTCCTTTAATGACACAGCTTGTGAAAAATATTCATAAGTATTTCCTGACTGTAGAAGTGTGATAGCTCTTTGGAGAAAGGCTGCAGGTTTTTTTCAGACAACGAGTTCCACAAAGCTGAAACAACACCTACAATGTGCAATAAAGCTGGTTAGTGCCATTTAAAGTCCACTTTAAATCACAGCTATAAACAGAACCCATGAGCCTCTATTATCTAATCCATACAGATGTTGTAAGCCGTATTCATTATTTAATTATAATAGGAACAATTGCTGTCTTACAGTTTTGCAAAGTGTGCACAGTGCTCTTTCACCGGTTCATTAAATATGTTGCCCACTAGGTGGGGGTAGACAACCTTATTCAAACAACGGTATTCCTGGAAGAGGAGAATTTAGTCGGAGATGGTATAAAAAACACACTTAAGTTTAGATTCTTTGAGAGGTTTTGTTTGGTTTGGTTTTGTGTGGTTTTTTTTGTTTGTTTGGTTTTTTTTTTGTTTGGTTTGTTGTTTTTTTTTTTACTGTGGTAAAATGAGAGTTACTGTTTGTTAACTATTGGATGTTAAAGGCGATAATGAACTGAGGTCACAGGCAATTAAGTTTAATTTGAGTTGATGGAGAACTACAGTGTTGAACTTCCAGTATTACAAGTCAGGTCATTCCTATAGCAATACAAACCAAGTATTCCACTAGAAAATAAAATAAGTAGGTGAATTACTGAAATGTCACACATGGGTATAATACGTGTGCAGACTAATGTGGATTGATTATTTTCAACTGCTTATTGAGCATTAGACTCAGTTAATTGTAATAGGTAGTCCGCAATAGGTAGATCCAGGAATTTTTGAAATTTTAAAGTTAGCCATAGGAACAAAGGCAAAATTATCTACCTTGTCAGAACACAGTGAGGCACCACAACTCAATGGAAGCATGATTTAATTACCAAGTTCGCAAAACACAAATGTTGTATGTACACCTGACATATTCCACATAAACCTCTATTTCTGAGTGAAAATTGCAAGGAAAGTTAAAGTGAAGTCAGAGTGGCTTCAGTTTCTAAGCTGCAACATAGTTGAATCACACAAATAAGACCAGATATGTACATCACAGTGAATTACTGCTTTTTCCAGGGGTCGGGAAGTAAAAGACTATTAAAATAATATACTCAAAATATTCTGAAAGCCTAGTTGCCAGGAAATGCCAGCTGTTGTAAATTCTAGAGGCTTTTCATAAAGCAGCTTAGTGGGGAAGGGGAGGATATTGTCAGATTAATGTTTTTTTTGTGACCTCAGCTAGAATTTTAAAAGTGTGCTACCTGGAATCAAAGTTTAGCAAATTAATCTACTGTTCTCTTCCTTTGAATAGCATCTTTGCTGCTGCACATATTTCTTAATTGTTGTAACACATAGTGTGATTTGAGACAAGAAGTTCATGATTTTGTGAGCACATTCAATTTTGCTTAATTAGACAAAGCCAATATGTTATTTGAGAACAAAGTTCAATTTCCAGCACTTTCAAACTATCATTTTAAAAAAAAAAATCAAAGTAAAAATTAAAGTATGTTGTAAAATTCTAATAGCTCAAATTATTTGTGTGATGTAATGACCATCCCATTTTTAGTTTAGACACTCTTTTCTAGTGAATTTTGTCATTTTCCTCCACAAAGTACAAATGTGTTCTATATTTTGTTTCAGTTTTTGTCACCTTTCTTTTGCTTAAGCTGTTACTGTCTACTTCTGGAGTTTGTTTTTGGTTGATTTTTTTTCTCTTTTGAGCTAATAAAGAAGAATTTTTCTATTTCACTACCACATTCCACTTGCATTGTTTTGCTGAACCTGGAATAAATGTGCAAGGGGAAAAATTATTATTGTATAAATGTTAAACTTACTTCTACATGTTAATATTTTCATATAATTGAACATTACACACAGAGGCATTTTTTTCTACCTGTGAAAAGAAGTATCAAACTCAAATTTGGAACTTCCTTCTCTATAGCAGTTGTAGAAAAAACACTTTCAACAATTTTAAGTACTATCAGTGATAATCTGTTTCTTTCAGTAGAGCATTAAATGATACAAGAAAAGTTTGACAGAGCCAGTGCATATGCTTTGAAATAAGATACAAAATTTCAGAGTATATACTTATCTGATTTCTGTAATACTTTTCAATGAAGAAATTAATATAATTTTGAAATATGTCTTAATTAGATATTTTCAGTGATGCAAATGATATATAAAAGTATATGGAAGTTCTTTAGGCTAATAGTGACATCATATTAAATAGTATCTTATATTCAAATTGGTTTAACACAGTTTTAAAGAGCTTCTAAAGAGTTTTAAAATTTGTTATGAAAATTTATCTTAAAATGTGAGGAAATATCCAACACTGAATACGTTTGCATTACTATCAAACCACCCTGAATGTTCCACATTTTTAAGACACGTTTTACTGGTAGGTTACTTAATATGATGTAAGAAACACTTTCATATACAGAAGTAATTCCAAATGGTGTAGTGATACATATTCATGTTGTATGCAAGATGAATATTTACCACTCTTTAGAGTATCAGCTTGGTTTTCATATTATATATACTCAAATGCTTATAGGCAGGTTGGAAGATAATTTTCTGTTTCCTGCTGTTTTATTCAATCTGTTCAAGAACCCCTTAAGTAAAGATATATGCCAGTGGCCATAATTGTTTTTCACCTTCTTTGTGCCAGAACAAGCTACTCTTAAACTGCTCTGACTGATGAGACATCTCACCTCTTCCTCTGTGCATACTTGTTTCTACACTACACCTGTCTCTACCATTTGTCCAGTGGCATAGCCTGAACACTCTTCTAATTTAATCCTTCTTCCACAATCTTCTTTATTTTTTCCACAGTCAAGGCACTTTGTACACTTCAGCATAATTACGCAGTAACAGTTGTTGCAATACCAGAGAGAAATCTGGGTCCCACTGAGGTCAATGACAGGTTTTGCACCGTGAACTGGATTTCACTATCACGCTTCTAAACTGTAATCTAAATATTCAGGCCCATTCGCAAATACCAAACCTCTTTTTTTTTTTTCTGCTGTCTCCAAAATTCTGAGGAGAAATATGAGTGAGCATACTGTGAGCTATGGAGTGCTTGATCAGTTGAACCTATCATATTCTGCACACATCATGTGGAGATTGAATACAAGTGCAGCCAGTTCAACAAGCTGTAAATGTGTCAGGTGTGTTAAACACTTACTGATACACTCTGTGAACAACCCAATGCATTCCTGATGATTTTGACTATGCAATTGCAGAGAGTTTTAATTGCTTTTTGTTTTAATTTCATTTAATTGCTTTTTCTGTGATGGAGCAGCTGTACTTCTGGGAATCCAATACAAATGGCCAAAGTCCTCCTTTCCCACCCAGACAAATTCCTTTTCCTCTAGGCAGAAAGAAAAAAAAAAAAAAAAAAAAAAAAAAAAAAAAAAAGGCATGTTCAGAGAAACCAGGACACATAGCTATATCAGTAGCAGTAAATTAAAGAGTGTCAAGACCTGCTCTCTAGTTTTGAGTCCAACTGGCACAAATAAGCCATATCTAATTAGCTATTACTAGATTTTCTTACCCTTCAGAATATGACGCCTGCATTCAAACTAGTAGCTGGAAATTCTCTTGGCCTCCATACTCACTTCAAGCCGTGCCTAGGAATACTGTTTTGATCAGTCCAAATCATGCCAAGGACTAATCTAACCACCTAACGGTATAAGGAAGGATTTGACAAAGTTTACTTTATTAGAATAAAATAGTCACAATGCCTGTAAGGGTGATGTTGGTTGGGTGAAAAGGTTTGCATGAACAGACTTATTCAGTATTAAGTCTCCGCAAGTATTTTAACAATTGAAATAGATTTCAGTTTTATATTAGGAAATTCGGGGTTCCTTGACTATATAGCACAGTGTAATAAACAGAATATTTGTATTTTTTTTTAGGAAATAACTTGTTCCCCAAACTTTTTCTAGTAGCTGAAACTACTCACAAATTCAGATTGACTACAGCAAATACTTTGAGCCAAATAAAAATAAATTAACCATTCAAAAACATCAGAGGAGATAATTTCAGCAGTTCCCAGGTGACGGATTCTGATTTTGGTCTGCATGTTGGGATCCAGGTGTAATTCCACAAATTCAACCCAGAGCTACTAAGAAAGGAGGGAAATTCACTGTAAGGGACAGACTACTGTCGAGTTCTGTCTCTGCCTAGCTCAGAACAGAAGTCTCACCAGAAATTTTCCCCTCTCTCAGCAAAATGCCTTAATCTGCAAGTTATAGAGCAGCCTGGAGTGTGAAGCTATTCCAATTTATACAAAATGAATGTTTATTAATTCAGAATTTGGTAGCCACTTACTGCTCTTCCCAGCTGAGTGCTTGAATCCCAAGGTTTGTGATAGGTGGCATGAAAAAATGAATGCTGAAAGGTATAATAATTCGTTTAAAAAATTCCTTTTAAAATTTGTGGACAATAGCCTTCTCTTGCTTTTGACAATTTCTGTGATTTTCAAGAAATGTAAATAAACTAATCCCCAAAGTGTATCAAGTATATTGGACTGAATTTATTTCTTTTAGAACTCTAAGAACAGCAAATACTCAATTACCCATTGGGTTTGAAATAGAAAAGGAAATCCCCCAAAACAGGCTTCTGCATTTATTTTTACTTAAGTCTTTGAGACAAAAAAAAGTTATTGCTTCATGTTAATCAGTAATCTTTTTCTCCCAGTTCTCAACTGAAGTTGAACAGCTATTTGATTTGATTTTATCTTACTTTATTTTCCATGTTTTAGTCAGAAAGTCAGCAAGGACGCTAACGTTCTGCATATCCTGGTGTGTATGCAAAATAAAAGGCTCTGAGCATACTAATGACTGCCAGTTCATGCTGTCTGTAGAGGATTACTAAGGATTACATGTAATTATCTGAAATTGCACACTGTTTTTTGCCAATTTTTTAAAAAAGTGGAATTGATAGGGTTTCTAATTTCCTGCTAGGATTTTATTTTCATATTTTACATTTAGTATTTTCTCTTTTATGAAAAATAAAAAAATTACTGTAATAAATGAAAGAATCCCGGAAAGTCACTCAGTGATTAAACATACATAAGTCTCAAAGTTGAATACAAAAAGTTCAAGACAATACCAGTAATTTATTCTGCATAGTACAGAATCTTGTGTAAAATATACTTTTCAAATGTCACTGTTGGGACCGTGGACCAGATTCTGATTTTCTTTTTAGTGATTTAAATCAGAATAGCAGAAGTCTGTGGTCATTTCAGATTGACAGTGCAAAAGAGAAAGGTGTGTCACTGAAAAAAACCCAAAAAATAAATAATTTTTGGAAAATTTTGTAAATTTTCATATTTTAAGCACAAAAAGTAAGGTTCTATAAAACAAGTCAATAATTATTCCTCAAAACTTAGGATGGGCAGTGCAAATTAGAGGTTGAAGAGATTTTAAGATGGAAGTCTATACTGTCAGACAGTCAAAGATTAACTAACTCTTCTAATTATCTATTTACTTTACAGAGCTTGCATAAATATAATTATATTTAAGACCACATCTCCTTTGCTATCTTTGATAAAATTGGACAATGGGTGTAAAACTTAAACAAATATTGCAAAACAAAAAACCAAACAAACAATAAAGAAATACAAGCTTAGCAAGAAATTCAGATTTTATTGGAAAAGGAGAAAAGAATTGTCCTGGTTTGAGGTAAAACAGAATCGATTTTTTGTTCAGTAATTCTACTTTGCAGCTAAGCCTCTTTTAACTACCAAAATTGACAAGATATTGTCCAGAAACTGTTCATTCTCAGAGCTGATGCCAAGGAATGGTATGCAGAGAGGCTCTTGCTTATACTTATTGCTATGACAGCCAAGGCCAGACAACTTTGTTATTTGCCTTGTTGGAGGGTCGGGAGTGGAAAAGTGTAGAGGGGTCTCGCGTGCGGAGAGGAGTGGACAGGACAGGTGACTCAAAACTGACCAACAGGGTATTCCATCCCATCTGCCTCCTGCTCATCTTCATAAAAAAGCCAAGGGATCAAAGGGTCAGCCCTCTTTCTTCAATGGCCGGCGTCTGAGGAGGACTCTGTCTGTTTGTCTGCCTTTGATCCCGGTCTGTGCATTCCTGAATCCAGATCCAGAATCCAATTCCCATCTGTTGCTTAGTCCAGTCTGGGACTTCCCCAGTGCCTGCTGGTGATGTGATTGTTATCCTGGGAGCTTAATATGGTTTTGTATATATTTCATTATTTTCTTTTTATTATTTAATTTTTAATATCTTATTAAAGTAGTTTAGTTCCTTCTAAACTCGTAAGTCTCTATCTCTGTCTCCCTCCTCTCCTTGGAGAGAGAAGTTGGGGAGAGCATCTGTCATTTGCCTCAGTGGCCAATCTGGTCCAAACCACCACAGATGTTTACAGAAATTTATGTGTTACTTCAGAGCCTGAGAAATACTGCTTATTTTCTGTCTAACGTTTTAGATACTTAAAATCCTTGGGCATTTTAGTTTGCTTTTAGTAGTACGTGGACATTTTTCAAGTCCTTATTGTACCATACGATTAAACCAGTTGTTTACCATACCAGTGGAGAATGCTTGACTATCTAGAAATAAAAGGTCTTATCTAGTAGAAATTCTTCCACCTTATTTACTGGGGTTGACCTTGGGCAAAAAGCAACCAGACATGACCAACCCAAACAGGGTAGTGAGTGACCTCAGTGCTCTGTGCCTGTTACTCATGTGAGAAGACAAATCCTTGCTCTGCTAATACAGAAGTAAGGAAAGGTAAGCAGGTTTTGCTGCTTAATTCTAGAAGAAGATTTAGAGACAAGGATCTTGGACAGAGTTGGTAATTTTTTTAACTGTGGTGTCAGACACACACAGCAACTTTTAATTACAGTCCGACAACATCTCCTCATCAGCCTGCCCGGCTAGTTTACATGGTCCCCCTTTCACTGCCCTCTCCAGGTTTTCCAGTTTCTGGGAATCTGGTATAGGAAATTAGTGTAAAAAAACTCACTGTAAAAATTTATGTTTTCACAAAGTTTCTAAGTGATTTCACTTACTCATACTCTCACACTCCTCTCTTCGCAAGATGAGAATTCAGGCAATCTGGCCAGGACCACTTGTATGCCAGCTACTGAGTCCTCAGCACATCTCTTGTGGTATTTTTGATTACTGACAACAAACTGGTTTTTCTGTTAGTCTTTTCATACCCTTTAGATGCCAACAGTTACTTATGTGATTCTTTTGCATCAGAATTTAGCTTACTAAGCCTCCATAAATACTAGTCAAGGTTGCCACTCATTGCATCTTCTTCTTTCTTTGAAAAACATAAATCTTTATGGTTACAGTCTGTGTTCCTTTTGGACAAACAGGAGAAATAATGGCATGTGTGATGTGCTGTAACTTTGTTTTCATCCCCCTGTTGTCACAGTGCAGTGCCTTCTGCCAACAAGTTGTCTGTGCTGTGGCCTTACAGACTACAGACCTTCCAGTCTTGATAGAAACAACACATTTTTCAATTTTATTGCTGTGAATGGTGTGTTTTGTTAACAATACATGCCACTCTCTTAACCCTTGTTTTGCTGTTTCTTCTGATGTGTATATGTATGCACGTCCATTCATAGTTCATATCGATCTTAATATTCTTGTTACAGGTCTCCTCAGTGGCATCTTACTTGTTCTCTCAGAGAGTCTTAAAATTGAACTCCAAAGGGCAGCAGGACACCTGAGGAACAAACCTAAGTGGCCTTGAGGATAAAGCTCTTTATGTGTCAAGCTTTAAGAGAGACTCTCAGTAAAAATAATCAACTTTAAATGGTAATGGTAGGCCAGTGGGGATGAGCTTGTCCTGGTCAGCGTTACCACACATACCTCACAACAAAGTAGAAATTCTGTAGTTCAAGAAGAGAAACAGAAAAAACAGAGAAAACTATATGTGATATGGGACAAAACCAGGATGCTTTTAGTCTCTTGCAAACATTTTCTTCACACCATCCCGTAGACATTGGCAAAATAGAATGGAGATTCACCATGTCTAGGTGTAGGTTAAATGTGCAGAGGTTGTACAGCCAACAGGTGACTCTTGCGTGGTATACAAAGTTTATGCTGGGATAGGAGATAGATTCTGTTATTTACGAATCCTTGGACCATATTTATTCTGTCATAGGTGCTGTGTGAAAGACCACTCAGCCTGACTGCAGCATGTGGTGCATGTGGCAGTAGGAGTAAAAGTTACTTGCTATGCTAAGTTTTCTTAAGGTTCATCAAGAATTGTCATTTGCACTTCTCAAGTTTGCCAGGGGAGGCCTCTAACAGTTTCTTTTGGTCATTTTGGTTGATCCCTCTACATTTTATGAAACCCACTATGTCTGAAATAAAAGGTTTTCATAATTACAATGTTCAATTTTTCAGCTTATATGAAAAGCTTTATCTAAATTTTTTTGTCACTGCTAATGAGTGATATGAGATGATGACTGGTACATTCTAATTATATTTCCCAGTCTAGGGAATTACCATAATTAGGCCTTCCAACATCATTCTTGTCACTTTACCATGAATCCCAAATTCCTGGTAGAACTTTATTATCGCAGGTTCCAAAAATTCATCAAAACCCCCATAAAATTCTATCTCTACACCCAGATTACACCTTCGTTTGCAAAACTAATTAGCAACACAGTTAAGGGAAAAGAAGAGGAAAGAGAGCTTCAGTGCAGTCTCAGGCAACTAAGTATCTGACAGACTTACAAAAAAAGGATTCATAAGATAAGAACATTGAGTGAAAATCAACATAACATTCAATAGAGGATTTGAAATCATTGAGCATATCATACAGGCAAGTAGGAAACTACTCTGTAACATCTCACAGGCTAAGCAATGCTTGCAATACTATAATGATTAGAGCCTTGTTCAGGACTCACCTGATGAAATCAAAGTTTTCAAAAGTGTCAAAAAAGTATCTTGATTTCTATCTTCACTATTTGATAAAGTAATAAAAACCTCTCAGTCTTTTCCTTCATGTAACTTTCATCTGAAGACTATGCAGATACTATTGGTGAAGGTAAAAGCTTAGAAAAATAATTTCTTGTTTAAAACCTTATTTTAAAAGAAGAGTTTCAAAGACCAAAGAGGAAGTTATGTAGCAAAGTCTCTTTGATTTCCTTTGGGAGCTGAGGACATGAGAGCTGACCGTGCCCTTGAAAAAATTCCACTGAGAATCAGTCAAAATTGGAGAACATCCCAGAGTATCATCTCAC
Organism: Burhinus oedicnemus; assembly: GCA_008921705.1. Lineage (NCBI taxonomy): Eukaryota > Metazoa > Chordata > Aves > Charadriiformes > Burhinidae > Burhinus > Burhinus oedicnemus. The sequence goes on along the minus strand of VFFE01006623.1, from coordinate 72,748 downwards.
TGAAATCCTTTGGCTGCCCTACATCAGATGATGAGGCCACAGGGGTCTGAATGTGTTATGTGTAAAGAAAAGGACAGAAGTACTTTTTGAGGTCATCCAAAACTGTAAAAGCTGGTGCTGACTGAAGGAAAAAAAATTTCCATTTTATTATTTATTAGGACTGTACTGAACTAAAAATCATGTATGAGTTTGGTAAGAATGCATGTAGAATGGCCTCGTCCTAAAAAGCAATGTAAGAAACAGATAAAATGAAATGTCTCAAAATGCCCATATAATTCCAGCTTTGTCAGCTAGTCTAAATTCATACTGTTCCACTGAAGTCTGAGGGGTTATTCCTGTTCATCCCTGCTGAGCATTTGGGCAATTAAATGTATGAAGTCCTGGCAGTCATGTCAGATGTCAGGGAGGACGTCAGTTTGAATGAAAACTTGGAGTTAGTGAAATCCTCCACATGCAGTTAGAGTGGGCTGCCAAAAGCTTAAATCAGTGCACCTTATAAAAAAGCCCGCCCACTTCATAGTTCAACACTCAAGGAGTTAAAAGTGGATCAAGAGCTCATGAAAGGTCTAAATGCTAAGGTTGTGGAAGTGCCAGAGAGAGGTGCTCAGGAAGTTGTTCCTGTTGCAGGACTATCAAGGGGCTGATTAAGCTTCTCACAGTCTTGACTTCCTCAGGTGGTTTGTAACCTGCATTAAATCTAAAGCCTTAAAATGTCTCAAAGGTCAAAACATTTCAGGACACATGCCTTCAGGATTTAAGAATGACAGTTTCTAAAGGAAATCTAGTGCTAACGTGAGGTCTGAACAATAGTATGCTAAGCATATCAATCCACTTGGATTACAAAGTAGTTCTGGGATTTGGTTGGATAAGGAATTTATACCTATGGGAGGCAATGACTGCCCTGTCAATAGTGTTGAGGACATCCATCATGCTTTTTAGTGGGGACTTTTGCTAGCTCTCTCTCATCAGATTCTTCAAGCCAGGTGAAAAACCACCACCACCACCACCAACAACAAAAAAACCCTCACCTGTAGGAGGGTTGCTTTCAAATGGGGAATTAAAGAATGAGAAAGATTTAAAATACAGATTAAGGAGGATCAGCAGCTGCTGTCAGGATGCCGCAGTGGACAAACACAGACCAGTAAACAGGAAGTGAATTGTTAGCGTGTCTAAGAGGAGCAAGTGACAGAAACTAATTCTCCTCCGACATGTGCTTGTGCCGATTCTGCTGCACCTTGTCGCATTACAGGAGGTAGATGTGTGGGAACCAAAGACTAATTAGGGAAAACAGATTAGCCTTTTAAGTTGGCCACCTGGTATCCACCCAGTTCCTGCAGAGCTATGGACCCATGCTGCTCATTGTAAGAAATGTGTGGGTTTTGTCTTTTCTTTTCTTTCTTTTCTTTTCTTTCCTTTTCCTTCTTTCAAAAATATCTCCCCAAAGCTAAACTTCACTAGGACTGTCAGATCAAAATCATATCAAAATCAAATTAATCAAGGTGGACTCAATATAAAATTAAAATTAAAACATCAGATTAATTATAAAAAATAATTCATCTTTATAAATTTAAGAAGATTGCTATCTACTTGGGTATAAATTCTAATTAGATAATTTGGTCAAGTCCATCAATACAATAATTTGAATGTTTAATGCTGAAACCAAATTATTATCTAATTTTTAAGGCAAAAGCTCAAGAGTAATACTAAAGTTTCCAACTCAGAATTCTACTCTTTTGTGTTAGTTAACCCTTTCCTCCCTAAGAAAAGATAAAAGTTCAGTAATTGTCACTTGTAAGAAATTGTGGAGAGAAATCTTAATCTTGGTAGGGCTTTAAATACGGAAAATGGAGCATAGCCTTAGGGTTAATTTTGAGAGAAAATATTTAAGTAAGAATAAATCTAAAGCTGTTGCATTCTGTGCCTTCCCCAATATAAAAGTTGAAGAGGTCTATGAATGTGCATCCAGAAATAATACTTGGAAAATTCAAGCCAGCTACTTAACATTTATTCATCTTCAAAATGGAAATTAAGTTCAAAGTTATGAGTAATAGACTGACATCAAACTCCTCTGAAACACAGCATTTCCTTTTGGAGCTGTCAGATAACGTATCTTTGGGAACAGGACTATCCAACCTTGTAACAATTGTATTTTTTCACTATATTTTGCTCAATGGCTGGCAAAAAATATGCCTAATAATATAATGTGATACTGGAAAAATTTGGGTTAGGCAGAATAAATTTATTTACTACTAAAAATGTCCTTTCAAAATGAAAAATAAAAATATTTTGCTTAATAAGAACTTCTAGAGTGTTCCAATATTTATATTGTCCATTTTTATGTTATATTAGACTTCAGTTTGACCAAGTTTATTAATATGCTTTTGCTCTACCCCACAAAAGATTTTATTTTCTGTTTTTGGAGGAGGGAATACACATTTCCTGTGTATAAAAAAATTCTGATTCAGCTGTAATTTAAGATCTGTAACCATTTGGATTAGTTCATGAAGGAAAAAGAAGTAAAAACCTTTATTGGAAAAACAGTGCTTATGAGGTTTCTGTTGTCAGTATATCACAATACACATGTATGCATAGTATTATACAGTATACACTGAACCTTGCTAATAAACAGCTTTTATGTATATTAAAAGAGAGAAACAATGTTTACATTATTTCCTGTTACAAGACAGCATTCCAGTCCTTTTCAAGACACTGGGCCAAAACCCAGGAGATACTTTTTTTTTCTTCTTTGCATTTGTTTAATTATTTGACTTTTTTTTTTTTAGTGCTAAAATTATGAAGACTAGCTACTTTGTGTTTGAGACATAGAAACTAATTTTCTGGTGCCTTGACCTTATCCCAGGACTAAAGTTTTGGAGACAAATATCACAAGACACTTAGGATACCTTTTCAGGATTTGAAAATATAAGGCATATTCTGTAGTCATTTGTATATTTTGAGACTCTGTGTGTGTGCATGCACAGGTATGTATAATATATTATGCGTATTGTTTTCATCATAATGCAAAAGCCTTTGAAAGCAGCGGAACTGTTCATAAGAAGTCCATGTATTCATCCTGCTGAGGTGGTACTTAGGTTTCTGTTTGCAAATGTAGTTTTACTTTCTTGTCATAATTTACAAATGCAATAGTTGCTAACAGACCTTTAGGTTATCAGTCTGAAAAAAACACTTTTTTTTTTTTTAACAAGTTGTTTTTATTTTATCCAAATTTCTTTGATGGTGCTGTTCCAGTCGCTTCCTTATTCTACTGAAATATGCAAGAATGAAGAATAAAATCCATTCAGTCTAGAGAAATGGAATATTAGTGATGATAAATAAGAATGTCTTGTATGTAACCAACAGACATTCCTTCCTACACCTTTCATCATAAGCCAGAGAAGTAAGAGCAGCTCCTTAATAAACCCTAAGAAAGGTTAACGAGTCTGCCTTCAGTGAGTCATGAGAGAGGGAGTAGAGAATGACTTTCTGTGTGAAGGATCACTCACAGAAAATGTCTTGCTTCTGCTACTAACTTCTTTAAAATTAGCAGATGGAAGTTCAAACCCTTGCACTAAATACAGTAGCGGTGCTGTCACATGTAGCAAGAGAAAATCTGTCAGCCAGCCATAACACTAAGCCTAAAATATTCTACCTCTAATCTAACTTCAGAATTTAACACCATCACTCAAGCAATAATCATTTACAATTAGTAACTAAATTGAATGGTGTTTTCTACAACTTCTGATTCATACTGCAATGTGTAGGTAATTTTATTTGGATCAGTCTCTCTAACTTGATTTAAGACTTTAATTATGGAAATATTATTTGCCCTCCATTTCCCCTTTAAAAATGTACTGAGTTCCCTTGAAGCTTTATTTTCTTGGTAATAGAATTTAATCTGAGGTTAATGACACATAAATTCTACCTGAGTACTTAATTCCATATTTAATTCACTTTTTTTTCTTTTATTTAACTTGGTTACAAAAGACTATGGTAGAACTGAACTAAGCCACGGTGCTTTTTAATATTATTTTACCTTTGATCTACTTCAAAAATATATATATTCTTCTACCTTCTTCTGAAAGCAAGTGGCTTTAATCATAGTAATTCTAAGTTAATAGGTAAAGTGCCTTGCTTCTTGAACAGAGCACTACAGATGCTAGCAGGATCATGTTTGTCCCTGCTTTGCACTGGATATGGTATTTGGTTGTGTGAGAAGCTCACCATAGAAAAAAACATAGCAGGGGAAATTGGATTGTTGACAAGTTTTTTCTTGGGAATGCACAAGTTCTAACTCATTTTTCTGTTCATATGAAACTGCTCATATAAAACAGATGCAAGTTTAAATATTTTGTGTAGTATGGAGAGTTCCAGTGAAGACAAGGTCCTTTTCCCAAGAAGACACTAACTCATGTTTGTCCAAGACAAATGCAGCTTGGTGCCGTGCAATACCACCTTACACCAGGGCAGGAGACACAGTTAGGATGGAGACAACCAAGTTCTCATAGGAAGGTCAACAGACTTGCCACGTGATCAGCAAGGGGAAAAACCGAACATGAATTAAAACTATAAACATAGCCACATTTAGTTTGCTAGTAGGCAGAGAGCTGCCTATGAAGCTGATAACTCTTGCTCTGTAAGGCTCTGTTGTATACCTGTGTCTACCTCTTGTCACAAGACCAGAGGGCCACAAAGATGACCAGAGGGCTGGAGCAACTCTCCTATGAAGACAGGCTGAGAGAGTTGGGGTTATTCAACCTGGAGAAGAGAAGGCTCCAGGGAGACTATATTGCAACCTTTTGATATTTAAAGAGGGCCTACAGGAAAGGTGGGGAGGGACTCTTTATCAGGGAGTGTAGTGATAGGACGAGGGGTAACAGTTTTAAACTGAAAGTGGGTAGATTTGGATATTAGGAAGAAATTCTTTACTGTGAGGGTGGTGAGACACTGGAACAGGTTGCCCAGGGAAGTTGTAGATGCCCCATCCCTGGAAGTGTTCAAGGCCAGGTTGGGTGAGGCTTTGAGCAACCAGGTCTAGTGGGAGGTGTCCCTGCCCATGGCAGGGGGAGTTGGTAGTAAGTGATCTTCAAGGCTCTTTCCAACCTAAACCATTCTATGATTCTATGAAGTTCTCTGGTCAATTTTTTCGGCTTAATTGTGATTTGTACAACATCTATAGCAAATCATTTCTTGCTCCTCACTGTGTTCCTGGTTGTTAAGATACTAAAAAAAAAAAAGAAATTAGAAATAATAATAATCAGAGATGGGTGTAATACAAGTGGATAAGCTGCTGCCCGAGGCAGCAGGATGATGGGAGCACAGAAAAATCATGGCTTTAAGAGATATAGAAGGAGCTAATCCACTCAGGCCAGGCTCTGCAGGAGTTTCAAGGGATGGAACTCATCCTCCAGACTACAACTTTCCTGAGCACCTCAGGGTGCTGCAGGCTCCCTAACCCCAGCAACAGGGTGCATTTGTGAGTCTATGCCTGGCCCTGCTCTGAACCCCACTCTGACTCTACTAGCTGCTGCTAGGTGTGGAGAGGACACACACAGTGTAGACAGTGGTTTATTTAATTAGAAGGAATAAACTGACAGCTGGCCATACTCTCTCTCAATTATGTCTTACCTAAACTGGCCATAACATTTATTTTTAAGAGGGGTCAGACAAGTTGTTCAGATGGGACTAGAGAGTGGGCACAGCCCCCAGATAGGACCAGGCAGATGGGCAGTATAGTTATTTGCTGAGGACAGTGCCTGGGACAATCACTGTCTGACCTACCTTGATGAGAAGCCTGAAACCAGCCCTGCATAAATGGAATCCCCGAATTCAGTCATGGTCAATGTCTGATGGAAGGAGTCTGTGACATTGTTAAAATTGCTCAAGGAGCCTCTGAAATGATGATGAATTCATCAGCTTCACTCTTCCCTTGAGAAACACCAGCATCCTCCATCAAGAGAGAAAAAATGTATCTTGAAACAAAACTCTTTGAGGAGGTGGGGGGAAAGGGGTGTGTGGGAAGGTTAAATCAAACTCAAACTATTTGCAAAGGTGATAACATCAGAAACAAGGAGGAAATGCTCAAAATGAATATGGGAGTCAGATGAGAAAACATTCATAGAAGAACTAAAACAATAGATCACTGTCTCAGAAAAAATAAAAGTCAGGCTAAAAGCATGCACTCCTTGCAGTGCTAGCCAAAAGAGATTATTTCAAGAAATCTCTAGAACATCAGTCACAGAAAACCCCAGCTCACAGACCCAGAATACATTATCAAGATCTGGAGAAACATGTAGGACAATCCCGCTGAACTATACAACTTCAAATGAATTCAACTGGAGATTCAATAACAGGAAAATGTAAACACAAATAACAAAAATGACTAAGACAACCTTTAAAAACAAAGAACTGGAAAGCACAAGTACCAGATGTCATTCATGGTTTTGGATTAGCTGCTTTGCTTTGCTACAGCCACTGTTTCTATGCATTTCATAAGAAGAAAAATCATGGAAAGGATGACACACAGCAGAAGAGTACCAGTAATGAAAAACAAAACTGATCAAGTGATTTCTAACAACTAATCAGTCATATATCTCCCTTCCTTTTTATTCCTCAGAAACTGCTAAGGTTGGTTTTATAATGTCAGATTTTGAACTCTGATTGACATTTAACATGAGATCAAAATGTAGACAAATGGAAAGCAAAAGACATGAAAGCTCTACTTCTGATTGACTTCTGGTTTCAAAGATTGTTCAGTCCAAGTCAAAAAATTATAGCTAGGAGGGACTTTTTATAGACCCCAGCAAAAGATTTGATTCAGCCGTCATCAGGACTGTTGCAACTGTTCCAACCTGCACCTGGCTGTGTATAATTTACCAGGGAGTAACAAGAGCTGCAAGATGTCTTTTTTCACCAGATTAGGCAACGTCTTTCTCCAAAAATGTTACCTTGTAAGCTATCACCTTGTCCATAAACTGACCCCTGCAGCAAAGCATACTTATAAATCTTGATATTCCCAGATTCATCTCAGCTTGTGGGCTTCTGAGACTTTGTCGGGATGTCTCACTGCATGCACATCTTTTGTTTCTGCAGAAAGCCTCTCATATTTCTTAGCCTCCCCAATGACAGTCTTTAAAAAAATGCAGAAATTTGAAGTCAAAAGCATGCAAGTTTAATCTAGACATGCAAAACTTGAAATTCTTGATTACAAAGCCGGAAATAACATTACTCAATCAGAAAATTAAAACAGTAAAATGTGTTCCTTATTACCTTGCTGGCATCAAAGCAACCTGTCATTTAAGCTCCTTGAGATATATATGGGTTGTAAAACACAAAGGCACAATTCAACTGAGCATTCATCCATCTTCTGGATGCCAACATTCAGAATAGAACCTAAAATTATTTTGGCAACCAGTGTACCTATGCGTTTTCTCTCCATCACTGATGCTGTTTTTCTGAACTACATTTTCTCTCTGTGTTCAAGATATTTGTCTCATTTTTTTCAAGCTGGAAGAGTGTAGATTTAGATTAGATATTAGGAAGAAATTCTTTACTGTGGGGTGGTGAGACACTGGAACAGGTTGCCCAGGGAAGTTGTGGAGGCCCCATCCCTGGAAGAGTTCAAGGCCAGGTTGGATGGGGCTTTGAGTAACCTGGTCTAGTGGGAGGTGTCCCTGCCCATGGCAGGGGGATTGGAACTAGTTGATCTTGAAAGTCCCTTCCAACCTAAGCCGTTCCATCGTTCTATGATTCTATAAGTCTATGATGTTAGTTTTTATGTGGATCAGACTGTAGCTGGATTGAAATGCAGTTTGGTACATTTTCTACACATCATAGGCATTGCCATACTTTTATTTTTTAACTTGTATATACCTTCTAGCTTACATGCCTTTCTATCAGCAACATTTTCATGATGCAACAAGACATATATAATAAAAAGTATTTCCTGAATATGTCTTTTAAAATATAAAACCTCTAAGTTTGTCTTGAACTTTTTACAGAGTCATGACATAATATTAATTAAACAATAGCCTGATCCGTGAAAATATTTTTTCAAACCACCTTTTCCAAAATTTAGGAATTCATGGGAATAGTATAAAACACAAGACACAAAATTTTAGTGTATTTCTCTATTGGTAACATTAATATGAAAACCATATCAGAATTCAAGAAAAGGTTGCATCAACCAGCTCATGACATCCAAGTGGATGTTATCGTATTTAGCAGAATTGTGCCTTTTCGGCTGCATCATAAAACTGGGCTCAGGAAACACTGACAGCACTAAAGAGGATGACAGCCAATCAGTACGTGTAGAGTTTTACTTCATAAATTATACCAGTTGAAGACCAGCTTTAGAGGTGATAGGCAAAATGCTCTTAGATGGGCAAAAGTGTTAGGAAGCTGATGAGTATTCGGCTAAATGATCCAGAACAGACTATTTGAAATTGTTATAGATATTTGTTATTGATTCACCAAGCCAGGCTCTTCACACAAATTCACTAGGACATCATGTTTTGAAACAACACACAAATACAGAAGATGCAATACATATAGCGAGATTATGTTTCTGAATGGAGCTGGCAAATTCAGTATGAAATATTGGGGAAATAAACACAAGCCTTCACTGGGACCTATATGGCTAATGCTACCTCCCTACCAGTGCGAGGTGGTGGGAACACAGGCATGAAACCGAGAAACATTACTAGAAATTTTCAGCTAGTGATCACCTAGATTATTAAACTGTGCACTCTACTGACTAAGAAACCAAAAGAATCCATGTCTGAGACACTGTGTGAGAGTTTTACCTGCCCAAACATAGCTATCCTGCATGACTTTAGACAGCCTAAGGTATTTTGCCTTGCTATTAGCTGAAACTCCCAAGCTGCACTAGATGCTAGTGTTTAGAAATCTTAATCTCCTCCACACCCCAACACACATGCTTGTCCCTGGAATGAACACCTGTCAGATAAGAAAAATAAAATAAAACAATAAATAAATAAATTAAAAATCCCTCTTCCAAGCATTGATCCTTACAAAGGGGGAAAGAATCGGCATTTAAAGAAAATAAAAAGTCGGAATCACACACCTAAAGCGGTTTAGCAGCTCCATTCAAGAGTATCCATGCCTTGGGTATTTCCATAAGAACACAGAGCTTGTAGAACAATGTTATTTTGAAGAGGTGTTCCATACTGGTCGATCTCACTGGCCTCCTAAAGATCCAGCTGCTTTAACTTCTAGGTGAAAGATTACCAACTTGCACACAATGACACCAGTACATGAAGGTGGGATTTGAATTAACAGTGACCGTGGCATAATAAAACTGTTTGGATTACACTTGACACATTTCTTTAAAAGCACAGGCTATATACCAGTTTATAACAGTGTCGTAACTCCAATATTTAGAATGTGCTGACTACATTTAAATCTTAAACGTCTTTTCTTAGTGTTATTCATTCAAGCAAAACTGATTGATTTCAAAAAGTATTTTGGCTGAGTGAGAAGTTACAGACTCTGTAAATATCTAGCCTTACCAAGGTGAGAAGGCAGATTGCTACAGCAAACATAATTAAAATCTCAAAACAAAGATTAGTTCGGCTATTGAATTTTAACTTTTCAGTAGAACTATAGCAGGAAAAACGAAATAAAACCTGTCTCTAGTATCTGCGTATACTCCCAACCCAGCTAAATAGAAAAGGTCATTCAACAAAGTGTCCCTGCTGCCAGTCACTTGAAAAGAAGAGAAGAAATCCTGTGAGAAGAATTCTCGGAGGATAAAATTTTATCATGAAAACAAAAATAAATTGAATTCAACAGTTTGCTAACTGCAACCTGCTAACCTTATAAAAATATATCAATGATGTTAAAAATAAAAAATGCAGCCAAAGAAAACAGCCAAATTCCTGAGGGAACAGACTGAATTCTCACTGGCAATGGTGAGCCACTCACCTTTCTCATCCTGATAGGCAATTAAGATGCTATTCTGTTAAAGCCCAATGCCAGCTACTCTTAGTTTGGCTCAGCTTAGATGCATAAATGAGCATGGACTATTCCTTCGGTTCCCTGCCTTTTTTTATTAACTGCCTATGCACAGTAGGTTGGCAGATCTTGTGCAATAAGTGTTAATTAAGGCTGCTGAAACATTTTTAGTCTTTTTTCCCCCCTACATTAGATATTTAGAATTCTCTATACTCTATCAGCCAAATGCTACAAAGAAGTTCATATGCAGTACTCACACTAAAGTCATTGGAAGCTTTGAGTATCAGTATGCTGCAGAAGCATACGTTTTTAAGCATAGCTTAAATTTTTTCCATAATTCCATCCTGAGATAAAACTCAGATCATTTGTAGAATTTTTAATAGCTATAGTTAGGGCCTTGGTACTGACTACAGTCTGAAGGTAAAAGCATTCATCTGAAGGTATTTGTCCCTGTCTCTGTTTTATTGAATGTTTATTTACTTACACAAAAGGAATAGGTCCAACATGAGAGATACCCAAATCTCAATAGCTTGGGGGTTAAACCGTCGCCGGTCACTGAGAGGAAAAGCAAAGCAGAAACTTGAACTTCTTTCACTTACATTTCAATAGATTATCATCATCACACTCTAGTATTTCTCTTTGCATGCTGTCCGTGACTCACACCCACTAACCAGATGGCTTAGGAAAAACCTTTCTCTACAAAAATTTCAGCAGAACTGCTATGTTCATGTTAAATAATCTAGTTCTGATGAACATTTAGCTATAAGAAGAAAAAAACCCAAACCAAAACCAAACAAACAACACTGCTGAGAAAGAGACAATATTTAGATAACATTTTTTAGGGGTTATCATAACCCTGTCTTATCTGGTTTAGTATTGGGCACAGGTACATTTTATATCTCACTCTTCTTTTGACAGTAAAATAATTCCAGACTTTACAAAGCCCGTCACTTGTTTTAAGCAGGCTACAGCTTTTTTGTCATTTGTGGGATGAGAAATAAATGGTTTGGAACTTCATTTCCTTTCATCAGAACTGAGAGTCAGACTCACCTAGCCAAGGACAGTGTGAGGGTTGTGTCAACACAGACAACTCAGAAATTGTCACTGCCATAACAAAAGCTTTGACGGCACCATTTCCAACTGACAGCAGAGAACAGAATGCATTTTCAAGCTGCTATTGCTCTCAGAAAAAAAGCTCTATTGAATCGTGCGGAGGCAGCTGACAGGATTATTTTCCTGCAAATGTTTGCCCTGCCCACCTTCTGCTTCACATTTCTACCTAACGTATTAGTGCAAACAGCTGATGAGGGCAGGTTGGTGGTGGGAGAGTGTTATGTGAATGGGATGGATAAGAGTCAGGGAGATTTGCCATTCTTTGCAGGCTACTAGGAGGCTGTTTTATGTTGCTTTTACATCAGGTGCTGTAGAGGTATGCAGTGGAGAAGGAGGGCCTAAAGCATTCTGCAGAGAAAGTAACAGAGTTGAAATTACAGATCTGCCAATCTGTGTGTGTCAGCAGTTCCTAGTGCTAATATGAATTTCGTTGTGAGACATTAAATTATGTCAGGATTTGGATACAAGCCTGACAGAAATGGAGGTACCAACTGCAAAGAGGAGGTTGTGAGAGTCTATAAAGTATTTTCTTCATAAATTAGAATGGGTGACCATACAGTCACAGACATAGTTTCTGCCATAGTATATTTGAAAACTTCAGAAGGTGCCCTCTTGTGTCTCTGTATTCATATTTCTGTGCAATTACCGTAATCATGTTATTGTATCCTGATGTATGTTTAATTAATTTCTATTGGAGTCAAGGAGGGAAAATACTGTCAGCATACACGCTGCAACTGAATCTGACATAAATTGATAATACTGATACAGATTAGTAATGCTGCTTCTGATTTTAATATTAATAAAACTTAATTTTTACTATGTTGACAACTTTTTCTATTTGGATATTATGGTTAGACTACAAGAAAATAAAATATAGGTTTGAACACTTAAAGTAGAAAAACTCTTAAAAATTTTCAACAAATTTGAGAATTTTAGAGAATGGGGTTTTTTTCTACATATTATAGAAGCAAAAAGGGATCATCAAGTTTAGACTGAGCCTCCTCAGAGGCTTCTGTCTTTTTGTTTCATTCAGTTTTGCAAGGAAACAGTAATTCTGTGTGTACTTCAAAAGAACTTTGCTCTTTCTAAGTGCCAGCTTCAAACTTTGTGGAAGACTAGGTCCACATTTTGCCTCCATTAAATTTCATTTCAGAACAGTCCTTACTCCTGGAACCGTAATCAGACTGAATCAGGAAATGCTAACAAAAAGCTGTTTTTGTAGTCTATTCATCATATGGCAGCAGAATAAGGAACAAAATTCACAGCTGAGCCTTATGGTTCTTACTGAATTGTGCTTCTGAATTTAGGCCCCCAGGTGTTTGCTTAAATGCAGAAATCTGTAACAGTGCAACGACCATGAATAATGTTTCATTTACTAAAGTCTATCTCTTTTCTTGGAGGCTGAGAAGCTTTGGATAAATGCCTAATAGAACTGCTGCCTAGTTGCCAGATGCATTTCTTCCTACTTTTCAGAGCTGCGTTTATGGCAAACACTTGAAGATAGGATCTCCACTGTAGTCCAGCTGAAATCACAGTTATCCAAATAATGCCTAACAAACTTATGCAGAGCTTCTCTCTCTCTCAACTTAGACCACTGTGTTTGCATATATTTTCATAAAATCCACACATTAAACTCCTTTTAAATACTAATTGACCATATTAGTCTTCTAAATAGCTGTTGTGTAATGTCTGTTTAATATTGAGGATTTGTGCTCTAAGCAATGAAAGAAAATAGAAAAAAACCCAGATTTTTTTACAAAAGGAATAGAAGACAAAAAAACCCTTTATAGTTAATTTTATAGTAAAAAATAAAAGGATTCTGAAGACCATAACACACATATTTGAATTAAATTACACTTGTAATACATAGTCCACTCACACAGAGATATGATTCATGACTTTCCTGCAGTCAGAGAACAACTATTTTATTCTTTATTAATAAGTGATGCTGATCTATGAATTCCATTCATCAGTTTTATTTAAGAAAATACCATAAGGTTATATTAAATCTCTGTTTTGTTTAATTCAGTGTCAATTCTCATGATCTGTAACAAAATATTGTGAAGACAGCTGCATGGAAACTTGATAGGTTTTATATAAGCATCAACCAAATTAAAATAAGCTTTGTGTATTTTTTTTCTTCTTTTTTTTTTAATGATATTCAGACATGTAAATTATTAATGGTCTAAACATGTTTGATTTTATTATTAGCAATGGCCACATTTCCTGTTTTTTCTTACAGATGCAATAACTTGAGCTAATAATGAAATTTTCTTTATTTCTCTTATGTTTCCTAAGCACATTTTAGATTGAGGTTATATCACAGCTTCTTTGATTGTGAATACACACTTTATTGGCTCTTCAGACTACTTAATTCCTTCATGTAGCATCTTACAATTTTAAGTTCCTGGACTGCCATACTACTTATTGTTAATACTATAAACAGCACAGAACACGCGCTTCACTCATGCATTTGTCATAAAGGCACTTGTTATATATGTAACTTTATTCCCCAAGTTACTGCAGGAAGTACCGATTCTGTTTCCTTACGGAAAAAAAAGTTAGAAATCAGACCTCATCTCCGTAAATACAACTTCCTTTAGGTTCCAAGGCATTTAAATCTATTTGTTGAAGTCAACCAGAGTCCAGTTGTCTTGTATTAACAGCAATGAACCAGTAGATTAATTACTGAAAATGTGCAACATGAGTATAATTTTCACATTTTCTGTCAGTTCCATCCAGTATCTGTACTGTAATGTTATTATGGAAAACACTTAATACATTTGGGAAAAGACAAATAATAGAAGAAATAAGAAATAAATAATATGAGAAACAAAACTCAAGAATAACTTGCATTAGTGGTGATTTATTTGCATCAAAACTCTTGCAATTATTTTACTAATCAGCCTGTGTTTCCATCAGGCATGAACTCATGCTGCATGTCAGCTGGAATATTTGCTTTTTAAAATTTATTACTTTCTTTCTTCAAAAGGGATTGCATAGTCAGGTAATGCACTTCACCTAGTCAAACCGTGCTTATCCTAGGCTGTGTTGTGAAGCAGTGGACAGAGGTGGGAACGTTTCTTCCAGTGACTGGCACTGACTGAGGAGCCGGACCTGCGTTCTCTAACTGTGAAAGATAGACCTTAATGACTATCATTTAGCCTATTTCAAGCTTGGAATATAGAACTCTCTTCACAGTTAATTATTGGGTGGTGTGGTTGACTGTGATGGGTTTTATTGCTTTATTTGGGTAATTTCCATGCGTGCTAACTTTCTTATCTTCCTTATCTTAAAGTGCTTAAAATGTTAACATTAATATTTTTTATCTTTTTTTATCCTGCAGTTCCTGGCTATTTATTGGAGTTCAGCCTTAATTTTTCACCATAAAACAAGTACTCTAAAAGGCCCCCAAAAGCAAACAAAAATAAAAAAGATAATATATTATTACAGTAAGCAGCTGGTAGTGGAAATTCACAACTTATTTTTTCCTCGTGTAAGATTTTCTCTTCCTTGAAAATTGCTGGGCATTGTTATGAAGAGGTGAGCTCTCACTGATGAAATTCAGGGTTTGTCCTCTCTACTGCTGTCCCTGCTTCCATTTCTGGAGGCCAATCTCTGTAATATATAATCTGTAATACATAACTTGTGAGATAATGTTTAGTTCTCAGTCCTTCTGAAAGTACATGATTTTAGAGGGGCCCAAATCCTAATCAGTCAGCTTGTCTATTTCCAGCATTTGTGTATATTGACAAATAGGGTCTATTTTATAACATACTATGATTCTTCTTCATTTCACAGACCTTACCTTCCTACTGATCTAACCAGGAATCAAGGAAAACAACTTTACTGGGCATTAACCATCATTTGTTTCCTGTAGTAAGGTCTTTGAGGCTTTTCTGGCACTGGGTTGATACTATTGGTTCACAGCCAGAAGACTTGCTTTGGCTCTCTAGTCCACTTCATACACGGAGAAAGTTGTTACCTGGTAAGCATAAGTAATTTAGGAGTGGTAATGGAGATCAGAAATGACCTGTCTGAACTTTGTTGAGGGAGTAGTGGATGTTGTTAAATAAAACTAACTTCCTTTGTTTAATATGTTGTAAGAACCTGCATACATGCCTGCATGGATGATGCAGTAACAGAAGGGTCTTGAAGCTCTAAGGTGTAAAACATGGAAAATAACATTCATTTGATATTGTGGTGACCCATGCATTTAATGGAGTAATGGCTACTGATCTCTACAAAAAATATGTGTGGGGGGAGGTCAAATAAAATACTTTCATCATTCCTTTCTTTATCTCATGACAATAAAAACTTTCACCTAGTCACTAGTTATTGCTGACAAGGTTAGCAATTTAAGCTACCTGTATGATTTACTGTGCAAACCTGTTTCTTTGGAACCACAAGAATCCTTTCCAATTGAAATCTTTTGGACAAGAGTGGTATATTTATAGTGTATGTTATAGATATATGGCTCTTATAACTTTCCATTTAAACTTGCTGACTTTATAAAGTTTTTCTGACCTATAATAAAATTTCTGGGCTGTTTAGTAGTTAAGTATGGGTTTTGAAATGAAGCTTTCAGGATTCATGTTCCTGATGTACATAAAAAGTTCTGAATGGACTATATGGACATCCACATGGGCAGATTCTTCTCCCAAGACTTTGGCTCTTTAAAACTTTGGTATCTAATTTATACTTAAAATCTGGTCTGGCTCGGTGGTCAATGGGTGAATTCTTCCCTTCCTAATGAGGTGCCTGTTTTTCTTTACTGATTATAAGAGTAGTTTCAATGGTTAGATATGATGCCTGGAATTAGGCAATATGAATCCATGTAATTATTATTTAATTATTTCATAATAATGAAATAACTTTTTTCATCTGTATTTCATCAGAATATGGTATTGATATGGACTAACTTTAAAAGAATATTTAAAAGTATGCAAAGAAGGGAGTGGATTTGAAATTATCTGCAACAAATGTAATCGTGGGATTTCTGGTTCATAAATCTTGACATATAATAGAGCTAGTTACATTTAGTTCTTTAGACTGTTTTTGTATGAAAGAAAAAAGAGAAGAAAACAATCATTATGCTGCTGCCATCACAGCCATCTGTGATCTACTGTACATCAGAGTCCAAAGCCCTCCAACTCTGTAACAGTTTCTAATCTGGCAGGAGGACTAATTTAATCAGGCTGTCCCAGGGAAACCTTCTACTGGCAAAGCTGCCAATTTGTACCTTTGGGTGACAAGAAAAGTCTATCTTTTCTTAATCCTCTACCTCAGAGCATTATCCGGAGTTTAAGGAGCTCTCATGACATCTGACACAGCCAGAGGAGAAAAGCAGTGAAGTCAGAGACTGAATGGCGTTTCAAGAGTTTGTAAGAGTAAATAGGAGTTTGGAGAGCGAGTGAATGAGGGAGACCAATGTCGCGCAGCCATGTTCTCTTTCTGCTGCAGTTGCCTCATTGGTATCAACCCCTCCCTGCAAAGGGCATGATGCTTTGGTGTTTGGTATTGGAACAGATCTGTAGGGTCCCAGAACAGATGTTTGAAATACTCCTACATTTTATTCTAAAAAAACCTAGAGATGAAAATCCTATTTAAAATGCTTACATTTCTCTTTCAATGAGAACTGAACTTAATTTCACAGGACAAAAGTGGACGCTTTTCTAGCTCTACAGATAACTTTTTGCAAAAAAACCCCAACAACGAAGATTTAACAGCTAATCAAAAATCAGCCTCAAACAGTTCTTTTAATGGACAGTGCAATGTACTCTACAAGCACCACTGTCCCTATAGATTATGCACTATATTATATGTTATTACCATATCCTCCTCTCTGATCATTCAGACAACACAATTGTTTTTGTGATGTTTTCTGTGAGTGTACTTCTAGACTTTTCCATTCTGTACATTATTTTGTAGACATTGATCATGCAGCCTTCTAATCTTCTGGTTTGACTTAAAGTCCCTCGCATCCTGTATCCAAAACAAACAAACAAAAAAACCACAGAAAACCAGTGTATGTTTCAGAAGATACGAAAAAACACACAGATCTTTGGATTTCAAGAAGTGAAACTAAATCTCACAAGAATTTAAAGTCGACTTTTCAGCAATCTTATCTGGTGAGCTGTAGCTCATCAACACTATACCACACTGAAGTTAGCTGCTTCTCAGTGTTATCTCCTTCGGGAGGAAAAAAAAAGAAATTTAGTCATCCAGTACTCCTTCACAGAGAGCAGGAGGATGTGGAAGAAGACCATATGGTCTGAAAGGATTAATGAAAGTGTTATCATTCAACATAGATATCCTCAAGCAAGCTCCAGAGCAATAAATTATTAAATATAAAAATATAGCACCTGCTGCAGCAAAGCTAATGGTGCAAATCTTTTAAAAACAAGAACTAGCCTGGGGTATAATCCATTAATATATTCTGCATCTAGAATTTTTACTTTAATTCTTCAGAAGTCACAGATTGGGCAGCAAATGCATTGATTAAAGTAAAATGCTTTTACTTGTATAAAGGATAGGCCTCACTGTGATGCTGTAATGGTGCCAGTCCTCTGTTTATCTTTGTTCTGGCTGCGTGGCTCTAAATCAAGATAAAAAGCAACTCAACATGAAGGAAAATAAAAAGAAGGTCATTTAATCACCCCGTTAGCTTAAAATGATTATTGATTCCTGGAGGTGATGTCTAATTCTGCCAGAAAATCCATTTCAGTAATGATTACTGCCCTCTGCTTTATCTATTATCCTGGAGGTTATTAAAAGTGGGAGTCTCCAGGGAAGTATATAGCTTTAGACCACTAATATCATATTTAATATGTTTTTAACAGAACAGAGTTTCAGATTGTGCCCTTTAACCTACAAGCGAATCAAGAGTAGCCAGTTAGGAAAGTATAGGTCTAATTATTATATATACTCCACTGGGATCTAGTCACACACTACATGATAGATAAATATCAGCTGGGACAAGGGCGTATTGAACTCTTCATCACTCTAAATTACCAGGTGCACACAGCTCTAGAAATAACATACTCAGAAAACTTAGTACCCTTTTGAAATAGTTACTCAACTTGCTGTTGCACTTCCCCAGATAATGTTCACATCCTATGACATTTGTATCATGTTTTCCTCCTGGTTGCTCTTTCAAAACCACAATGATATAACCTAACTACTGTGGGAATAAAGAATTGCCTACATACTGAAACATCTGTACTACTATTATGTATACACAGATGTCTCTAGAGTGGCCCAGTCCAGCTAGATTACATAATTAAACTCACAATGAGGGTAACCAGATAAAGTTCAAAGATTACGCATTCAGAAAATTAGACTAGATCACCTAATCTAGTCACCTTTTGTGGCCCTAATTTGTATATCTGAAACTCCAACTATAAAAAACCAGGTAAGATGACATATAAATTAGGACATTAAAAATACGTTATTTTTGTATTTGATGGACTATTTGGTATTAATCTTTGAACCTTTTTGAACCAAAGGACCAATATTAACAATTACCATTTTTCATAGACAATAATGTGTTTATCTCAGGATTTTTAAAACTGGAAAAATGATATTATTTCACAGATAAGCTGCAAATCTTTTCCCATGGAGTTTTGGTCCACCATTGATGTGAATGTGCAGACTACAAACTGATACTCTCTTATACATGAGCTATTAAAAATAAAATTACTCTGCCTTACTCCTTCTTTTTTTTTCATTTCAAAATCCCAGAGAAACTTTTAAAAATGTTATTTTGAAGAAAGCTGTTTGAAAATATAAATTACAGAACCTGATTTCTGAAATGAATTCTTCTGACAGTATTTACAATATAAAAATAGCTTAATAACAATAATAACCAAAAACCATAAAGTAAAATTCCAGTAAGCACCTTCACAATGCAAAAAATTGAACTACCATAACCAAGAGCTACTGTAGATCATATCAATGGTACTGCATTTGATATGACCAGATGTCCAGAATCAATGAATGGAGCGAAAAAGTAGCAGCAAGTTGCAGTCCCAACCTACTGCACATATTTGGGGCATTACAGAGCATGGGGCACAACTAGTTTTCATTCTCTGGTATGCACTCCCTATAGCCTTGTGTGAAGGATAATAATAGCTGGCCATTATATATTTTCCAGCATTTTCTGAAGGTAATTAATTTTTTTACTTTTATTTTACCCAGACAAAACACATGGACGATTACATGAATCTTTGTTCTGATGCCATCCCCATTTCCCACAGGGAAGAGATGTCTGAGCTAGTCGATTCCCTTATCAAGGTGCTCCAACAACAGTAAATAAGCGCAAGTAGACTGTTCTCTAAGACCTTGGTCAGATGAAGTTCATTCACACAAGCAATAAGCCCCCAAAAGTTATGCAAGCACTGATAATTGCATGGATTTAAAATAGTTTGTATACAGAATTGTGCAATGTCACTACCTCTAGGAACTCAGCAAAAAATTTCAATTAGTATTTGTCAAAAAAATATATTTTTTATCTTATTGATCTTTGCAGGGTAATTTTCTTTTCTCTTGCTACTCCTGATATTATTACAGCTTTCAGACTTTTGTTAACTGATGCAAACTCAGAGAAGTTGCTGGAAAGCTTATCATTGATTTTAAAGAACTTTCGTATTAGCACGACAATTTATTAGACCCTAACAAAGGTAAAGAGAGCCTGATGTTACACTTTGAGATGCAGTATTCAAATTATTGGCCAGCCGGGGCACACATTAATAATTACTAGAAATGTCATGGAAATTTGCTTTAAAATTTTCGCTTCATTTGTTTTCCACATTATACACGGTTGATAGATGTGATCTCTACTTTACAAATATAGTGTGTGAAATACTGGCACTAGTGATGACAATGGATGTTCTATCATTAACTTTAACGGGGAAAAAAGGTTTCACACTACACTGCAAAATTAAAAAGGCATGTATGCTCTTTAGCACACTATGACTTACCATTTAATAGTTAAGTATTTCATTCTTGAATTGCTGTTCGCTTTGAAGGATCTGTGGTCCAATACATTGTTTATTTCAACTGTGCCTGTGGATGCTTCAATTTTTTTACGAAATTCTTTTTATAATAATGTATGTAATTCAAATCTTTTTATGTAGTTTCAGTAATTCATTATAATGCACACAGATGTCAGCTATGTCACTTTTAGGATAGTATGATATTTCCTTGCTATATTGAATGATAGCTGGTTCATTTATTTATTTTGAGCCTTTATAAGTGGACTTGTATTGCTCACCATTAGGACATTTGGCAGAAAACCTGCTGTTGCTTATCACAGGGACCTCTAGAAGAAAAAAACCCACAAAAATAATCCTAGATTAATGTCCTCAATGTGTTATTGTCAGAGAAATCAGCCAAACCACAACACATTCTTTAATGGAAGAAATATCAGTTATTTTCTCTTCAAAATACAGACATAAATATAGTCACAACAATAAAGAAAAAAAAAATAATTCATTGACCAAAGCTGGGGTCAGATCCTCAGCTGCCACGAATTTGCATGATCCATTAATGTTGCTTGGATTTATGCTCCCTGAAGGTCAGTTGTTCCATATTTCTCTGTGTATAGCTCTTTCAGAACCATAGTTGGTTTTTGCTTTGATATTTTTGGTTTTTTACTGACTGGGTATCATTGTATTTGTTCTGGTCAGTCTTCTGCTGTATTTAAACTTTGACATGGTTTAGACAGCTAATTATCAGATTGCAGACTCAGGTTTAATCAATCAAGTATTTTGGGTCTACACAATTTTTAGTTAAGCAATTCTTCTGTGTTTGACATATTAGATTATTTTATTATTATATTTTCATCAGCTGTGAGAGCAAATAAATAATATTTTAACCCCCACTGATAGTTTTAATAGTTTAACGCTGATAATTCCCTCTCCCACCTCTGGTAACACTTTCATTCTCTCTGTCCCCTATCAGAAACAAATTGACTACAGCCATATACATATAAACACTCTTTTCCATAAAGTCTTATATAATACTTATTGTGGTCACAGGTTTTCAGTGTTTTTGTTGTTTTTTATTTCTTTCTGAGGATGAAGATTGGATTAAAACAAACAAGCAAAAAACTTACTATATCTTCTTTAGCATAGTCCAACAATGAGATTTCTTTTTTTGAGCACTTCATACTCAACATTTTGTTCAAGATCTTGTCAATCGGCAGTTCTTGGGTTTAGTTAAAACTTGCCATTAATGATCTTCATTCACGTAAATCTCATGAATCAGAAAGTATTAAATTTTTTTCTATAATTACCATTTTCTATAGATCTATGGAAAGAAAACAATGAGTTATTCCACAAGATATACTGCATTTGTAACTTATTAAGTTACATTATTATACATTATTATTATTATTTTTAAACAGCGCAATAGCCGTATTTTGTGTCGGAGATACTGAGACTTCTGCTGATTCATAGAGAAAAAGGACTTCATTTTCATGTGGAAATCCTATGAAAGTTGTGAAAATAGAGTTGGCGTCAAACAAATGTCACTTGAAGAAAATACAGCAGATGTACAAATTTGAGGGAAAAACTAGCACGGACGGTTTGATAAATTGACAAGAAATTTTAGCATACTGTTATTAGTTTTATTTTGTATAAACTTACAGTTTCTTCTCTAACACAAAAGCACTACGGGAGTAGCAGTGGAGCAACTATTATGATTTTCTTCTTCTCCGTCCTTGTCCCTTAAAGTTCTCTAGTCTTTACCCTTCTAGCCTGTTTTCCTTCTTACCACAGTATCATAGTAAAAGAAGATAGATGGCGGGAGTTATTCATAGCTCTCTTCTTATATCCGTTTTACCTCTAAGTCCACCCATTATCAGTGGCAAATATAGAACATATTTTTCTTCCATAGCTCCTAACTATCAACAAATGACCCAACAAATGTTCACTGACTGGCTTTTGGAGGAGCAGAAGTGTCAAAACCAGCTTCTTTTTCTTCTTGTCACTTCCAAACATCACAGTGAAGACCAGAAAAACTCATATAGGATGGGAAATCTGGTGCCTGTTAAGCTGTGAAAAGAGCTGCCATTAGGCAGCCCAAACATTTCTGTCAGGCCAGTAAAGTATAAGAAAAGTTCCCATTAGGCAGTTTATAACTATAAACCTCTTTTTTCTTCCCTTCCTTCTTTTCTTCCCCTCCAGGCTCTTGATAGCCAGCAATTCTGTTTTCTGGCACACACTGTGGCCTTTCTCAGAGTACAATTCACAATGTTTATAACTGTCATCATTTCAGTCTCTGTACTTTGTATTTTTCCATCTCATAATCTTTCTCTTTTCCAGGTCCTTGTCACTCTGGAAAAACACTAGTGTTTATAACCTCTCTTGCTACATTGACTGGCTTTGTCACCAGAGGTTTTCATAGCATCTTTAATGACCTGTTAGGAAGAATCTTGTAAACATTCTGACATAGTAAGTGTTAGACTGAAAATCTTCTGTTATCTTAACTTGTATGCTCAGAATATTGGCATATTAAGTGCTTGGCCATTGACTGATGTGATGGGCTCAATTTGGTAAACTCTTCAGATATCATTTTTTCTGAGTGGTATTTCTTTTTTGCCAGAAAATGGCTATATTAATAAAAGAATGGATGTATTATTAGGCTGTGAATTGTTGGGAACTTCTGTGCTGAATATTTATAATTAAAATATTTCTCCAAAACCTGCAATATTTATCTAGAATAAAAATCAAAAATAATTGGAGATATTTTTTGTAAATGTCGTGGTTTGGGCCAGATTGGCCCAATCCGATGGAACGACAGATGCTCTCTCTCTCTCCTGCTCTGCTCAGGAGACAGGAAAGAGAGGGGAAAGAAAAGAGACAAAAAGAGAGACTTAAGTGTTTAGTAGGAAATGAAATATACAAAGCCGTATCAAGCTCCCAGGATGACAATCACATCACCAGCAGGCTCAGGGGAAGTCCCAGACTGGACTCAGTGACGGACAGGA
>VFFE01006623.1:30343-49651 GCA_008921705.1 Burhinus oedicnemus | reverse complement strand
CCTTATTTTTGGTGGTGGGAGAATGTAGGGAAGCCCCAATTCTGCTCTATTATTACAGCAATAAAAAGTGCCTGAGGCATTCAGAGAAAGTTGTGTTACCTACCACTCCAGGCTGACTGTTATGTTTTGTATAACCGGTTGTGCTAGTCTTACAATAGCTAAACTTCCCAGCTCCTTTGGAATAGTTTTGTGGCAAAACTGTTTTTCTATATTAACACTTTATAGTTGAGAACTAGGTATTGCTCAACTCAAAAACTGCACTAAAAAAATGAGACACTATATTTATAATTTCTGTTTCAATTTCTGTTTCAACTTATAATTTCTGTTTTAAGACTCTGCAAGAACATCCAAATTGAAATAGAATGCTGAAAAACCACTGACCTTTAGCTATAGTGTCTCCAAGGTGCTGCAACCTACATATTCATATCTGTCTCAGATAGTATCCATATGTGTATAAATACACCATGAATATATGGTGAGACTCATGTATTATGAAGCAATGGTGACGATACAAGGGAAAGATTTTCATTTAATAATATGTTTGACTTATGTATCATGTTGTAAAAATACAGACTTATGTCAAGAAAGTAGGTTAAAGTTAACTTCATGTCCCAAGGAAGCGCTAGGCTGCCTATCTGTGATGGCTTAAATAGACATAAAGTTGTTTTGAAGAGTAAGAAAATGTCAGCTATAATTTTGGCAGAAAATTGGGAGGCGAATCAAAGAAATTAAGTAGTCCTATTAACTATATGGATTTATATCTCCCATGGATTTGCAAGTCAGAAAGACAAGTATGGATTCTTGCAAATGTTCCATTTGCAAAGGACTCACTGCTAACTGATCACCAATTCACTGCTGCCAGGAGTGCCCACTGGACCAAATGGAGAAGTCCCTTGAAAAAGGGTTGTGATTTGTTTGAATGAACTTGCAAGTGCATGAGTACTAGTGACACTGGAAAACTCAGTCATCTGGAAACTAGGAAATGAGTATCACCACTTTATCCAAACCTTTCCACCATGCTTAGAGATAGCAAGGCATAGTGCTCGATTTTGCAGGGATCAAACAATGCTTATGAATAATAGCATCACAGTCATGGTGTTCATGTCAAACAAGGCATGTACTGAAATACTTGAATCCCAGGAAAAGCAGAAAAACAGTGAATGCTGGAATTCATCCTGGAGAATGTTAAAAAGTAGTAGCCAAAAAATCCTTAGATTTATTCCAGGAACCACTTCATGCTTATCAACAGGAATGCGGACAGCCTATCACAGCGGTCAGATGAATGAACTACTAATGGGACAAAGCAATCTGGAATAATTAAATTTTTAAGATAATGCACAAAGTGTAGCTGAATGGATAGTACTGTAATAGTATGCCTTGATCTCTGTCAGTTCTGTATTCCTACACATTAAAAACAACAACTTCCCCCCACTTTTGAAGATGATCAGAGTCCAGAAATTTCCTTAGCCATCTTCTTTCCAGTCCTTGATCTCACTGGAGCTGATCAAGGTTTGAATTTCCTTCACGTAGGTATCCATGAAAATTATTATTTTTTGTTTTGCCAACACATTTTCTCTTAAAAATTTTTTTAATAAAATGCTGAAAAATAAAAGTTTAGATCCTTATTGCTAAAACCAAATATTTATCAGGAATTTTAAGAATATATTTAAGGTGGGAAAAAAAGCTGCCACACTTACAAAGTTTGTTTTTACAAAAAAGTATAAATATTGTTCATTGGAGAGAAAAAACTGACAAGAGGAGGATAAATTTTAGACCTGTTGCTTTAATTTTCAGACATTAATATTCAGTCATAGCATGGGCAAAAATATAATCTGGATAGACCTAATGCCTGAGAATTGATAATTTGTATGTGGTTTCTTTTTTGGCTATCAGTGATATAATCAACCCACTGGCTGGAAGAGACGGTCAAATATACCTCATCATCAGTAGGGGGATCAGCTTATAACAGAACTAGTAATGATATTTTTGAATTTGAGATATAAACATAGATAGACCTTTTATAATAAAAATGGTATAAACATGAATCAATCAAAAAGATAGCAGCTTTGCGCTGATCCAGTCTGGGAAAGCTCTGGAATTAAGACACTGTTAGAAGTAAAAGTTCAGTAATACACCCAAGCTGGTGAAAGGACTGTGACAAGAATGCTGTTAGGGGAAGCAGGATTCAACTGTTTTCACTTCAGCTGTAAATT
The DNA here is from genome assembly GCA_008921705.1 of Burhinus oedicnemus. Classification (NCBI taxonomy): domain Eukaryota; kingdom Metazoa; phylum Chordata; class Aves; order Charadriiformes; family Burhinidae; genus Burhinus; species Burhinus oedicnemus. The sequence goes on along the minus strand of VFFE01006623.1, from coordinate 47,438 downwards.
AGGCATTTTGTCCAGATTAATCATCTAAACTATTCCATCATGGCTTCAAACTAGAAGAGGGTAGATTTAGATTAGATACTAGGAAGAAATTCTTTGCTATGAGGATAGTGAGGCACTGGAACAGGTTATCCAGAGAAGCTGTGGATGCCCCATCCCTGGAAGTGTTCAAGGCCAGGAGGGATGAGGCTTTGAGCAATCTGATCTAGTAGGAGGTGTTCTTGCCTATGGCAAGGGCGTTGGAACCAGATGATCTTTAAGGTCACTTCCAACCTAAACCATTCTATGATTCTATGATTCTATAATTCTATAATCAGTACATGTTGTTGCATTGGTTAGCTGTAGATGAGTAGTATAGATGAATAGTATAAATAAGCTTTCTAATTTCCTAATGCCTGAGATACAAAGCTGACCTAAAACCTAATTATCCTCTCTTTTTATTTTTAAAATCACAGAATCATTGGATAATTTAGGTTGAAAGAATTCTCGCCAGGCCATGTGGTCCAGCCCCTTGATCCAAGCAGGGCTGCGTTGCTTGAGGTTGTTCACGGTTGTGTCTGGTGAAGTGCTGAATAGCTCTAAGATGGGTGTCTCCACAGCCTCTCTGGACACCTGCTACAGTTCTTGACTACCGTTTTTGTTGCAACTGCTAGTCACTGCCTTTTGTCTTATCGCTTTACATCTTTGAGAGGAGTCTAGCTCTGTCTTTTCTACACCCACCCATTAGGGAGTGGAAGAAAACAAGTAGGTCTCCATTATTTTTCTTTTCTTCTGCTTGAACAAACCCAGTTCTCTTGCTCTTTTTCTTATATGTAGTCCAGCCGCTCACCATCTTGGTGACCATTCACTGGACTTTCTCTGGTATGTTCAAATTTTTAGTGTACCAGAGAGTTCCAAGCTTGTCATACTACTTCAGAACCTACCTCACAAGCACTGAATTGAAAGGAATAATAATTTCCTTCAGCCTGCTGGCTACAGTCCTCCTGATACAGCATAGTATGCAATTGGTCGTCTTTGCCACAAGGGCACAACAGTGACCTCTATTCAGGCTGTTATCCACCAGGCCACACGAATTATTTTCTACAAAACTGTTTTCTGGCCCAACAGCACCTGGCCAGTAGTTTTAAAAGGCATTATTCCATCCCATATACAGGACTTTTTATTTGCCTTTTTTAACTTTTTGAGGCTTCTGTTGGCGCAGTGTTCTAACCTGTTAAGGTCCCCCTAAATAGCAATGCATAGGCAAACCCCTGTGTAGGGGCCACTCTCCTTTACTCAGTATTATACAAACTTATTGAAGGTGCCTTTCACCCCAACAACAGATGTTAAACAGTATTGGCCCTAGTTTCAGTCCCTGAGGGATGCCACTAGCTGCCAGTTGGACTTCGAGCTGCTGATCCCAATCCTTCGAGCCCAACGTTCCACACAATTTTACAGCCAACTTATAGTTGACTGTTATGGTTTGAGAAACCCGCAACAATTTATTGTCATTTAGACAATTATTCTATTACCCGATGACCCCTCCCCACCTAGGAAGGGGGAATCGGGAAGAAAACCAGGAAACCCAGGGGTTGAAATATAAACAGATTCAATAGAATAAGACTAAATAATTAACAGTAATAATACTAAAGAACCAATAGTGAGCCCAATACCAATCTAAAGATATATATATAAGGATTATACTCAGCCAACTATATCAGTAGGAAGCTGTGAACTCCCAGCAGTGGACAGTGAATGTCGGACACTGAGAGTGCTACGGCTTCGGGAGGAAGGGAAGGCCTCAGGGGTCCAGTACCGGGGCAAGGAGTTCTCTGGATCACCGCCATCAAGGGAGAGCCTTCCTCCTCAGCAAACTTTCTAATTTATATTGAATGTGATGTTCATGGTATGAAATAATCCTGTTGGCCAGCTTGGGTCAAGTGCCGGGGTCTCGCTCCTCCTCATCCTTGCAGCTGGTTAGCCTGAAAACATTGAGACCTTGACACCCACACACCATAGCTGGCTATAAAGTAAATATTTTCACAAATTCAGGCACCAGAGTCCTCCAAAAGTACAATTTTTCCAAGCATTAGAAAAGAAATTAGTCCTGTGTCGCTCAAACCAGGACATTGACCTATTGAAATCCTATCTCACCAATTTGGCTTTAAGAATATTATAGGAGACCTGCATTGAAGGTGCTGCTGAAGTCAAAATAAAAAATATTCACTGCTTTTCCAGTGTTTGAGAAGCTAGTTATCTCATCCTAGAAAGCAAACAAGTTGATCAGGCATAATTTGCTTTTAAAACCATGCTGACTGTTCCCAGTCACGTTATTGTTGTTCTTGTACCTGTATGTTGCTCCATTGAATATTTTCTCTGTAATCTTCCTCAGGACTAAGGTCCAGCTGATCGGCCTGAAGCTCCCCAAGTATTTCTTTCTTGCTTTTCTTGAAGATCTGTGTGAGAACTGCCCTCTTCCAGTCATCAGGAACCTCTGTCAATTGCCATGACCTTTTAAAGATTATAGACAGTGGCCTCACACTGATAGCAGTCAGCACCCTCTGCACTGCTAGATGCATTCCATGTGGTTCCTTGGACTTGTGAATAAACAGTTTCTGAGCTGCTGCCTGATTTCTGAAGTATCTGTTCTAAAGAAATTGTTTATTCCCCCATAGACTGCATTACTAAGTTCAGAGATGTGGGCACTTGAAGATAGACTTTACCAGAAACTAATACAGAGAAAGCATTGCGTATCTCAGCCTTTTCTATGTCTTTTGTCACCAGGTCACATACCTCACTGAGCAGTCGGATGGCAGTTTCATTGGCCTTTTCTTTCTGCTGCCAAAATACCTACAGAAACCTTTCTTGTGGCTTTTCAAATCCCTCACTAGTTTCAACTCCACCTGAAATCTGGCTTTTCTAACTCCATCCCCATGTACGCAGTTAATGTCTCTGTGTTCATAGCAGGTAGCCCATCCTTCAACTCCATCCATCCTACTTGTGTTACATTCAAAATATTTCAGTGGCAACAGGGAGCACCCATCTTTTGTAGAACTAATATTTTATTGTTTGTCTATTTAATGCTTTAGCAATATAACCAAAATGCAAAAAAGTTACTATTAGTCCAATTACAGTATTAGTACTTATAGTTCAAATTAAGGAATTAATTCTAAAAATTTATTCACAAAAGTTAAAATTGTTATATATTTATTATTCATTAACTACTCCCTCTCCCCACTGCAGTATCTGTCCATGTATATGTTGTGCCCAACCTTCCAGTGTCTCTGTGGTGAACGTGTCAGCCTTCCTCAAGCACAGTGAGGCTGAGTCTTTGTTTGCTAAAGGGCTCATAAGCATCCTCACTTCTTCACCTGAAGCAATGTGATTGATATCCTTGGTGGGTGGCTCTGGTTGAGGTTATTTGTGTATTTCTTCTCTTAAAACAGACTACTTTCTTTCCACTGGTTTCCAGCTCAAGTTTCAAAGTTTCACAATAGCCTGTACCCACCTCATTCAGTTAAAGACTGTTTCCAGGTATGAAAACCAAACCAAACCATACCTCACACGTAAGTAGTCCTACCTATTTAATGTAATACCTTTTCCATGAGAACTCTCCCTGATTTTTCTTGAAACTATCATTGCGCATGAGTGATGCAACCCAGAATTGAGACTTCTTTTTCTTCCTAAACTGCATTTTTTGACTGGAGAATGAATATATGCATACAAAAGGTCACAACACATATGCACGTGTATTTGTAGTACATTTATTTGAATATAGAAATTTACAGGGTACTGGAAAACCAATAGAATTTCCAAAGTCCAACTGAAACAATTGTCTCACTTTAAGGTAAAAATGTTTTTCCAACATGCAGTATCACTGTCATGAAAAGTTAAAGTGAAAGGAAAGAAAATACATGTCTTGGTATAATACGTGATTATGTTTCTCATTTATATGTATTCTGCATGAGAGGGATAGAGGTATGTGTTGACTGCACAGAAGACATTTTTAACTCATCAGATAACCTCAGTCATTTTGATGCTCAGGAATTCTTTTTATGACATTCCTTCAATTCATTGGGCAGAAAAGGGGCAGATAGTTTTTAAAGATGTAGAAAGGTTTGGTTGGGTTTTGTTTTTTTGGGTTTTTGTTGTTGTTTTTTAAAATCAAGAAAGTCTGGTGAAATAAAATTACAGAAAAAAATACAGTTTGTTGTTATCAGTCAGTATAAATCTGTTCCACCAAGTTCAAAGGGCATTAATACTTTCTGTTAAATAAGGATTTAGCACTGTTTTCCCTTAGTATTTCAAAATAAGTAACAGGAGAAGACAATGAAACTTGTTTGTTTCTTTTGTTGTTGTTTAATCCCCATTAAAAGTATTCTACATAACTCTTTAACACAATTAAAAGCTTCAGCAGTGCACATAGAACTTTAGTCTGGAAATATGTGATGATACACCACCCAAGAACAACTGGAATATGAAGTATTTAAATTCAGCTTTTATCCCTGATTACTCATTAATGCTGACACCCTTGAAACACATTCAATGAACATGGCAAGAGATATTTAAGATAGGGATATAAGTGAGTTCTGACTTCAGCAAGACAGTACTTTTGTTGTGACGACTGACTGTAAAGATCTTATTCATAAAACCTCAGCTTCTTAGGGATGTCTCATTGCACTGCACTCACCCAACATCACTCCACCTGTAAGATATCTCTTCTTTAACTTTTTTTCAATCAACTCCCAGTCATCTTTTCTCCTCTTGTTGGATCTTGAAGCCTTAGCCCCTAATTGCCATGTTCCCCTTTCACTCTGGCTCTGGTGAGCTGCCGAATCATCCTCCCTGGCTGCCTTCCCTTCTGAATTGTTGCTGAACATCCCCTCCTCTTCTGTTACTACTTTATTTTTCTAAAAGTCTGTGCACCATTGCCCAACCACAAATTTCACTTCAATTCTCAATTTACTTCACGTTCTTTATGTGCCTTGCCTTCCTCCATGAACCCAAGCCCTTTACTTCAAGTTTGCTGAAAGTTCCCACATTCCTCTCTTCCTGGGTAGCACTCTCCCTCAGTTCTTTTGTCTTAGTCTCTTCTGATTAATCCTATTGCAAAGCCCGTCTGTGAAGATGTAGATATAATTCTATGTTTATATATAAATTTATACATACAAATTACACACACATTAGAAACACATTTTCTTGTCTTCATTCTATTTACAGGCTAGATAATAAACAGCATAAATGATTATTAGTGCCATTGAATCTGAAATAAAAATTATTAAATTAAGTAAAAGAAGAAAGAAAATTGAATTTTGCAAACATGAAGTATATGACTTACCACCTAACACAAAATTTAAGATGTAATTGCTGATATAACTGCTGGCTGACTCATAAAACTAGGCAGATGTCTTAAGGTCTTAAGACCCTCTTCTATCCAGGAAACATTGTTTCTGGTTCTTTTCTAATAAGTCTACATCTGGAATGTGGTGTAGGGCAGTCCTGCTCATTTAATTATAATAAAGGTATGACAAGAGGATAAACGGTAGAGGGGAGGGCAGGCAGAATACATGAAGCCAGTGAAATATGAAAACTTAACTTGAACCAGGTCTCTCTTTGGAAAAAAAAAAAGGAAAAGATTAAAAAGTGATGTCTTCTGGGTAGATGAATCTGAAGAAATTAGGGATGATAGATGGTATAGGTTATTTAACTTAAACTTCAATTATATGAACAAGTAGGAACAAATACAAGTTTAAAAAAGAACAAAGGTCTAAGGGACTTTGTTATCCAAAAAAATATTAAGGCACATACAGAATAAATGTGGTTGTAGTGAAGTTTCACATCAGAAAATACATCTCATTAAATTAATCCAGATCAGGAGTGTCTACCATTATTCAAAATAATGCATTTTTCAAAAGCAAGCACGGTGGTTTTGATTCATCAGCAAATGACCATTTTTTTTAAGATAAATTAGCATTATCTATATTATTCTGGGAAAAATTAATGATTATTCTTTATGCAGTGAGAAGTATTCTGTACTTCTCCAAACATCTTATTCAAACTCGTATGCACAAGTAATTTAATGACATGAAAATAAAAGCAAAGTTCACAGTGTAATAATATATCATTAAATTCAGAGGCTAGCCAGAATGTAAGTCAAAAGCTATAACTGTCAATGATGACATGGACAGATACATAAAGCATAATTTCTCATATAACGGTGATGGTGTCATTTGTCCTGAACTTCACAATCTCCTTTTTATCCTGGTCAGACCTCTAATGGGAGGAAATTAAGCCAGCAAGGGAGACACAGAAAACCTATAATGCATATACAGAATAACTTTAAGGACATGTTTTGGGATCAAAGTACTTTATGTAATGTATGTCTTGATCCTTCTATTTAGGAGTATCCAGCAATATCGTACTCTTTTTTCCAGTGAACATAATGCTTCTGGTTAGTTTGCAGATGGACCTGTCCTTCTCAAATATGTCTGGTCAGTGTGTAAGAATATAACAACTTTTAATTAATTAAAAGAAATGGAAACCCAAATCTGACAGATAAAACAAAGAAACTGAATTCCATCTATCATTTTCTTTCCCAGCATTTATAAGATAAATATCTACATATGAAGCTATTTCTCTATTTAAATACTGATCTATAGCTTTTCTTTTCCAAATGTGTTTTCTGTCCTCTTCCTAAAAACAATCATATTTAAACCCATCTTTGTAGTTTATCATATGTAAGCCAAAATTGTAGCTTATCTGGTGAATAAAAGCAATGAAATGTAGCTTTGCATGGCTTGTAAACAAATGAAAATTAATCTCTCCCCCCAAAAATCCAACAGAGTACACAGAACAGACATATTCTGACATGTGGATATAAATAGAGTTAATCAAAATACATACATAAAGACAAAATAAATATAAATATATAAATCCAATGAGAAAATTATTTGCAAGTAGCATTTATAAGATGAGTTGTTCACTACAGGTTATTTAATGGTCAGTGGTACCTGAATATGTGCAAACTATTTGGTGACTAATTCAGAAATGCAATGTCACTCCTTCTCCCTGAGCATTTTTTTAAGAAAGCATAGTGAGTGTGTGATGGTGAGTACAGGCCAGAGTACACAAAAAAGAAAATAGCTAAACTTCTCAGCAAGAGACATGCAACTTGTAGTTGCATGAACACAGTGTCAGCCAGGTATATAACAACTGTCAGTGCTAGGAAAGAAATTTTCACTGATGATTTGTATAACTAGAAGCTGAAAAATGAAGTGATTGCTTGCATTTATATACAGTGACTTTGAAAATGTCATGTTCACTTAAAAACAGATTTCTGACTAACAGTGCAGCAGGAGCACTAAGTCTCTTTCAACTCCTCTTGAAAGCATTGTTCTGATTTCAGTGACCACACACTGCTAAATGACTGACTTCACCAGCAATGGAGGGCACTCTTAATTCAGTCTGTATATTAAAGAAAGAACAAATTACTTTTTGTATTCCCACTGAGAAAAATATATACTTTCTGGTTTGTGTACTCTATGTGGAAAAAGAAAAAAACTTCTATTTTTCTATTCTTTTATGGAAAAATTATTTTTATAGTTCCACTTAAATAATTTATTTCAAAAGATATTTTTTATGACTTGTCCATTAGCATATTATTTTTAGCACATGTAAACAACTGCATTCATTTCTTTGTCTTCATACAGGAAGAATGAAATAAGAAATCAGATTTGCAGAATTCATACTTCCATTCATGGGAATAGGTACTTAGCTTTACAAATTTCCATTATTAGCTGGGACCAAAAAAGCAGGATGATCTCCAGTGACTTAACATTACAGAACAGAAGTGTACCTCACATCTCCATTGGGTCTGAATTTCTCCACTTCCATCTTGTCTAGACTTTGGATTACTTAGAGCACAAGGCCTTTAGGGCTATACACTTTCTTCCAGAACACTCCTTTTAGCAGTTTTGATAATGTAAACCCAAGACAAAACTACTTGGAAGAGCCCAAAACTGTCAATACATATCTTACAAGGCTGCATAGCATGGTATGCTGCCATATTCATACTGCGCTTCTGTGCCATATATCTTTAAAAAATTTTGTGGCAAAAAGTGGATGTATAATTTAAGGCTGCCATTTCTTTCTTTCATGAAATGAAATGATTTGCTTATGTAAGCAGGTGAGCGTGTACAATCTTGAAAATGTTGTGAAACGATTCAGTTACTAAAATGCAAAATTCAGACTTAAAAAAGGTTCTAGACAGTATCAAAAAAAGTATTATTAACTCTATTAGGACCACAGCCTGAGCTTTGTCACCAAAAGAAAAAAACCCTAGCAATGGGATGCCCCCATGCAACAGGGGCATCACACAACTACTGGAGTTCTGAGACACTGATGCAATTGTCTAGAAATATAAAATACTTGCAGTTTAAAAATCATCAATGCAGAAAACAAGGAAATCTAAGCAGTCATAGAAAATAAAAATGGGTTTTCTTTGCAAGTTGGACCTACATTCAAGATATTTTCATATAGCTCAATGTAAGACTGCAACAGCAGCATATACAGACCTGCCTACAGAAGCCAATGTTTGGACAACCAATTCAACATTAGCTGTTGTTCAAATGCAGTGTCAAAAATGGCTTGTACAATCCTCGGAGGTATAAATCGAAGACTAAGTGTGATAAGTTGAGTCCACCTTTGCACAACACTGATGACACTGATACCGAAGTGCTGAATGTAGCTCTGTTGTCTAACCTTGGAAAGTGGAGCAAGGAAAGAAAGAACTGCAGAAATAGCTCAAGTGCTAGAAAAAGCCCTTTATAGAGAGCTCAGTATATTTGGCTTTTCTGAAGAGAGCTGAATTAGAGTGTGTAAGTGCCTTTCTGGTGGGTGTGGATACTGGGTGCAGGAGCACTCTTTAAATTAATGCAGAAAGGCACGACAAGACCCAATTGCTAGGAAGTGGAAGAAAAAGAGAAATAATAGAAATAGGACACAGAATTTTGTTTCTGTAGTTTGAAGTAGTTATTTATTATTTGTATTTCAGTGGTGTCTAGGAATCCTAGTCATGGAACAGAACAAAAACATTTTGGTTTGGGTTGGGGTTTTTTTGCCTTAAAGAACTTTCAGTTATAACATTAAACAAATGGTAAGAGGTGAATGTAGGCAACTTTGTAAAGTATAATGGCTGGCAATTTATGAAAGGCTGTCAGATTATATGACATAAAAATCTCGTAGACATCTGGTTTAAAATGTTGTGAACTTAACGTCGTGATTGCGCAATGCCCAAAGTTTAGTTGACACACTGCAAAAAAGGAAGTGTAAATGATAGTATGTAGGGAAAGGGGGTCACAGTTCTTTGGGATTGCCTCAAAAGAGTCAAACTCAAAAAATACCTCCCAGCATGTGATTTACAGACTAGCAGTTCCATTTACTTTTGATTTGCAGGGATTATTAAAAAACAACTAAACCAAATGATCAACAGACCATCCATCTTCTTCCCTTGCCCTCTTACTTTTCTCCCAGATCCTAGCTTAAAGCTACAGCTTTCCCCGATTGGTTGAGGCAGGCAGTTTACAGGTCTCCCATAGCACTTGTGAGGTGGTAAGAGAAAGCAAGTATCGTTAAATTCAGTCATCTCCGTATCTGACCTCTGACTATTGATGTATGTTAAAAGTATAAATGAGCAGGGGAAATGAGTGCTCTAGCCCTGTGTGCTTCCTTTCTTGCTTTACAAGCCAGCATTGCTCGGATGGTTTTCATAAGAGATATTTTTGCTGAAGAAAATTGCAAAGTCTGCAGAGTTCAAAATAGAAATGATTTTTGCAAAGTCACACACAAGTACATATATATTTATAAATGTATATTTAAAAAACATCGGGAACAATTTAGTCATGAAAGATGAGAGGAAAATTCTGAGCAGTCAAAAATATGACATTATCAGGAAATTTTATGAGAACAATTTAGAGAACTGTAGCTAGCATTGGGTCAGGAACTAAAACATGAAAATACGTGTTTTAAGAGGGGATCACACCACTGTAATAGCAGTCTGAATAGCTGCAAAAGTGAAGTAGACTTAAACTGACTGCTATATAAAATGATCTCCATAACCAACCTAACCAATTTGTGAACCCCAAACAAAGATCAAAATTGCATTTTTAACCACCCCGACATCTACTGGAAAAGTAGCACGGCGAGCTGAAGGCAGTTCAGAAGGCTCCTGGAGTGCATCAAAGATAACTTCTTAAGCCAAGTAAAAGACATCTCCACCAGAGGAGATGCGATACTGGACCTGATAGTTACCAATGCAAGTGAGCGAATCGGTGACGTCAAGATTGCAGCCAGCCTGGCTTGCAGCTATCATACACTGGTGGAGTTCACTGTCCTGAGGGACATGGGTCAGGCAAAGAGTAAAGTCAGGACCCTGAATTTTAGGAACGCAAACTTCCAGCTCTTCAAGGAGTTAGTCAATAAAACCCCCTGGGAAACTGCCCTCAGGGACAAAGGAGCAGAACAGAGCTGGCAAATCTTTAAGGACGCTTTCCATAGAGTGCAAGAGCTCTCGATCCCCAGGTGTAAGAAATCAGGAAAGGAAGGCAAGAGACCAGCATCGCTGAGTCAAGACCTGCTGGTCAAACTGAAGGGCAAGGAAGAGATGCAGAGGCAGTAGAAGCAGGGACAGGTGTCCTGGGAAGAGTATAGGGACACTGCCCAATTGTGTAGGGATGGGGTCAGGAAGACCAAGGCACAGCTGGAGCTGAACTTGGCAAGAGATGCAAAGAATAATAATAAGGGCTTCTACAGGTCTATCAGCCAGAAAAGGAAGGTCAAAGAAAGCATATTCCCCACAACACCCTTTTCTCTAAATTGGAGAGACACAGATTTGATGGGTGGACTATTCAGTGGGTGAGGAATTGGTTGGATGGTCATATCCAGAGCGTAGTGGTCAACAGCTCAATGTCCGGATGTAGATCAGTGACAAGTGGTGTCCCTCAGGGGTCTGTATTGGGACCAGTACTCTTCAATATCTTCATCAATGACATAGACAGTGGGATCAAGTGCACGCTCAGCAAGTTTGCAGATGACACCAAGCTGAGTGGTGCGGTTGACACTCATGAGGGATGGGATGCCATCCAGAGTAACCTGGACAGGTTTGAGAAGTGGGCCCATGTGAACCTTATGAGGTTCAACAAGGCCAAGTTTCTGCAGGGTCCTGCACCTGGGTTGGGCAACCCCCAGTACCAATACAGGCTGGGGGATGAAGGGATTAAGAGCAGCCCTGCCGAGGAGGACTTGGGGGTATTGGTGGATGAAAAGTTGGACATGAGCCAGCAATGTGCACTTGCAGCCCAGAGGGTAAACTGTATCCTGGGCTGCATCAAAAGAAGCGTGGCCAGCAGGTCGAGGGGGGTGATTCTGCCCCTCTGCTCCACGCTCGTGAGACCCCACCTGGAGTACTGTGTCCAGGTCTGGAGCCCTCAGCACAGGAAAGACATGGACCTGTTGGAGCGGGTCCAGAATAGGGCTATGAAGATGATCAGAGGGTTAGAGCACCTCTGCTATGAGGACAGGCTGAGAGAGTTGGGGTTGTTCAATCTGGAGAAGAGAAGGCTCCAGGGAGACCTTATTGTGGCCATTCAGTACTTAAAAGAGGCTTATAAAAAAGGTGGGGACAAACTTTTTATCAGGGCCTGTTGCGGTAGGACAAGGGGCAATGGTTTTAAGCTAAAACAGGTTAGATTTAGACTAGATCTAAGAAAGAAATTTTTTACCACAAGGGTGGTGAAACACTGGAACAGGTTGCCCAGAGAGGTGGTAGATGTCTCATCCCTGGAAACATTCAAGGTGAGGTTGGACGGGGCTTTAACAACCTGATGTAGTTGAAGATGTCCCTGCTAATTGCACAGCAGTTAGACTAGATGATGTTTAAAGGTCCCTCCCAACCCAAACTGTCCATGATTCTGTGACTTTAGCAAGCAGATTGCAGGTACTGTATAAAACGACCAGTCTTACTTCAGAAAATTTACAAACTAAGATTTCGACAACATCTATAAACGGAAAACAAATGTGTGATGAGATAGTATGTGAGCAGAAAGACTGAGTAAGAGAGTCAGGTCTGATTGATTCATATTAGTGGTTCAAATGGCCTTCATAGTCACACCTGGTTCCTGGACTAACCAAGGATAATGGTGACAAATTAATTTACCTTAATTTTATTATAAAATATTTCTGTGTTGGTCACTGCTCTAGGTGACTTTATAGTACTATTTTTATAGTGATGGTTGTGCTGATACTTCAGACTTTCTGTCTGAGGTATTACTGATGTAATTTAATTAAATGCACTTTTATGCATATAGTTGAGATGGATCCATGTTGAAAGAAATAACTTGTAATAATTTAAAATTCAATCATACCATAAGATGAGCTTCTGTTTTCAAAGATTTGATCAAATATCCACTCATTTTCAACATCTTATTGTAAGATTTGGTCAGTCTGAACTAGAGATATTATATGTTTTAATTTTTCCTTTTGTTATGCTTTAATATATATATTATTTCTGAATCCCCATCACTGAAAATCTTTTTTAAGTAAAGCAATTTAACTTTATATGACAGAACACTTCTCAAGTAGATTATAATGAAACATCAGATCTGATATGAAACATGACCTCAGCTGAGGGCTCTCTCTGATTGGTGTTATAAAATACCTGACTGACATTTTTAGAGATATCAGTCTCTTATTTCTCCATATTTCTGTAAGAACTATTCAGTACTGTTTTCGTTACAGTACTGTCTACTTTAAGGTTAGCTTAATCATAAATGTTTGGAGCACAGAAACACCTCTGCAGAGTAAACCTGAGCCCTGCCTCAGTGTAGGACTGTGGGAGATGGCCTGCAAATGCCAGATTAGATGGTTACCCCTGTTTCTGTTTTTTTCCTCCACTTGTGCATAAAGCTGAGGTAAAAATTATCAAATGATAAGAGGTACTAATCTATTTTCAAGTTTAACTAGGGCAAAAGCGGGAGTCCAGCATAATGTTCAGTATCATAACATTTCAACCTTAAGAAAGATACAGATATCAGTCTAGATTTTTCTATGCCAGAATGATTGCTCATCACGATTAAGCAGCACTATCAAACTGAACACCTTTTTCACCAGTGATTTCTGCAAAAATAAAATTACACCCTTACACCTGTTCTTCAGTTTACCTTCAAAGAATTTCGTAGACCTCCCTGGGGCTGCAACGAGAGCTCAGGCTGAATTGTTTCTCCACATTAACCTCTGAAAGAAGCTTGAGGTCTCCCAAGATTCACTGTTCTCTAACATGAAGGTGGATGAAAAGGGGGCGTAGTGGGTAAGAATGAAGCTCTGGTACCCTTTAGCTGCTGCCAGTGCCTGGTGGTCTTACTGTGATGACATATACCAGGCCTACTGGAACCAATTTAGTTATTTGCAAATCCAGCTGAGAATTAGCTGTCCCTCAGAGTCCCAAAGAGAGCCTGTTCACTGCCCAGGGTGGTGCTCCTAACAGCATCCTTAATGGCATTCTGGCTACATCAAGCACAAATGTAGTCTGTACACGCTGACATTTGGCTCGGACAGATGTTCTTTTCGCACTTGTGAATACTACAGTATGCCAGCATGGGGTGAAGGAAATGCATTATTTCCACCTCCCAAGTGCTAATTGGTCAGCCAAAAAAACCCAAACAAAAAAAATCTTATTCTGTGGAAATAATATCAGGAAGTATAATATTGACACCAAAAATTGTCATCCAGCAGCTCCTAAATCATCATGAGTGAATAGGCATGAACTACACAAGGGAATAGCGTCGGTGTCAGAAGAAAGAAAAGTGAGAAGTAAATTCACTGATTGAAATACAAAAAATTATCATGCATTAATCTAGAAGTGCTGCCATCATCTCATTTATGGTTCAGAGATGGCTCCTGAAATGAAGATAGCTTCATACTGAGACAGCTCGATTTAGGAGGTCTTTTCCAGTGAAGAGGACTGAGTCCTTCAGGTATCCTCCTGTAACTAAGAAAAACCTTTTCTTCAGGTAACACCATTCAAATGTAAATGTAAAATTACCACTACTGAAAGTATGTAAAGATCAACAGGTTCTAAGGTTCCTTTGAATCATCTGGAACATTCCTGATGCAACCTGGTACAAAGACAGACTGAAACATAAACAGCTGGATAGTTGTCCTATAACCCATGCTAAAACCTAGATTCATATTTGAAAATAAGTCTTTGGATAGCTTTAATTCTCAGCTAATCAATGCAGGATCAGAGGTGGCTGAAAAAGAAATTGGAAATAAAACTGTGAGGCGTAAAGGCTGATGGAAAGCCTGGGAAATTCAGAAGCCAGAGATATCACGGGGGAGAGGAAAAGGGGTAGGAGATCTCAGATGCATGGGAACATAGAGGGAGAACGGATTTCAGAAAAAAAAATGGAATAACAGCTTTTTTGGTTTGCTTTTAATAGCTGACTGTTTTAATGAGCTACAAACATGAAAATCAGTTGTAACCAATTGAAGCTTTTCTGTGTTATTATCCTATGAATGCATATTGTCAGAGGCAATGCAGCTCTAATCTGAGCAAACTTCCAGATATGCTGGAATGTGCAGGCAGTGCCTATGGAGAATCACAGCCCAACCATCCCTTTCTCCTGCACCCAGTATGGAGTTTATTCATGTATAATATTTGCAGGGAAGGTGACTCCCTACCTCACTCCTGCACCCAGTATCTCCATACTTAACAGTATGTAGAACTAGGAGCAACGGAGCTTTTTAAGCTATATTTACAGTTGCAAAAAGATATGGAAAAATAATTATAGGATAATTTTTTTTGTTATTTTTAAAGCAGTTTGTAGCTTGCTTCCTTTTAAATACATGTGTTTTTTCAATACTAAAATAATGTGTATTAATCAATGTATTGTTTCACACAATAAAAATAAAATTTCTTTTAAAAAATAGAAATTTTCAATTAATACTTGCATAATCAAACTAATTGGGAGAAATTAGCAAAAAATGTTTTGAATCAACACAAACCTTCATGTCTTGTAGCTATACAGTAATTTCTACATATTTTTTAATGTGTATTTGAGTTAATTGATTTTTTTTCTTCAGATGCTGTAATCGTTCATTAGCATGAGAAGTTTTGAGCTTTGTCTCATTATTTTTGTAGGAAAAATGTGAATTATCTGTTTTTCCAGAAGAGAATAAATACGTAAACAGTGTTTTCATTGTTGTTTACCCTGTGGATATGTAATAGTGACTATCAGGCATTGCAAAATACTTATACTAAATGAAATGTAGGAAAAAAAAATGTTTCTGAGGCAAAATAGGCACTCACTGATAACGTTAGGTAATTACATATACAATTAAACAAAGAGCTGTAAAATAAACTTCTTGAACCTGCAGGCCAGAAAAAATTAAGATCTGAAGATGGCAATTTAGCTAATAATTCAAATAGCAAGGTTGGATAAGGGAGGAATTAGTAATGGTTGCCCACCCCCCATTCCTATGCTATTATCACAGCTGGGTGTTCCAGTCAGTGAATGATGTGACATCTACATAAAAGCAGCCTTGTAGTCTTTTACCACTGGGTACTAAACGAGAGAGCGCAGTGAAGGTACATCTCATCTGGCCCCTGACTCCCTGCAGGTAATTTGCTTTTGCCCTCTGACAGAGTTCAATCCTTTAATAATACAGGCAAACATTGGGTGAACACCTCAAGTAGTGCAAAGACGGGAAGAATTACTCTAAATTTAAAAGCCACTCTGACACTAATGGCCAATTCAACGGTGCAGAAGGAGACGCCCTTCCTCTTTCTAATCACGGCTGAGCTACTTGGCTTCATTGTTTCATTCACGCGCTTACCTAGAGATTTCCATCCTCTGTTACTTGATTGTGTTTGTGTGCAATGCCTGGCCCAGGAAATATAGTTAGCCTTGGAACAGCAAGAAAATACTTTAAGGAGTTCCTGGGGTGGGATCTTGTCTCTGCTGAAATAAATAACAAAATGCCGTCAGCTTCAGTGTAGTCAGGAGTCCACCTTAGTTTTGTGTGCATACATGTTTGTTTGTGTTCAAACCACGGAGATAAAAGAGCTCCTACTTTTTAGTCAGAGAATTGCAGCGTTTTCCATAGAAATAAAAATTTGGTAATTCAGCCTAAAGGAGGGTGGTGATGGGGAACAAACTCAAAGTGTTTAAATGACAGGAATCTGCTAACAGCTGACACCCATTAGAGCATCACTTCTGACACACCCAAGCTCATGATTCGTTCTTTCCTTTTTATGATGCTCTTTTAGACTGTGCTCTGCAGCACAGAACTACTGTACTTCAGCTTCTAAGTGCTGTCTGCTGCCTCTTATGCCACACCATAGTATTTTTCAACAATGGCTCTTCAGCTATTTTGTTCCTAAGGTGGCTGTTCAGGGGGGTGTAATATAATTTTCAACCTGTTTTCAGAGAATGTGTTTATACCTATATGTGTATCTGCATAGTTACAGTGTCCACGTGTCATACAATTCAAAGAGCACCAGAGATTTTCTGTGCTGGTAGGTTAAAACTGAGACCTATGTGCCTGTTTAACAGTACGTCCCACTGTTACAGTTATGTACTGAATCTGGCCCTTGGAGTTGGAGAAAACTACATTATTGACCTGATGTGTAATTAAAAAAAAAAAAAAAGGACAGAAAAAAGAAAAACAAGGCATGAAATCTAGATGCAAAAGCTGTGGATGGTACTTATCTTCAAAATTAGTGCCACTTTGTCCGTTTTTTTCTTAAGAGGAAGGACAATTTTTTTCTCTCTCAAAGAATGAATGAAAGAATGGAAGAAAATTATAGGTGGTGTTTCTTGGCAGCATGTTTCTGAATCTTCCTAGAGTTCTGTACCTGCCTTGCTTGTCATTTCATCCTGAATTTACATGCTTTGGGCTGGTGAAACGTGAAAAATCTCTCTTGTCTCTTTTTGAAATAATTGAACAAGCATGGAAAATAATTTCATCTTTTTCAAACAACAGAGTTCTTCAGACTCCAGGGTAAGCAGTTTGAGCTGGTAATTTTTTTTTTTTTTTTTTTGCCCTCCAGTAGCTGGTATCTGTC
>VFFE01006621.1:70814-84710 GCA_008921705.1 Burhinus oedicnemus | reverse complement strand
CCTCCGGGTTGTACACCGGCAGCCACTTGTAGGGGTTGACAGTGACGCAGAAGAGACCCGAGTAGGTCTGCGAGCAAGGGAGACAGCACGTTGGCTTCCCCTTAGCCTGGCAGAGCAGTTCCTCCTGGCTACCCAAAGGAAGACTGCTGCTGGTACTTACGTAGATCATCCAGGCTGCGTAACGCTCTTTGAGGTTGTACAGCACAGCGGGTTCGTGGAGGTGGGTCATCATGGCCATGTCCTCGATTTTATCATACTTGGGAGGGTTCATGGAGAAGACCTGATCTTCCTTCACGGTCAGGGTCTACCAGGGAAGAGAGACCGATATATGTCAGCTAAGACCCCAGAGTAGGCATGAAATTATGTTCTCAAGCCTTGCATTTTCCTCACCTCTCCAGCTTCAGTCTGGACAGTGACCTTCCCTGATTCCCTGCTCTGGATTGTCCCTTTCACAAAGGATTCCTTAGGATGAGCCACAAAGACAGATGACTTGGCATCGAAAGGCCTATTCTGGGCCTCGATTCTCTCCTTTTCTGACTTTCGGAGGTAAGGAGCCGCCTCCCCAAAGACGGCCATCTCAGAGTCTGCAGAGGTCATATCTGCAGTTTACTGAAGACACGTCAGCAGAAGACTGAGGGGGAAAGAAGACACTTTCCATCAGTTAGACAATAGTTTTCTGTGCTGGTGATGAAATCTCCTATAGTTCCTGTCTTTCCAGTATTTAAACCAGGATGTCATTTTCAATAACACCGTTTGAAACTTAGTTTTGATTTGAACACCTGAGTACTTACATCCCACTTGAGAATGAGACAGCATTCTAAATAATATTAGTCTTCTAACTATGAACAGAGTTTTTAATATTGCTTGTAATTTTGCAGTATTATCATACTGGTGGGTGTTTTGCCATTTTACTATTGGTATACTGAAGATCTAAACCTAAAGCAAACCTCTCTCTTGTGTTGCCCTTAATTTTTAGCAATGAGTCTTCAAGAAGTCCTTTCATTGCCCATGATCTGTGGAAAGTGAATTTACTTACTTTCACACTGTATACATGTTACCAGGCTCAGTCCCATCTTTTCTGCAAGGTAATTGGACTAACAGTTAATAACTTAGGGTGTTGCCTCTCATGACATCAGAGATTCTATGTCAATCAGTAGTATATTGACAAGCTAGTAACTTTCTTCTTTTTGTTCCATAGTATCCCAGAGATAAATATTAAGTTGGAAACAAAAAGATGCCATGGAAAGCAGATGGAAAATTTCAGCTATTAGAAGCAAGCGCTCCATTTTGGTTATCAGAAGCAATCAGAATGCAGTAAGACGTGCAATAGAAAGAGAAATTGCTCAGTCTCTGCAATCCTACAGAACCCGAACACTTACCTTGAAACTTTCAGTGAGAGCACGGCAAAATAGTCCCAAGGAGATTTTATAGAGTCTGGTATGCAGATGCTCTGGATTCTTCCTCTTTCTTCGGTCAAAGCATTTTTGGCCAACCTTCTTTGGCAAAGCATTGTTTGGCAGACTTATCTAAAGACATAATTGTCATTTGATTTGACTAGTTATAATTAGAAAATTTTTATATCTTACCAACTATGTGGCTATATCTACTATAAATAATTTGACAAGAGAATTAAGGAGGGAATCTCGATCATTTAAGGCACTTAGAAAACTTGGATGCAGAACAGTGAGTTGAGGTGTCTCCAGGTGTTGACAGTCACTCAACAGTGGTCTTAGGATGGAAGGCTTGGGTGTAGCATCTACTCTGCCCACACACAAGCCAGTGTTAGTAATGAAAATATTTTTTGAAAGTACTCTTAAACTCAGACAATGGTAATGTTTCCTATGTGAGACAGCCCATAAAATGGAAGAAGAAGAATTGTTCCTCATTTCCCCCACTGCCTGAACAATACAGTAGGTCAGCAAACAGAGTTTTTAGATTAGCTAGTCAATAGGGCTATGAAGCACCAAAGACAGTATGAGATAACTAAAACTAATATCTCTACAGGACTAAAAGGAAGGACCATGCGAGTAGCATGGTATACTTGGTTAACAGAGCAGCCCACAGAGAATGAACAGACATGTTTTAAAATCCAGGCTGTCAGATGAGGAGTGCTGAGACTGCATGATTCACTCTCCTGGACTTGTGCATAAGTAGATCCAACACCTTCAGTAGCCTCTTAGAGGCATCAACTCTGTTACAGACAGTACTACAACTTGGACCAGTTAATGTCGTTACTTTCACATTCTGCCTTAGCTTAGAGAAGACCTTCAGAAAGGCTCTTCTTAAAATAAGGTAATATATCAGAGTTCCCAAATAAACAACTAGGAATTTGCAGACATACAGCTTGGTTCCTAATTTTCCTGATTCTTCTTCATGAGTGAGCTTAACGTCTATGAAGTATGGCTATGAGGATTTCACTATACATTTGTCACTTCAATAAAATGAAGAGATTAAGACTGTCCATGTTTTGACTAGATAGGAGATAATTAACGAAAGAAGTATAATTGAAAATGAGTACATGTGTGCCAGAGGAGGAAAACTCAATTGAAATGAGTTTGGGTTTTTTTAATATGTGAGTTCTTGCTCTAAAAATATCTAAGTAGAATTACCAGAGAAGAAAGGCGGCATGTAGAAAGATCCTTCTCAATCCCTTTACAAGCAAGGAAGGTGTTTCTTATCTCCTGCAGGAAGGACCTGAGCAGTGTTGGAGCAATGACCAGTATGTAAGAGCGTATTTCCAGGGACTGTAGTTGGTTGTGAGGAGAAGACTCACGGATCACAGTTGCTATTTTGCATCATGTAGGAACTTTGCATTGCGTGCATCTAAATTGTCTGGCAATTAGGGGCTGCAAAAGAATTAATCAATTTGATTTGTGGTTTAAACTTATGATGAGTACAAGAAGTTGAATGTGCATTGAGTGACATGGCTGTAACTTCAGTATAAGACTAAGGAACTAACCAGATGTAGAATGCTGTAAGGGCATCTGACATCTGCTTGAATGATTTGATATGAACATGTATCAGCAAATTCTTCAAACCTTTCATCTGTATCTTCACAGAAATTTTCAGGAATTCTCCGAGATATTGTGTTCCTGACGTACACTCCGAAAAGTAGATATTTCCTGTCTGTTCTCCTTGCTTTGGGATTACAATTTGTGAACTCCACCCTCACAGGCAAACAAGGCCTGTAACCACCGTGATTAGGAAACAAAGGAACCTTGCTTACATGGGAGCACTAGGAGATTTCCACAGGAGCTGGGCTGGCTTAGATGTGTCCATCCAGTAAATGGACTACTCTCACCAGTAGATCTGGAAAGCTATTAAAGTGAACCTATTAAAAGGCTGTTGAAAGGACCCTTCATAGGTCCTACACAGGCAGAAGTGTTTGGAACCAATTGCTAGCAGCGTGCAGTGTGCATATAGATGCAGATTACTGCTCGGAAGGGGCAAGCTATTGTTAAATGGGAGCTCATTTTTCAGCTGAGCTCTTTTTACTGTTTGTTCTCTCAAGATTTGATTTATAACTGACAGTTTCAAATATCATGGCAAAAAATTGGTATTAAATCACATTTAGGGAGATTCCTAAAATTTAGCAA
Source organism: Burhinus oedicnemus (assembly GCA_008921705.1). Taxonomy (NCBI): domain Eukaryota; kingdom Metazoa; phylum Chordata; class Aves; order Charadriiformes; family Burhinidae; genus Burhinus; species Burhinus oedicnemus. Next base: position 81,114 of record VFFE01006621.1, on the reverse strand, counting down.
AATTCATCATGTGGTTGCAGACTTAGGGGTTTGTCTTTTTCCTTAAAATTCTAATTACAAAGGTTCTTCAAAAGTGTACCCACCTTTGAGCTGTCCTTACAGACTACACCTAGTGCATTTGTCTATTTTTGTTATTTGGGTTGTACAATTAAGGTGATTGCTAATTTATCAGGCCCTTCAAGGATATAGATGTTCAACAGTGAACAGCAAACTGCCTAGTGCTTGGCATTAAACAATTCAGTGCCAATGAAATGAATGACAGTGTAAATTCAGTAAGTTCAGCTGGAGCGAATAGTAATTAAAACCTTTTGCTAAGTGTGAAGAAAAACAAGATATATTTAATATTTAACATTTTGTACAGTTTCTTTTTCCAGTTCTCATCAACCCAAAATTCCCTGCTTTCCCACAGATGCTATTAAAATGTATATATTTTAAGCAAGAAAAAATGATTGATAGCAATAGCAGCTGTGGCAGAGTGTGTGATGTTGATCACAAGATAGACATGAATTCCCAGTACGGGTTTAGAAAGAAAAGACCTTTGCCACTTGGATTAGATTTGAAGATATGTCAAAAGGAAAAGAGATCAGAAGAAAATACATGTGAAAGAGACTAAGAGAGGAAAAGTTCATTCCTTCTTTGCCAGTGAGAATGGCTGTGTATGATTATCATTTGGAACCATATCCTCTAACGGTTCTTTCTAGACACTAATAATGATATTAATTAAAGCTTGCAGTTAGCCTATCCTTCAAAGTCCATGTTCCATAGAACAGGAAACTCCTGCGAAGAAAATTGTAGTGTTTAATCATCTAGCCACTCATTGAGTGTTTATGAAAAGCTTCTGGGCTACACAACATTTCCTTTGCTGTCTTTCTGAAATACTTATTGTGTATCACGAAGGGCAGCTATTCGAATGCTAGCTCTTGGTAAAGGATCTGCTGAAAGAAGCAACAACACCTTAATGCAAAAAGAAAAATTACATAGATCCTGCCCACTACTAACTTTCTCCCAGTCCTCTTACTGTCTCTGCAAAGCTGGACTGCACTGCAGCTGAGAGCAAAGCACAGCACGGACCAAAAGAGAAGAGGCAGAGTGAAAGCAGTCCCTGAATGCAGAACGTCCTGCTCAGCAATGTGGCGTGGTCAAGGTGCTGCAGTGCTGACATTTCCCATGGAGAAGAAGAGACTCAGGCATGCTGAAAATAGAACCATCTTGAGAAAGATAGCAGGCAGGTGCCTCACTCTCTGCCAGCCCTTAAGATATGAGTTCTCCTGCATCAGGGTCTGTGTCAGCAGACAGAGAGAGAATACTCAGCAACACATCACAGTCAAAGTGAAAATATGTACATACACAGATCTCCAGCCTACAGCCAGGCAGAATCTCACAAGTTTTACTTTTAGATTTTCATTGTGAGCTGCAGACAAATTTATAATGTTCCAGTGCAGAAGGAAATTTAACAGCCTGGAAGTGTAGTGTGATACCTTCTTCATTACTTTTATCCATGAGTTTCAATGTGATCATTAGTGGAAGAAACCTCATGGCCCTTGTTCAGGTGTCAGAACCTCCTGCCAAAAATAAACCTAGGAAAAGAGTGGTCACAAGCCCCAGATCTTTATGTAGTACTCATACATTCTGTTTTACAACTTGAAAGAAGTGATTAAAGAGGAACACTGCTGATTTCTTACATTCAGCTAGGAAGGTCTTTGCATCTTCTCTAGGTTAAATCTTATTATAAGCGGATTGTCCTGTGGCAGCCAGTGAATTCCAGTAAGTAGATAATAAATTGTGAGGTCCCATTTCTTCTTTCATAACAGTGCAGCATGGAAATTCTATGCAATTTGTAATTTTTATATGCTCATCAAATACCTTTGGCAGTTACATTAGCTTTCACTTTCTCACTAGGTTTCCCAGTACACTCCCAACAATTTCAGACATGTCTTGGGGAGATTTGTTTATCCACCAGGGTATCTGCTCGGTGGGCAGTAGATGAGGAAGTCCTAGTTTATAGATTCACTCCAGCCATAAAGGAACCTCCATAAGTTAGGTAACATCGTGCCTTGTATGAATAAATTGTGACTCCTGAGTTCTGTCATGCAAATTTACCTGAAGATTGGCATTTATTTCTTACTGACTGTATCTTTGGAGAGAACTCATTCAAGTCAGTAAGCATTAGTAGATTCCAACATAACACTGATTGCTCTTTTATGATGAACATCTCCTCTGATCTATGCCTTGCAAGATTTTACTGTTTACACAGTGGCATGGTATGGGGCAAAGGCAGGTAAAAAGAGATTCAGGGGCATATCAAGATGCATTGCAGAGTGAAACTGGGTATAGATAAATACACTACTATTGCCAGTAGATGAAGATTAAAGGCATGACTCTATGTGACCTACTTACCTCCCTCTCAGCATGAAGTTCACAGGATAAAGTGAAAAACACCTGCCAATGAGCCCTCAGAGTTGCTGAGCTTCCACTCTGGTAGGAAACCTCCTCCTGTGGGTGGATGGCCTGGGGAGCAGGCTCAGGTTCCTCCTCAGATAGCAGTGTCTCCTGTACCTGGGGCAGGTCACTTCAGCTGCTCCTCTTCAGGTGATCAGGGTCCCTGATGCCCCAACCAGGAACTAGGAGGTGCTCAGGGCCCCAGAGGGACCAGGAATATCTGCATGGATGTGCTGCTCTCTGACAGACCATGGGCCTGCATGAACTAGGCACAGGTGCAGCTGGGAGAGGAGAGGTGCAGTGCATGTGTGCCTGTCCCACTCTCTGCGTGGACAGGGAAAGGGCTGGCATGCAGTGCGACAGGCATCCCTGCAAGGACAGCGTGAGTGAGGGTGAGATGAATGAGAGACACTGATCAGTGGGGAAACGGAAATGGGGTAATGCAGGACAGGGCATGTAAAGAGAGGAAGAAGAAATGAGTGAGGAGCCTCTATGGGGGACAGGCAGTGGACAAAGAAAGTGTAGTAATGTGGGTGCATTGTATATGAGAAGGTGATGCAGCAAAAGTTTTGCTGGAATGGAAAGGGCTTGAGCTAATCTCAGCTGTCGCACCTGTAGGAATCCAAGAGGCAAACTCATTACGGCATCATTCATTTCAGAGTGGAATGGAGTGCTCTTTAATTGCTGATTAACAGCCTTCTCTTTAACATTTCTTTTTCAGTCTCAAAGAGCAAAAATCCCAAGAGGAGTTGTGTCCTTTAGAGATGCAAGTTGAGAATTGTGATGAAATCCTGTCCCCTTTCATGTGGATTTGCAAGACTGCTGCAGTCCCACACTACTTACACACACAATGCTCCGGAGTGCAGTGCATTCTGTATTAATGACGTGGGAGTGCAGCGCAGTCTAGTGCAGTCCCACCTGGTGAGAACTTGTCTTGACAGCTAACTTCATTGCAACAAAGTCAAAAAGCAGTTCAGGGAAATGAGAAATCCTTGCTGAAAGTCAGTCTGTCTTTCTGTGAAAAGTCACTTTTCCACTGGCTTTTCCTCTATAATATTTTCTCATTTCAATGTTTCTTTGTGACACCGTCACTGAGAGGCTGGGCCCCAAGAGCTTTCTGCAGAGCAAATGCAGCCAACAGTGCTTTCCTACTGGGCCATAACTACGTTCATAGTCCTATATATACAAAGAGAATCATATTTGGACAGTGCATGTGGAAAGCTGTTGTCCACTTTGTGTGGTTGGAAATGTCAAGTACAAGTCGGTAAGAAACATCTCATCGCACCATTTTCAACAAAAGGAGCTACCACTATTAGAAAAACACAGCTTCCAGAAGATCTTGCTGAAGGTGCACATAGCTGCCTTCTACACTGGGCTACTCAGGCACAGCTCTAGGGCTCCAAGCTGGCTTCAAATGTGATGTTGGGACATTTATATCAAAGAAGACCTTCCCTGCAGATGTTCATCGCAGGTGACAGCTGTCCCTAGGGAAAACAGACCCACCTGGCTGGGTAGGAAGGCATCAGATCCAGCAAGAGAAAGGAATAGAAAACATGAAGTAGAGCATAACGAAGGAAAAAAGGCATTTTGCCTGCCTCACTCTTTGCTCCCAAGGAGTAACCTCCTTTCCTCCCACTCCAAACAGTTTGATTCAGGCCTGGTTCCTGCTGACACACAATGCAAATCCTACATCTCTTCGTCTTCCCACAGTGGACTTGAATGGCAGACCTGGGGGAAGCAACGCCAGAACAGCGCTGACTTCCAAACAGCACGGGTCACTATTGATTGGCATTCCATCCCCACTTCTCCTCTGGAGAGCCATGTTAGAGAAGGAGCTGTGTCTGGACTGCCTGTGGTGTCACTGGACACCTGTATCTCATGCTCATACTATTCACATGTGCCCATTGCAGGAAATAGCTAGGTTTCCATAGCAGAAGTACACAGTAAGTTTAAGGTCTGTGTCTAATACTGTTAAATTCCTTTGCTATGAGTGCTCTAAATATATTAGTGTTCTAATATATGCTTATGGAAAACAACGCTGGAAGGTGTATCACTGAAAAATTGTAACAGCTGATCTTTACTGGTGCCTTTCATCTTAGGATGTTGTTTCTTTTCACAAGCTAACTGCAGTTCTTCCCTAGACATGGCAGCATGAATTTGTGCCACTGACTTTGTATCTTGTACCTTTTACTAACAGAGTATAATCAAATACCACTTTAAAATTTTGCTGAGATGTCAGAGTACGTCTGACAGAACCTCTGCTAACCTCAGAGGAGAAAGGACCTGAGGATCTGGAAGAAGAACGTGGTTAGGTCAACAGTTACAGATGAGAGGCCTAGGTCTTTCATTAAAAAAAAAAAAAAAAAAAAGTTAGAAAAAAAGTCAGCTTAAGAAAGCATATAATAAAAAATTCTCCCTGCCCTTTGTGTCCTTCTGGAGCAGGTTCTTTTCTCCAGTATTGGTTTCAGTTGTGGAATTTTTAGTTGTCTGGGTTCAGCAAGCTCTGCAAACCTTTCCAGTCTGTTGGACATCCTTCTAGCTTTTGAGGCCTGACTGTGTGCCTGCTCCCTGTTATTGTGAGCAATCTGCTGCAGACCCCTATGTTCAGATCTCTTTCTTGCACCTCTGTTCTCCCCTCACTCTTGAAGTTACCTCTTGTCTTCCTGTCCTGCTTAACTGTGATCAGGTAAAGTCCAAGTCTTCCCTTCAGAAGACTTCGCCTGACCCACAGTGAAGCAGGCAGGACAAGGCTTTCCCATCTCCCCCCAGTCACAGCCTTTTAACAAATTATGACTCCATTGATTGCAGGGTTGAAGACAACTAATCAAAACCTATTGTTAAACTGAGGATAGCATTACATCAGCTTTTCAATGGGCATCCCGATATTTCACCGGTTCCAAGTTTTTGGCAACACATTACAGTCACAAACAGCCTGTAGCCTCCAGAAATCAAACACAAAAGTAGGCATTACAATCAGACTTTATAAGTAAAAACTTTAGGCTATTCACTCTCTGTGAGATTTTTCAAAGACATCTAAGGGAAACATCATCTGTTGATCTTTCTTCATCATATCCTATGATTATTTTTAGACCCCAAAGCGGCCATCCCACACTGCAGTTTTGTTAGACAGGAACTTGCCACTTGAGAAGGTTATTTGGTTTCCACTGAAGGAAACGAGGCCTAGGATTCAGTGTAAGACATTAACCACAGAATGCTTTGAATAAACAGCAAGATAAAAGCATACCGTACTGTTCTGTTCTACACAACAGGATGATCAGCTTCCATTATGACCAGAGATCCTGGAGTTAAATTTTACACGTCCCTGTTGCTTTACTCTGGATCACACTTCCTCTAAAGGTGGATAGTCCAGGAGTTCTCCACAGATCAACTGATGTTTCATTCTCTTCAATGAAGTGGGTAAAACACAGCATTTGGTCACCTGGTCTTGACAAAATACTGATCGTCTGTTCAGAAAATCAAGTGATTTCCAGGGGATGTGTGAATAGACTGAGGTGAGATGTATGAGATGTTTCCTTGAGAAATCCATACTTCATAGCACAAAATACCCTTTCTCCAAACTTTCTATACAATTCCTTTCTGTCTCAAGCACTTTCAGATATAAAGCCTCTCTATATAAGTAAAGCAAAAACTTTCAATATTTTAACATTTTAAATAATTCTCTCCATTCTGGTTATAGAAATAGCTTAATTTCAGTAGACTGAGCCCAGAAAAAAAGACTAATCCAAATGCTACACCTGGAACACGTAGACATTTTTTCTTGTTGCCAAAACAGGTTATTTAAGACATGGATTTAGGAAATGGACTTAACACCCACAGGGTTACTAGAATAATTTATCCTGGGAATGAAAGTGTTAGGATGTAACAAGTCTTTAGTGAAAGGAATCAAATTATCACCATGCAACAAAACAGGTTGTCTCATAATGCTGAATTGCTCACAAAACGCAAAGACAAACACGCAAGTTTCTTGTTAAAAATGAAAGATGTTCAGTATTTTTTACTGCTTAGTGTTAGTTTTTACACTAATCTTGAAGAAAATTCCTGATGGGATTTGCAGCTTGCAAATGTTGTTCTCAGCTATGCTGTTAGTATTTATAAAACATGCCAAGAGGGATCTTAGGGCCTGTGGATCCATAATGAACAGACTGATAAGGAATGTGTAGCCTCATACTGAAGATCCCTGGGTAAAATAAGACCTCTCAGGAATGCTGGCATGAGACAAAGAGAAATGCCGGAACACTAATTCTCTGGTGCAAAGCTTCTCATTCCGACACTTCTGCAAAGATGTGGCTGGGCACTGGATCCTGGAGATGGTAAGGGCACTTTTCAGATAAAAAGTTCTTTTTATTCTACTGAAAGGTGGGCATTGTGTTGAATTAAATGGAATGTGATGAGTGCTTTCCCTGTTCCTGGCATAGCATATCTAGTCTGGGCAATTTTTTGTGGTTTAACTGTGTAAGACGTCCTTCGGGGATTTGAGCTGTCATTCCAGATGAGCAGTGCTAAAAAGGATGGAGTAGGAAAAGAGTTGGGGATTATTTCTAGGGAAAAGCCACTGATGAGCCTAACAAATAAAAGACCAACTAGCCTGGTAATATGTAAAGAACATTGGGCCAGTTACTGGTTTGGCTATTGCAAAGACAAAACACAAGTGAGCTAATCTTTGTGTCTGTTGCTGATCAGAACGCCCTTGTATCTCAGGCTAACTATGAATGGACTGAGATGGCCTTGCCATCTTCTGGTCCTGTTCCTTTGTTTGGAGACTAATTTCTGCAATGCTTAATATAGTTATTATTTGACCTCACAGCAGGGAAAAAAGAAGTTACTTGTACTTGGGAAGTTCCAACTGTAGATTTTAAACACAGGAATGTCTTTATTTTGCTCTAACAGCACGTAAGTAGCTGCCCATTGAGTAAAAGTAACATTCTTGCAAAGAAAAATGAAGAGGGAGGGCAAAATCAGCTAGAGATTAGAGAGTTAACACACAGCACTTTCAGATTTGAAGAGGAACAGCTCTTGAGTGTGCATGAGATTTCTATGGTTACTCAAATTCCTTCTACCTCCATAGCAAATGTCAGAGAAAGATATGCGAGCTGTAGGTCCTGGATAAGGAGGTGACATTCAGGATGCCCTTTCCATCACATGCCAAAGCAGCTGAACAGCTTCAGTTACAGAACAGGTGAGTGGAGTAGACAGGCTCTGGTGGCAATAGAAGGGGAAGGAAAAGGCAAAAGGAGTTGGAGAATGGCATGAAAGAAAAATGAGGACAGCAATATAAACTAAAACTACCAGACACTTGATTAATTGGCTTGTTTCTCTTTTGACAGTACAACTGTGAGAGAAGCAGGGAGAGATTACACTATGGAGACAGATTTGTTTAGGTTTTCACAATTAGCTTTTTCTTGCTATAAGTGGATGTTACGATTAGATACAATTTTTTTATCTGCTTTGTTCTTAAAACAAGAAAAACTTCTGAACATTAAAACTATTTAAATTGCACAAGGCATTCTCAAGTGCGGAAAGAGTTTGCAGTATTGATACCGTAATGCTTTCTTATGGTAATTCCCGTATTTGTTATTTACATAGAAAAAGAAGATTCTCAAAACTTACTTTCAGTTTGGAGAATAATAGGTTAACAGCTCTCATGGGAGGACAGGATATATTTGTATTCATGCAAAATTATCCTATTTTAATATTAGTCTAACCAGCTAATGTGCACATTTGGACATTGGCATGCCAGGTGGCACAGATCAGTCTCTTCAGCTCCCTGACAAATCCCTCCAGTTGGCCATATATTCCTGAAGCAGGGTGCTTTGTAGGGTCTCAGAGCAGAGCCTTCCCATGACCCCACACTGCTGTCTGACTCACATGTTAGCTAAGCCTGGTCTTTACCTCTTTGGTCTCCAATTCCAAAGTCTTCATGTGTGCTGAACCGTATTTCTCCCAGAAGTACTGTACTGATGTTGGGGCTCTACTGCTGGCCTGGTGGGGCTGGGGAGGTGCCTGGTGGAGCTGGGGAGGTGCCTACTCTGTGTAAGGCATAAAAGCACTGTCATGACACCTGCATAGCAAAGCTAGGTGATTTCTTCCTTGCCTGGGGTGTGATGGGAAGCTGACAGTGTGAACTGTTGCATTTTACTTTATTGACAAAGAGTATCTGATGGGAAATCACAGAATCACAAGATCACAGAGTGGTAGGGGTTGGAACGGACCTTTGGAGATCATCTAGTCCAACCCGCCAAATGTTTTCAACCATTTGTCCTACTATTACTGGAACACTACTCAGTCTGGAGATCCCCTGCTGTCCATGTGGGACAGAAGATATATTTGAGCCCATTAACTGCATCTATTTTAAACTTTTCTCTGAGAGGTCTTTCTTTATGGCCATTATGGACCAATATTTTTCTCAGGACCTTTGCAATAGTGCTGATCACATGACAGACAGCTTAACTCTAAAAATAGTGCATTAGTGCAAAGCAACCCCTGACCTCCACACATCGGAGATAATCACAAGTCAAGAAAAACAAAACTTTAGTTTCTCACCAGTGTTCTACATGTGTCCTAATAATATAATACATCGAATCCTCAATAAAGCTGCACTGTAAATCAAGCACAGGACAATATGTAGGGCTAGAATAATCTATCTAAATATGGCTTTAGGAAGAGCACAACTTGACTGACATGATTAGTTCAGATTGAAAATTGCAGCAAGTTGCAAGGATCCTAAAAAAACCCTGCACAATAAAACATCCTGTAAGAGTCATGCGAGTTTAAAATCCTAAAGAATACAATAATTTTCAAGTAAGGCAGATCATATATTTAAGGTATTTCTAATTTACAGTAAATATTTTTATGTTTTTATTTTGTTCAAAACGTATTTTCTACAGTAAAGGTACTGTTCTTCTTATTCACCTAATTGCCAATCCAACCACTAAAATGTGAATTATTTCCTACTACAGAAACTTTCTTGGTCTGCAACAATAATATCCAAAAACCAATACAGACCAAAGAATAGCCTAGGAACCTTAAAAAATATCAAAATGTCCTTTTTTTTGTCAGTGTTAACTTGTGATATGTTACATTTCCACTTCCTTTCTTTCTTAGTTCAATGATCATGAACAATGCATCTGTCTGTCTCATCTAATCTTTCCAAAGGTCCTTTGGTTTTCTTCATTAAATTTCCTTCTGAAAATTTGAAACAATTTCTCTAATTTCCCAGAGCTACTTTTACTTCTGATCCCATTTCGCCCTGCCAAAGTTCTTTGATGTCCTTCTCCCACAAGGTCTGAGCCCCTTCACAAAGTCTGGAATGTAACAACCGTACAAGGTAACCACAGCATGTAGTCGTAATAACCACTGCCTGGTTAATGGCAGCTCATGTGGCAGCTATGTGGTGCGGTTCCCAAGTGTGGCACTGAATACCTCTGCTTTAAAAGCCAACAGAAATCCCAGAACAGGAGGCCCAAGTGCTCTTTACTGGGCATTGCGGATTTTATCCCAGACACTCTTGGCCCTGAAGACCCAGGTCTCTGTCAGGCTCATGCTGGAACAGCCTATTACCATCTCAATACCTGTACCGTGAAGGAAATGTCACATTCGGGCCACAGACTCCTCCAGGGAGAGAGGATGCGCAAAACCAAGGGCATGAAGTGCAGCTCACCTAAATAAGGCAAGTGTCTGTTCTTGGCCTTCCAAAGCCCTCTCCTCCTGCAGCCATGGCTAGCTCATTGCCACATGCCAGGGCAGAAGTAAAGACTTCACCCCTGTCAGCAAGAGGAAGGAGAGGATTTTAGGAGGGCACTTCCATGCCTGCAGCCTCGGCTGCACAGAGGTTCCCAGACTG
>VFFE01006621.1:47658-58736 GCA_008921705.1 Burhinus oedicnemus | reverse complement strand
TCCAGAGCTGCGCAGGCAGCATTTGATCGCTCCACGTCAATCATCAGGTCCTCCACTTCATTCTGCAGCCTCTGCTTTGTCTTTTCCAGGGAGGCACATTTGGCATTCACAGCTTCGACGTGTTCCTCTGCATCCTGCAGGCGCTGGGCCAGCTTCTTCCTGGGAGATGTAAGCACAGGTCACAGCACAGAGGAACCAGTGTGATTTCTACAAAAGCGTGCCTAATCATTTTGCACACTGCAGTCACACAGGGTGAAGGGCTTCATTTATGCTGTTCTTAGCTCTTGCTTTTACTAAATCACTAAATCTTCTATAGCATAAGGATTCCCACTTTCTGTTACCCTTGCGCAAAGCAAATCCATGACTTGTTCCTCAAAATATCTTGGTGTGTCTCTTCTAATGTTGCCTTTAAATTTTTAGTCCCACCTGACTTCTACACATCCTATCACCACATACTTGGCCTCCTCCAGCTCCTCTGTGCGCTGAATAGCGTCCGTCTCGTATTTGGTTCTCCATTGGGCCACTTCGCTGTTGGCCTTGGACAGGGCACGCTGCAGCTCCCCCTTGGCTTCCTGCTCCTCCTCATATTGTTCCCGGAGCAAGTCACAGTCATGGCGAGCAGACTGCAAGGCGTGCGCCAGGGCGTTCTTGGCCTGGAGACAAAATGGGATTGAGGCAATGAATTTCCTGTGAGAAACTAGAATGTTAACATAGGGAAAGTTGTTGAAAACTCTTCAAATCTGACATTTAAAGTCAGACCAAGGAAAAAAAGTACATTGTTCCCATGTTCTGAGAAGCTTCTTATCCATTCCTTCATCAGAATCTACAATGTTACCTCAGGAGAGATGATGCGTAAACCTTAAATGAAAACTGTAATGCTGGGAATTGTTGAATCCTTTTAAATATGTTCTAAAGTTTCAGCTTCCTTTATAGAAAAGTACAATAAGAAACACGATTTTTTAGATTTTTTAATATATGTCATCATTTATCTAAATAAAGACCTAAAGCTTCCTTCACTGTTTTGTCCAACTAGCTTGAGAGCACCCAAATTAAAAAGACATGGCTAACATATTCTGATTTTATGTGAGAGTAGGAGATATCCTGAAAGAAAACGGAATCTGAATCCCACGTCAACCCTTCTACAGGAAGAACCTTTACCTTTATTTCTTCCTCCAAATGTCTCTTCAGTTCTTCTATCTGTTGAGTAAATGCCTGTTTGCCTCTGGATAACTGAGATATCAAAGCATCTTTTTCTTCCACCTGGCGTGAATATTCACCTGAGGAATTTTACAGATATACTGTGCTATAAAAAGCAATACTAAATCAATGTGTTACAACAAGCAGTTTACAGAGTATAGAACAATTTGAGTAAAACATCAATCTTTTTCTTGTCATCATCAGTTGCATGTTCTCCCATTCCAGAGGGGTTTAGGGGTGGTTACCTGCTTCTGTTTGCAGACGAGCTCTTTGAGCACTGAGGTCATTGATCATGCGCTGATGCTCCTCTTCTTTTGTCTTAATCTCACTCAGCTGGTCTTCCAGTGTGCGGCACATCTTCTCCAAGTTTGCCTATATGTCAAATACACGTAAGGAAAGAGGATTATCACTAAATTCTAGCATGTTGTTCTCATTATAAAAAACAATGCAACTTTATGTGATAGCAAAATGTAATTAGAAGGTTCAAAATTGTGTGTCAGGTCATGTATCATATCTGTACCTTGGCTTTGGAGACAGACTCCATGTTACTGGCCAAGTCGTCAATCTCCATCTTCAGCTCACTCTTCTCCTTCTCCAGCTTCTGCTTCACTCGCTGCAGGTTGTCGATCTGCTCCCCAAGCTCAGCTGTGCTGTCCGCGTGCTTCTTCCGCAGGGCGGCAGCCGTGGCTTCGTGCTGCAGCGTGGCCTCTTCGAGGTCACGACGCATCTTCTGAAATTCTGCCTCACGCTTCTTGTTCATCTCCATCTGAGCTGCGGTAGCCCCTCCTGCTTCTTCCAGGCGCTCGCTGATCTCCTCGAGCTCCCTGGAGAGGTCAGCCCGATGCTTCTCTGCTTTTGCCCGAGAGGTTCGCTCTGCCTCAATTTCCTCCTCCAGTTCCTCAATACGCGCCTGTGGAACATCAGGGACCCTTCACACCCACGCCCTCCTCCTTCCTGACCTGAGACTGGGTGAGACAGGGGAAGGAACAGGCACTTGCCTGCAGCTCCTTGATCTTCTTCTGTAATTGCATGCCCAGGGCTTGCTCATCCTCAATTTTGCTCTGGATCTGGCTGATTTCAAAGTCTTTCCTTTGGGCAAAGCAAACCATGTTAGAGCTCACAGAAGAACGACAAGTGCAACAGCCCAGCACTCCTGTGCCCCACAGCCACACTTACTTTTTCAGTTTCTCATCCAGCTGCTGCTTATCGTTTTCCAAATCCATTATGCTGTCATGGGCCAGCTTCAGGTCTCCTTCGAGTTTCCTCTTTGCTCTCTCAAGGTCCATGCGCAGTTTCTTCTCCTGCTCCAGGGACCCTTCCAGCTAAACAGAACAAGACCATCAGTGCTCCACCAGCCAGGTTTAATCCATAGCTGTCCTGTTCTTGCTGTATGCCTGTGGGCTTACATCATCCACTTGCTGCTCCAGCTTGGTCTTAGCTTTGGTCAGCGTATTGACTTTGTCCTCTTCTGCCTGCAGGTCGTCCAGTGTCTGCTGATGGGCCTCTTGGAGGGCTTTCTTCTCTTTTGTCAGCTTCACAATGGTCTCGTCCAGGGCTGCCATCTCCTCTGTGAGGTTCTTCACCTTTGAGAAGAAAGGAGCACGTGCAGATAAAAAATGTTGTTTAAAACTTTATACTGTATAACAAAACAGAGGTCTCTTCTGTAAGAGTGCCATCTTCTTCCTCTAACCTTGTTTTCGGTGGCATGTTTTTCCTTCTCAACCTTGGCCAGTGTTAACTCAAGATCGTCAATATCTTTCTTCAGCTCTGAACATTCATCCTCCAGTTTTCTCTTCTTGGCTGTCAGCTCAGCATTAATTTCTTCCTCATCCTCTGCCCTTTCAGTCACTTCTTTAACTTTGGCTTCCAGCTGGATTTTGGTTTTGATGAGCTGGTCACATCTTTCCTCAGCATCAGCCAAGCTGTCTGCTTCCTGGCGGGGAGACACAGAGTTTCTTGGTTTGTTTTCTGAACTTTTCCATGTAAACCTGTGTTAAAATGTGGCCTGAAGTTTGCCTCACCTCAAGAACTCTAATATTGCTTTATTTTTTTTTTCAGATGCATTATACAGCTTCTCAGTTGGAAACAATATTGATTCCTAAACTTTTTTCTCTCTCTTAAAAATGTCTCACAGATGTGGTAGTTGCGAGAATTCCTCATGTACCTAAAGTGCTTGGAGACATTTCTCTTCACAAACACAGTATACAATCTTTTCTTTTGTAACTGAATGCTTCTAAACCCATTATTATGTTGGGAGTGAAGGCTCTGGTAGTCTCAACAATAATTTAATTGAAAAAAGATTACTCTCTCTCTAAATGTATTAAGACTGCTGCTTGTGCAAGTGGGGGCTTACCCTTTCAGATCAGATACCTGTGTGTCATCTTTCCATACTGTGGAGCAGCATATGCTGGATTCAGCTGATCAACGCATCATTTTATTCATTGTTGGCTTTTGGTATAATGAATTTGTTTTGTTCCAAATGAATTTGAAAGGCAAACATCTTATAAGAAAGTCCAATGGGATATTTATTTTTCTCTGTATACTGGGGAAAAAATAGATAACACAGGATACCCATTTTCTATGGGAATATTCAGATAATTGGGTAATTAATACAGTGTTCCATTTTTAGTTGGTAACTTAATGAGTAGATTAATATTACTTTGTAAGATGACGTTTGAATATCAAATACTTTTGTGTATATTTTTAAGCAATATTTTATTTTGTGAAGTGCTGTGTGTCTACAAGGTTCATAGGCCTGTGGCAGTAAAATTACTAATATTTAAGACTGAGAGGTCTGGCTATGAAGTTATCTTTACTAAAAGAATATTCCTTTCAATGAAAAGCTAACAGTCCGTGATTGCTTCCAACTTCCCACTTCTGAGCTAAGATAATACCAGGTGTGCCACTCCTATAAGCTCCACCAAGAGCCAGTGTCACCATATTGTCATGTTATTTCAGAGAATCGTAGAATCCTAGAATAGTCTGGGTCAGAAGGGACCTCTAAAGGTCATCAAGTCCAACCCCCCTGCAATGAGCAGGGACATCTTCAACTACATCAGGTCCCATTTACTGTTTGATTCTTTAGAATTGTTGCAGCTACTGGAGTAGAACATTTCTCCCAAGGATGGATATCAGGCATTGTTAACATTGAAATAATTGCTTTTCCCCACCACTTTCTTTTTTTCTGATACAGTATATAGGTTGGGTCTCTGCAATCAATTGGCAAAGAAAAGGGGAGCAGAGGTACAGATACTGTCCAAATGTTCTCTCACTAAGTTTATAGTTAATAAAACTTCTGTCTGACCTGTTCTACATTGTGCCTCCCAGACAGGGGACCCCAACACAAGTGCATTATGGAAAGATGGCTTTTAGTAGAAAGGAATGTTCTTTTAATAAAGAAAACTTCTTGGCCAGACCTCTCAGCCTTAAATATTAATAATTTTACCACCACAGGGTGTTGTTTGAAGTGGAACTACCATAAAAAATCCAGATTAGAGATGCAAAAAACTATAATGGTCAAAAAACTCGAAAACTTCTGCTTCATTATAAATTTCATTTATGACCTTGATTCATACCAGTTAAGTCTAAAGCTTACAGAGCTCTTTTGTGTAATTAACAGCTGAGGGAAGAACAAAATCCCCTCGGATGATGTGACTTTTTCTCAGAAACAGGAACTCTGTGTCTATATATTCTTAGACCAAGGAGAAATTTGAAGCTGTATTTCACAGTCAATGAGCGAATGATTATCTGCTAGTTATTAAGCAAAGGGTGGATGTCTTTTCCTGCACCTGAATTCACAAGTACCGCTTTCAACTCTGGTTTGCATTTATGCCCCAAAATGAATTCATTGTTCTACATCCTGGTGAGATGGAGATACCCCCTGCAGGACTCACCTGCTCAGAGGGAGTCGGGGGTTCAGCCAAAACTCTGCTCCGTTTCCTGTTGGTTAGCTATATCTGCCTTCTTCCTCTGAAAGTGCAAGAGCACTGACTCCCACTTGGAGCTCCCTGCTTCTGTGCATTTTCTGTCAGAGTGCTCATCACGCCACTGTCAGACACTTGTTTCCTCAACTTCACATACATATGATGGATAATTCACCAAGTATCTGACTTTTGTTCCTCGTAAAGAACAGTCTGAATGTACCAACTCCTTTTCTGAGTGATAAATTAAAAGTAATAAACTCACAGCCTGCACTTGGAGCTGCAGGTCATTTTTCTCCTGAAGCAGGGCCACCATTTTCTCCTCCAGCTCCTTCCTCTTGGCCTCAGACTTCGCAAGCTCTTCCTTGGTTTTCTCAAACTCTTGTTTCATGTTGGCCATCTCCTTCTCAGATTCTGCACTCTTCAGCAAGGGCTTGATCTTGAAGAACAACTTCATCCAGGGCCAGTGCTTGACATTCATGAATGCACGAATGTTGTACTGGATGCAGAAGATGGACTCCCTGAAGCATAATTAAAATGTCCATTGAGTGCCAACACTTGCCCCCAAGGACAGTGAATTTAACTGAAGATGAGGAATGTCTACCTCCTCTCCACCATTCTCTGGTATTCCACTCTCATCAGGAAGCCCCTGCACCTGGCCTGTGTGCGAGTGATGATCTGTGCCAGCTTCTCATCTCTCATCTCCTCCAGGAGTCCCAGCAGCCCAGCTTTGAAGAAGACCTTGAGAAAGGCAATGTTGCAGCACATCACTGTCAGGTAGAGCAAAGCACAGGCACAGAGCGAGTGAGGCAAAGAGGGTTTGTACCTTGGTGTGGCCAAATTTGTACTGGGTGTGGTCCACATCAATTGACCCAAGAAGCTTCTCAGAAGCCTTCTTGCTATCAATGAACTGTCCCTCTGGGATAGCACTGGCATTAAGCACCTTGTATCTGTGAAAAGAGAAAGAGGCTGTTTTTTGTCAATCAACACACACTAGCTACTGAAGCCCACCAGCTCATATATAGCTATTTTTACAACAGAGTCCAGCCTGAATGAACTTATATGAAGGAACCAACATTGCTTTTAATGATGCTGAGAATTGCAGTGCTCTTACCTCTGTTTGAAGTCAGCATAGAGAACTCTACTGGGGAAACCTTTCCTGCAAATTCTGATGCCTTCCAGCACGCCGTTACACCGCAGCTGGTGAAGCACCAGTTCGTGTTCCATGGCACCTAGAAATTCAGAGCACAAATGAATACCACAGTTTCCAGTGCAGAGGGGAATGGCTGTATCAGAGGAAGTTCTCTTTCTTCTTGAGTGTCTTACCAGGTGTTTTTGTTTCATTTGGGATGATGCAACGGACAAAATGGGGGTGAGTGCTCCGTAGATTGGTCATCAGCTTGTTTAAGTTCTCCTGGAGGGACCGGTTAGTAATGTGAGCTTCCTAAGTCCAGTGTTTGATGCCTCAAGCCCACGACAATGACTTTATGACATCTTAAAATTACCTAGGTTTCGGAACACTTAGGTAAAACCACAAAATCCGAATATTTCTTGTATTTGAAGGTATTGAACACCACGTTTAAAGACTGAAATACTACTATGTTGCTATTGATCCAGTGGAAACTAATATACAATTTCACACTTTCACATGAAGAAATTAACTTTTAGATTTTTCATGTTCTGGCTTCTAAAGTCAATCTACTTAAGTTAAAAAAAGTGGGGGTTAGATAAAGATAAATACCTTCTTGGAGAATGTTTATAAAGAGACTCTCAATTCCCCAACATAACAACCTCACAGAAATGCAGAAATTATAGTTCTAGTCTCACCAACAGTCATAAAGATCTAAAGATCTGAATAATATCCTCTCCAAACAAACAAAAAGAAGCAAACCAGGATTAGATTTTCATGCTTTTTGAAGACTGAATTGTTGTTTTTGAACATGACATATTAGCAATATTGAAATTGATTGTGGAAAACCTGATCTGGCATTTCCAAAGAATATTACCACTGTTACAGCAATGCAAAATAGCCCTTTCAAATTTAATACTAGAACACCCCCTTTCTTCATAGTACAAAGAGAAAACAAATGCAGTACACTACCCGGAAAAGAGCTGAGACAGTCTGGAAAGAAGAACCCTTCTTCTTGCCACCCTTTTTGCCACCACCACCAGCAGCCTCTGCAAAATTGAAGAAAAGAAAAAAAGTATAAAAATATCGATGTTGCAAAATGGAGACTACAGAACAAAAAACAACTTTAAATGTTTAGTGTTTACTGCTTTAATTATCTCGCAACAGTTTCACACTGAAAGTACAATTTTCACAGAGCTGACCTGCATCTGCTCCACCATAGTTGGCAAAAAGTAAGGCCAGTGTCTTCACAGAGGATTTCTGGTACAACCCAATGACAGTTTCGTTCAGGGGGTCCTTGTTCTTCTCAAGCCAACCAGTGATGTTGTAGTCCACCGTGCCAGCATAGTGCACCAGGGAGAAGTGGGCCTCAGCCTTGCCTTTGGCAGGCTTGGGCTTCTGGAAGTTGCTGGACTTGCCCAGATGCTGGTCATAGAGCTTGTTCTTGAAAGAGGTGTCAGTTGCCTTGGGGAACATGCACTCCTCTTCCAGGATGGAGAAGATGCCCATGGGCTAGAAGACATTACAACAGCCAAGAGTGAGAAACAGATTAGAAAGGAGACATCCCTTGGTTGGAAACTTGCTGGAGCCAGAAGAGGACACTGTACCTGTGCATTTCATGACAGTAAGTCAGACAAAATTAACTAAGGCTCAATTTCTTTCAGTATTGCTGTTTCATTTGAACTTATGTAAATATCTTTGCTGATGAAAAAAATTACAAGTATAACATGGTGAAATACTATCCTCTCCATAAAACTTCTTTACTGATAGGTACTTACAGAACATAACAGTCTTTTATATAACATCATTTCACCAAAAGTCCTGATATCTGAGTATGATATCCAAAAATACTTCCACCTTGTTGCCACTTTCACAGGGTATTTATTTGAAAAAGGAGGAATATTCTCATATGTTTCTTAAGTATGTGTCTTGGCAAGAATGGAAGATCCAACGTATAATGCACCTGAACAGGAAGGATACCTTCTCAATGAGCTCAATGCAGGCAGCCAGGTCCATCCCAAAGTCAATGAATGTCCATTCAATTCCTTCCTTCTTGTACTCCTCCTGCTCCAGCACGAACATGTGGTGGTTGAAGAACTGTTGCAGTTTCTCATTGGTGAAGTTGATACACAGCTGCTCAAAGCTGTTGAACTGATAGACATAAAAAGATACGCAACATTTTCAAGGTTCAGCAATAATAGCAAAGTGTTTTCTTGTGCAATCCCAATTCATCATGGGTCATACTTTAAATGCAGACCCCTTCCTGTGTAGTTTTCCTATGCTATCTCTCTAGGATAGGCTTTGCATGTAGAAAAGAGAGACAGTTTCAAAGTCAGTGCAATTTGGAGATTAGTTTTCTTTCTTCTTTTTTCAGGTTTAAAAAAAGGTGATTCCAAAAGCCTTGCAAATAAATGTAGGGAGATATTAACTTATATTAAAAATGTGTCTCAAAATTCCCTTTACTCTCATTTGTCCTTCTACGAAAATGCTAGGAAAACTGCGTTCCTTACATCAAAGATCTCAAAGCCAGCAATGTCCAGGACACCAATGAAGTACTGTCTGGGTTGCTTGGTATCCAGCTGTTGGTTGATACGAACAACCATCCACAGGAACATCTTCTCATAGACAGCCTTTGCCAGAGCACCCACTGAATTGTTCACCTAAAGCAAGGAGAAACATTTGGAGGTTACTCTACGCAGCAGAGAAGAATCAACAGGAATCATCAAAGCATATTCCAGGTTACCACATTTTTCCTACCTGCTGCACAGTTTGACCCTTGGTCACATATTCGTTCCCCACCTTCACTCGAGGGTAGCACAGGGCCTTGAGCAGGTCAGCTGAGTTCAGACCCATCAGGTAGGCAGCCTTGTCAGCAACTGAACACCAGAAAAGAGTAAGAGAGAAATAAATATTGGACAATTCCTAAAATTTAGTCCTTGATGGACACTCTCAAAAGTAACAGCAGTGTTTACTGTTACAGAAAAATATCTGAATCAAAGCTACAAAGCTAATTTCTCTGTTGTCATCAGGATTCAGAGTCTGCAACATTTCTGAGCTTTGATTTCTACAAATGTTCTTCAAGAGAACTCATTGCTTTCATCTTTTTTCAGGAATGACTATGGGACTTCACACTTTCGTTATAGTCATATGGCAAGAGGATTCATCACTCAGAACTGGAGGCATGGATTGTTCTTCCTGTTGTGACAGAGACTAACCAAATAGACATCTCACATCAGAGTTCCCTCCAGTAGGTAAGAGTAAATAGGAGCTTAGTCTCTCACCTTGTTAGAGCTGAACCACTTCACTACTCCATAATACAGCAGAGATTGCAAGCTGTATTCTAACAAAAACATGACTAATAATGTCACAGAAATTAACATCCATGCCTCCTGGCTTCCTGGCAGTGTACACCAGTTCACTTACTCAGTAGTCACAGAATAATGTTACAGGCATCATTACATGAAACACATGTCTCAATTGTCATCTAGCCATCGAACAAATATTATTTTAGTTTATACTTTTGTATAGTTAAGGCCTGAAATCTGCCTAAGTCCTTGTTTTGGTGACAAAGAAAATATCTTTTGGACAGCTTGACGAATCTGCTGATACCTTCTGTGCCATCGGGCTCTGCCTGTTCCTCTCGTTGTTTCTGCTTGAACTTCAGGTTCCCGTAGTGCATGACAGCCCCTGTCAGCTTGTAAATGGCTGTTTTCTCATCAGCAGTGAAGCCCAGGATGTCAATGGCACTCTGGTAATACAATCAGCAAAGTAAATATATATGTACCAGGACTCCTATCCACGAGATGACCTGTTTTACTTACATCTGTAAGTTACTTACATCTGTAGCCATGAGCTCCTCCTGGTCGTCAATGCTGGGAACAGTGATCTCACCTTGACTCACAAAGTGGAAATCATAAGGGTTGGTGGTAATGAGGAGCATGTCTGAAAGCGGTAAAAAAAGAAAAAAAACAAGCTTAATTTATCTTTCCAGGTTGCACAATGAGCTATTGCTCAGTGATCTTCCCACAAAGAAGTTAGTGATCTTCCTACCAATTAGCTCTGGCTTCTTGTTGGACGTGATCTGATAAAATATGTGGTAACTTCTTTCTGCCTTCAGCTGGAAAGTGACTCTGGACTTCTCCAGCAGATCTGGCAGAAATGGTAGGACACAGTTAGCACAAGAACTGGGGAGAGGTAGAAGGAATGGGATCAGGCCAGGAGGGTCTCTTACAAGTTTCAATGTCCGCAGAAGCCAGTTTGCCTGTGGCTCCAAAGTGGATTCTGATGAATTTGCCCTGTTAAGGAGAAGAAGCATTTCAGTCTAGATGCGTTTCATTGCTATCTCCTTATGTGAGAATACCACCAGCTCTTCACTGCTGTTATAGTGAGGAGGGATTTTGTCCAAAGGAACAACTCACAAAGCGTGAGGAGTTGTCGTTCCTCACGGTCTTGGCGTTTCCAAAGGCCTCCAGCAGTGGGTTGGCGCTGATGATTTGATCCTCAAGTGTTCCCTGCAGGATGATAATTATTCAGTTATAGTGCTTAGCTGGTATGGCAACTACATGTTGAACGTTCAGACTGTTCTTCCTGACTCACTTGCATTTTGCCTGACTGCTGCTCCTCCTTCTTCTTCTCCCCGCTCGCTGCAATTGTTGCAAAGTACTGGATGACACGCTTTGTGTTCACAGTCTTCCCTGCACCGGATTCTCCGCTGTCAAACCAAAGAGAGAAGCAGAGAGCGTGTGGTCAGGCAGGAGGTCCCCTGGCACCGGGCAGCCCTGCAGGGATTCGAGCAGGGTGTGTACATACGTGATGAGGATCGACTGGTTCTC
>VFFE01006621.1:0-12583 GCA_008921705.1 Burhinus oedicnemus | reverse complement strand
AGCCCCCTGAGCTGGAAGACAGGGATGAAGAACAGAATAAACCCCCAGTAATCCAAGAGGAAGCAGTTAGTGACCTGCTACACCAACTGGACAGCCACAAGTTTATGGGCCCAGATGGGATCCACCCGAGAGTGCTGAGGGAGCTGGCGAAGGAGCTTGCCAAGCCACTCTCCATCATTTATCAGCGGCCTTGGTCAGCAGGGGAGGTCCCAGATGACTGAAGGCTTGCCAATGTGACACCCATCTACAAGAAGGGCCGGAAGGAGGATCCAGGCAACTATAGGCCTGTCAGCCTGACCTCAGTGCCGGGAAAGATCATCCTGAGTGCACTCACGCGACATGTGAAGGACAACCAGGGGATCAGGCCCAGCCAGTATGGGTTCATGAAAGGCAGGTCCTGCTTGACCAACCTGATCTCCTTTTACAACCAGGTGACCTGCCCGGTGGATGAAGGAAAGGCTGTGGATGTTGTCTACTTGGACTTTAGTAAGGCCTTCAACACAGTCTCCCACAGCATTCTGCTAGAGAAGATGGCAGCCCGTGGCTTAGACAGGTGTACTCTTCACTGGATTAAAAACTGGCTGGATGGCCGAGCCCAGAGAGTTGTGGTGAATGGCGTTAAATCCAGCTGGCGGCATGTCTCGAGCGGTGTTCCTCAGGGCTCAGTTCTGGGGCCAGCCTTGTTTAATATCTTTATTGATGATCTGGATGAGGGGATTGAGTGCACCCTCAGGAAGTTTGCGGATGACACCAAATTAAGCGACAGTGTTGATCTGCTTGAGGGTAGGAAGGCTCTGCAGAGAGATCTGGACAGACTGGATCAATGGGCTGAAGCCAGCTGCATGAGGTTTAACAAGGCCAAGTGCCAGGTCCTGCACTTGGGTCACAACAGCCCCAGGCAATGCCACAGGTTTGGGGAGGAGTGGCTGGAAAGCTGCCTGGTAGAAAAGGATCTGGGGGTCCTGGTGGACAGCCGGCTGAACATGAGCCAGCAGTGCGCCCAGGTAGCCAAGAAGGCCAATGGCATCTTGGCCTGCATCAAGAAGAGTGTGGCCAGCAGGAGTAGGGAAGTGATCGTGCCCCTGTACTCAGCGCTGGTGAGGCCGCAGCTTGAGTCCTGTGTTCAGTTTTGGGCGTCACCACAGTCTAGGAGGGACATTGAGGTGCTGGAGCGTGTCCAGAGAAGGGCAACAAAGCTGGTGAGGGGTCTGGAGAACATGTCTTGTGAGGAGTGGCTGAAGGAATTAGGATTGTTTAGTCTGGAGAAGAGAAGGCTGAGGGGAGACCTTATTGCTCTCTGCAACTACCTGAAAGGAGGTTGTAGTGAGATGGGAGCTGGTCTCTTCTCCCAAGTAACTAGCGATAGGACAAGAGGAAACGGGTACAAGTTGCTCCAGGGGAGGTTTAGGCTGGACATTAGGAAAAAAATTTTCATGGCAAGAGTTCTCAAACATTGGAAGAGGCTGCCCAGGGAGGTGGCTGAGTCACCATCCCTAGATGTGTTTCAAAGTCGTGTAGATGTGGTGCTTCAAGACGTGGTTTAGTGGCAGACCTGGTAGAGTAGGGTCAATGGTTGGACTAGATGATCTTAAAGGTCTTTTCCAACATAAATGATTCTATTCTATGAAAAATGTTATTAAGAACCTCAGCCTTCTCATTGTCCATCATTACCAGTTTGCCAGTCTTGCTCATCAGGGCGGGTACACTTTCTTTGACCTTCCTTTTCTGGCTGACATACCTGTAGAAGCCCTTCTTATCAGTCTTTATATCCCTTGCCATGTTCACAACCAGGCAGCATCCCTATACTTTTCAGCTCCAAGTTCAGCTCCAGCTGTGCCTTGGCCTTCCTGACCCCAACCCTACACAACCAGGCAGCATCCCTATACTTTTCCCAGGATACCTGTCCTTGCTTCTACTGCCTGTACATTTGCTTCTTGCTCTTTAGTTTGACTAGAAGATCTTGACTGAGCCATGCTGGTCTCTTTCCTTCCTTTCCTGATTTCTTACACCCGGGGATTGAGAGCTCTTGCACTCTAGGGAAAGCATCTTTAAAGATCTGCCAGCTCTGTTCTGCTCCCTTGTTCCTGAGGGCGGTTTCCTAGGCGGTCCTATTGACTAACTCCTTGAAGAGCTGGAAGTTTGCTTTCCTAAAATTCAGGGTTCTGACTTTATTCCTCATCTGACCCGTATTCCTCAGGACTGCGAACTCCACCAGTGCATGATCACTGCAGCTTAGGCTGCCTCCAATCTTGATGTCACTGATTAGCTCACTTGCGTTAGTGACCAGCAGGTCCAGTATCGCAACCCCTCTGGTAGGGCTGTCTATTGCCTGGCTTAAGAAGTTCAGGAGGGATCACCTCTCTTGACCTGTTGGTGATGCTCTTCCTAATGCGTCTCAGGGTGCTTGTCCTTCTTTGCTGCAAGGGCATATTGCTGTCCACCAGGACTGCCTGGTCCTTCTCTGCAAAGCTGCTGGTGGTTGGTTCTCAGCCTGGGCTGGGGCACGTGGCTATTCTTTCTTGAGTACAGGACTTCACGTCTCCCTTTATTGAACTTCTTGTCAGCACTTTTCTCCAGCTTGCTACCAAGGTCCCTGTCAACTACTCCTCCCAATTTTGTATTGTGTGCAAACTTGCTGAGAGTGTGTGCTGTCCCATCGTCCAGTTTGTTAATGATGATGTTAAACACTATTGAACCTATATTTTCTGGCCCTGTATTTCCTCTATTGCATATTGTTTGCAGTTTTGTTGGTTGCACCCATGTTTTTTGTTAAACTAGGAGATCCCAAACAAACTCCTGTATCTCAGGGATGTTATTGGATATCACGTATAACAGGGGACTATCCAGAACTGGTGCTAATGCTTCTTCTGTGGGAGCCTCAGGATGCCAGCTTGCCTGTCAATCTAAACCAGCCTGCAGTTAGCTCCCACCTTTACAATGCCAATTTCCACTCTTTGGATTCCTCAGATCATCTCATCTCAGTCTGGAGCATGGCATAATCATGGATTTCCTCTCTGGAAATACTGAACCTTTCATAACAACAGCTGTCAAATGAATAGCTTCGAGGAGATGCACATTATTCTTTGCAGTGGCAAGTAGAGGTGATAGAGACATTTGGTGAAATTTCTTTGAAATTGTTGTTACTGTCAGCATGTCTCTTTGTTTTGCTCCGATGTAACTCCACATACAGACATGATAATTTGCTCCCAGAATCCAATCTGGAGCACATTGGCTAATTGTCTCCACCTGGCAGCTATAGCACAATGTGATACATGAGTTCACACCAGGATCTGTTCCGGACAGACAATACAGCTACCCCATAGGCCACCTATGTCCTAATGCAGCATAGTGCAACACATGGCTTCCTCATCACGCTATACATGTCGCCATAGTGAGCTGCAGCTTAGTCCTCGTCATACTGAGGTCTATGAACTGGAAAACTGCAAAACACTTACCGTGTTTCAGCACCAAACACTATGCTATGTACCTACTTGATCCTGTTAACCCTGCTGTCAGAGCCGGTATTCAGAAACACTTTTTTAAACAAACCTAAAAAGAAGGTTAATTTGATAAAGCATTTAGGACCAATTTTAGCTATTTTTTTTTTACTTTAGCCCTTTAATAATTATCATTTCCCCTTTGTTAAATAAAGTGTTTTAAAAGGAAATTTCCAGACTGTGAGGTTCCAATACTCTCTGACCAGTTTCTTTTGGATATTCCACACAAAGAAGGTGTAAAGTTTTAATACCAAATTTGGTTATTTGAAGATATTTGACATTATACAGTATTTTGATTTAGTAGAGTGAAACTGCAAAATATGGACATCACAACACAAACATAATATAGCAATTACAATATACAGTTGAATCACAATACAAACATGATTCCCATTACCAGTCCTTAGATGCTCACCATCATGATGCTGGGCATCCCTGGTCGCTGGGAAGGAATATGTAGGTTGAAGCCAGCCCAAGCCCATTGCTCCCTTCAAAGTTCATTTTGCTTATTGTTTGATTTTTACACTCTGTGTTGGCCTGAGCCACATACACACTTTCCCCCCAGCCCTTCTCCCCTCCTGCCTGGTCTGACTGGCTCAGGAGGATTATACTTTCTACTGGTTGATTTAGGGAAAATCATTTACTTAAAGAGTTGCGCCACTCAAATGATACAGCTGTTTATCTGAAACGAAGGTCTCCTTTGTGTTAAGTTCAGCTCCCTTTAGGATAGCTGTGGTCACTGCCTGCATTCTTTTCTGAGCTTCTTGAGTAAATCATCCTTGCTTACTGTCTCTGATCCTTCTTCTGTTGTGGGGGTTTGTTGATTGGTCACGCAGATTGTTATTGAATGCTCTTATTTTATTGTATGCTTCTATTCAGGAGAACCTTGACCAGCTGGAAAAATGGCAAGACAGGAATCTCATGATATTCAACAAAGGGAAATGCAAATAATGTGCATAGGTTAGTGTCAGGTAGGTACAATCCAAGGGAAGTTGACAATCCTGGGAGAGAGGAAGGGTGTACATGTTTGTGTGTTTTCACCAAAAAAAACCCCAAAACAAAATAGAAAAAGTGTTCCTGCAAAAAAGAAGATGATTATGAACAGAAATACAGAATGGCCTCTGAAATTTACAATAGGATTGCATTCAGTCTGTGAATCCACATGATATATCTAATGAAGATTCAGCTAGACAATGTGGAGGGCCATTTCTGAAAGAGGCAAAAATGTTTGGATGTAAAAGGAAAAACAAGTAGGGTCCTGCAATAATTGACTTTCTACCATTTCTGTTTCCATCTATGCAGGGTTGGACTCCACTGGCACTAGCAGCAAAACACAGAACAGCCAAAAAGAAGTGGTTGATTGAAAGCCATCTCTGGATATAGAATATCCTGCACTGCAGTGAGGTGTGAGCAAGGCACTGGAGTGCTGACATTCCCTACAGAGGAGGGGGAATTCGAGTATGCTGAAAATAGATACTTCTTGAGGTGGAGATCAGGCAGCTGCCTCACTTTCTGCCAGCTCCAAAGACGTGACTTCCCTTCCCCCATACTGAGAGGGGCCAGAATGGAGAGACAGGTAATTTCAGCAGTTCAGATAAAATGAAGTTGAAATATCTCAAAATTCTCAGTTTATGGCCTACCCCTTCCACGACCCTTGAGAGAAATTATCTTCCCCCTGCTCATTCTGCTGTGGAGGTGACTTTTACATTTCAAGTGGGAATAACTGATATGAACAGCACACTATTCTGAAAGGAACATTTACTCATAAGCAATACTATCCTCATTCAATATTGCCTACTGATTTTAAGGTAGCACACTAGACAGTCAAAGACAGAAAAGTCAGCTTTACTGTCATACTTGCAAGAAATCTGTGAAGGCTGATGATATGTAGGTAATACATATCATCACAATACAATAACTCGGGCAGGCCCTGGTATCCCCACAGTAATACTTTCTGTAACTGCAAAATTCTCACTGAGGCATTTTGGTGTTTGGGCTCTAGCTTATATTAAGCTCTCTTTGGTTAATCTGTTAGGTGCTTTTTCCCTTTTTTCCCATGTCTGATGTTGTTGCTGGACTCCTAGAGTTTCCCTCTTAGGGTCTTTGTCCCAGGCTGTAAATTCTGATCCTGCCCTTCACTGGTGTGGTCTGAAGCTTCTCTAGTCTGCCCAGTCTACCTGAGTGGATAATTTTAGTCATTGACCAGGCTGAATCTTTTCTGGGCTGGCTGGCATGTCTGCCTCCACCACAGCAAAACAGAAACTTCCTGCCTTACCGATGCTCCTGACTTACTTGGCTTTGGGTCCTGTCCCTCCTCCATTTCCATCAGCTTTGATGAACAGAAAATTGTATCTCTTTGTTTTCGTTGGGCGCGATATTTGCACAGAACCAGTAACCATTGCAATCCATACCAAGTGGTGTCTATTCATGGTTAATTGTTTGTCAAGTCTGCCAAGAGGAGAGGAGTTGGAGATTGAGCCTATAAGAATCCAGCAGCATCTCTCTTAGCATGGGGTCAAGAAATACACACGGCAAGTGTCCCAGGACAGGTGGCAAATCTAACCAACTGCAAGTAGCTACTGCAAAGCAGCAGTAGGATATGTTCCTCTGGTTGGTCTGAACGGGTTCTTTTGATGACCTGTCATGATCAGACCAATAACATAACGTTAAGCTTTTAGTGTGACATGGATTCTTCATTTGCTTGACAGTTACCCATTATTGTATCCAGTTTTCAGAGTACTGGGCATCAGTTCTTTCTTCCTTTCTTATTTCTTCCTTCCCCAATCCATCATGCTCTCTCTAAACAGTGGAATTTGGCTGATATTTTCGTTGTGTGATAATGTTTTATATCTGACGGACTGCAAAACTGTGTCATCTCTAGTGCTGGCTTGGACTGGGAATTGACTGATGATGTCCTTTCATAAACAGGATGAGGGAAAGACTTTAATGTTTTTATTCAAAATTTTCCACTGCTTTTGGGTGCAGCCAGAGACATAAAAGGACTTCAAAAACTTATGCCCTCAGAAAGACAGGGTTTTTTCATGTGATATGAATTTGCCAAGACAGATCAGAGTAAAGGAGCAGTGACATGAGTGAGAGAAAGGCAGTAAGGAGCCAACAGCTGGCAATACCTGGTATTCTGTACAGATGGAGGCTCTGGGATTGGAAAGCAGGAGAAAGCTATTGTATATGAGAAAGCAGCTGCATCATTGATGGGTGTCCCTTCCTCTTCATCTCTTCTTCCTAGGCAGAGCATTCAAACTCTACATTCAATCTCTCCAGACCATTTTCCATATCTTCTCCTGATGTCCTCTCTTCCCCTCCCTCTTCCCCTCCCCACTCCCTTTACATAGAGACCCTAGAGAACCTCACTTCTGAGAGTGTGATGGGGGACAGATATCACTTCGAAGATCTGTACCTACAGATCTTCTAATGTGCCTTCCTGGCAGAAATCTGAGCTGCTACAGCCTGCATAATTGTTATTTGGATAACAAACAGCCACAGAACTTCAAAGGCATAATAGACAGACATGCACAAAATGATTTGCTAAAATATCCTCTGAAATGCAGCCTTCTAGGTATTCTTGGGCGTAATGAAAATGCAATAATAGACTCTAATGGCTGTGATCCCTCTTTAGCTTCACATTTTTAGCCTTCATCTCTTCTTTTCTCCTTCTTCCACTAGGTACTGTGCAACACATATTGGCAAATATGGCTCTGTCCAGGAAACAGCAGTCAGGTTTCAGACAGCCAAATACATGAACTATAGCTATCTTGAAGACGTTTGGGCAAATAATGAAGAGCTGTTGGTATTCCTCTTTAGGGACCTGTTTTTTAACTACCAGTGCTCAATTATATAGATAGCATAATGCAGTACCTTGAAAACAAGCACCACAACGCAACATGTTCCATAATCAGGTGACATAATCACAACAGATTCCCTCTGGTATCAGGAACATCTAACCGGATCTCTGTAAGAGTCCTTCAGTCTTAGCAGTGCCACACCAATGGCACCAGTTCTCCCCCCAAAAAAATCATCAGGCACCTGCAGACCTTATGCTCACTTTAGTTGTCATCCATAAGACCTGCTATTTTACTATGATGACTTTCATATCTTGAATCCACTTTTTGGTACAGGTTTTTTGGCACATTAAGCTTATACATAATCTCTACCTCCCCAGAAAGACTGACAGTGCAAAGTCCTCCACTGTCATATAGGAAAAAGTTTGTTCAAGGAAGTGAAAGAAGACTGTGTTCTTACAGTTAAATGAAAAAGGACATCTCAAATGTGTTGAACTAATAGCTTTTTCTCTTTTTTCCTCTTACAGCACTGAAAGGCTGCCTCTCTGTGTCCCTGTTCTTCTTATCCTCCCTTTCCCAGTCCCCTTCAGGCTCTGTAACACTCAAGTGCAATTGTGAATTTAGTCCTGAATTAGGAGGAGATAAATAATATCCACTAAAAACACACCAGAGATGAATGCGGTTGCAAATTCATGGTCACTAGTAGAGCAATTTTATGACATGGATTTATTTATATGACTGTTATGCAGTCATCGAGCAGTTGCATTTCATATAGTGTCTTGTCACTGAAAAGTGCAAAAGTGACTATGTACCGGCTTTTGGAGTCTACACATTTTCATGGTAACTATGATTAAGACTGAATCTATCTCTGAACCGAAATGGGTTTTAATTGACCTCATAGAGGTAAAAAATAGGCTATTATCCATCCTTTAAGTCACAGTCACCAATGTGTGAATTTGTTTATTTTCATACTCCTCAGTTACATTTCATTTCCAGAAAAAGTTCACCTTAGAGCTGTGCCAGAGTGATTTGGGGTGATGGGTTGAAATATGAATCTTGTATTGGCCATTTGTATTGGGAGCCTTGTGTAAGACACTGTACTCGAGGAGTCAGTGATCTTGAACAAGCCGTATCTACTCTGTTGGTCCTTGTACTTAGTGCTTGAGAATTCCGTATGTTATTAACATAAGCTTAAACTTATATCATCTGTAAGAAAGGTAAACTGTGTCTGCATCAGGGGGTGGAATGTCTTGACCCTAACCAGGAGATGTACATGGAGGAGTCAGTGATCCACATCCCAGCTAACCTGAGCATGCGCAGGCCTGTGCTGCACTGTGCTGTGCTGCCCATCCCACATAGCCTTTGGGCTGTGCTGTGCTGCACAAGTCCCTTGGCTGCAGGGGGCATTCAGCCAGATCATCGTAAAGGAAGATCCTGCAGCCACCTCCATCTTGGTACCAATGATTACACCACCTCCATGGCCTTGCTTGTATCTAAAAGTGCAAGACGAAGGTCCCATGTGGACATCCTTTATGAATAGAATTGTGTTTTTGTAAAAAAATTGTAGTTGCACAAATGACCTGAAAACAAGGAACCTCCCACAGATGGCACCTGCACAGTGTACCATGGGGAAATCCTTCCTGGGTCCATCCAATGCTGCATGAACAGGGGGTGCCCAGCATCTGAAGGGATATAAGATTTACTCAGCATCTATATTCCTCTTTTTATTCTATCTTATCCACCTGAGTCTTTTATTAAACCATTTGTTGTTGCACCTTTCTTACTGAGATCCAGAAAAAAAGCTGCATTCTCTATCCCTTCCTGCCCGACCCCTTGCAGTACACCATTGGATATTGAGATTTTGCAGCTTGTTCACACATTCTCACCTCAGGCCACGCTTGCATCTTGAATTACTGTGAAAGTCCTTCTTTTGGGGGCTAATTAGGAAGAGCATGTTCTTTTCTCAAGTGCAAAAATAACTATCTGAAAAACTTTTTTCTTTCTAAGAGTGTTTCAGCTACTCTTAAAACCAAAGGTGTGCTAGGACAATTAACTGCCTTTCCCACCTCTGGTGGAAGCACGTTATTATATCAGGTAGTGTGAGCAGGATGAAATGATCTAGCTTTACTGAACTGAGTGCAGGAACAAAAAGGGCTGTGGCCTCCCCCAACTGCTTTATGGTCTGTGAAAGATAAACTCAGGTGAAATAAACAGTGTGACTAGCATTTAAGTCATGGCAGACTCCAGAATACAGCAGTTTGGAGTTCTAAAAGCAAGTGAATTTCCAACTTGCCTGTCATCAAATTCTTACAAATTCTTTCATGTTCTTTCCTGTTGACCTAGGATCCCAGAGGGACTTGCCTCACATACAGATTCAGCAATGTCACCAGCTCTTCAGTAAAAATAAGTCACACCAGAGCCTACTTCCTTTTTACCTGTTGTGACAAGCAGCATACTCCCACCATGCCTACCCATGACAGATCCGTGTGTGAGCACCTCTTATTAGATTAGGTCAGAGACCTATATTCCACATGAGGAGGGTTTAATGTTTAATACCAAATTTACCAATCTGAAGATATTTGATGTTACATGGGTTTTTTATTTAGCACAGTGATACAGCAGTGTCATGAAATCACAATACAAACACAGTAGAACAATTGCAATATAGCATTCCCGTTACCCATCTCTATGTAGTCACCATCGCTGGGCATCCCCGGTCACTGGGAAGGAGGACCCTCTCTATGCTGCTGAGAGAGTTGTTTCCCCACTTTGTAATGGCCATTAGGGTGTGATACAAAGCCTGGCTGAGCAGCTGCACTGGTGCACCCGTGGAGGTGACCCAGGTGGGGATGCTATGAGAGTCTGGGTTTCCTCTGCCCTTTCCTGAAACACTGTTCTGCCTCAGGAACCCTTCAGCATCACCCACTTTCACAGCTTTTTTGTGAGACTTTGCCAGATTTTAGGCTTTCACATTTGCATATTTTCCCAAAGCTTACTGGGTCTTTAATGAGGAAACAAATTTGGTGTTAGAACCCAACTTGTAGTGGGTTTGAACAAGTTTCTGACAGTGGTAAATAGTGAGCAGTTTACTCAACTCTGATCTTCCCTCTCAAGCTTTCTGAAAGAGTGGCTAGCTAGATGCTGTATTGTGAGCTATAACTCAGACTTTTCATTATTCTCTTCTCCCAACAGTACATTTCCTGCAGTTCTGTTGCAGGCACATGAGGGTCTTACGGGAGTGCAGTGCTTGGGAGACTGCACAAGCAGCAGAGTTTCTTTTTTGGGGGACAGCATATTAGAATAGATGATGTAATGGCACTCAAAGAATGTAGATCTCAGGCTTTGTATTATTAAACTAAAAATGTGGCACAAGCCATTCTTTGACCCAGAGGCCAACAAGCTTAGTTTTGCTTTGTCTCTGACATGAAAAGGAACCACAGATACTCTGTAGGTCCTGCCTTGATGTGCCAGAGATACTTGTGTGGGCCACCCTACCCACTGATTACTCCTGGCTCAGTTACTCTGTTGTTGTCTGAACTGCAAGCGGCAGAAGGCTCATGGCAAGAAGATGAATGTGTAAGATTTGTGGCCAATATTTTTATTTCTCTGTGATACAAAGAGACATGAAAAGTTATGGAGATGGGAACAAATCTCAATACAGAGTCTTTCAAGCACTGCAAGCCGAGGCCTTGGAAGATATGGTTGTCACTTCTCCAGACATGGTATAAAGACAGTGTACCAGCCCCCACTGCCCTAGGAAGACAGAGCAGAATTGTAAGTCACCAGTATGATCCCTAATATCATCAGCAGTTTGAAATAGTTCTGGTACAGCTGTGGAAATGTTAAGGCTGCTGTATGAGCCTATTTAGAATACTGGATGCGGTACTTGCCATTGCTGCACAAAACAGTCAGGCTGGAACTGGTGCAAAAAAAAAAGTGATCTAGAAAACTAACTACTGACTTAAGAAGTAACAAATAAACCAGCTTGGTTTGTTTAGTGTAGTGAAAACCAAAACTTTCAGTGAAAAAGTATACATGAGGAGTGCTTATTCCAGTGGAAGGAAAAAATGTATATCTAAAGAACTGCTTTTACAAAAGGACTGTAAAACTGCCAAGAACATAACACGGTCACAAATAACTCTAGATGAGAATTTGGCTTCTAAGGACTGTTTTGTTGTCTTAGGGGTACCTAAGGGTCAGGGGACTAGAGGACATAATATATAAGCAGAAGCTAAAAGAAATGGGTTTGTTCAATCTGATGAAGAGGAGGCTAAATGGAGATCTTACTGATATCTACAGCTATCTGATATGATGAGAAAGAGTGGACACAAGCTGGACCATGGAAAATTCAGATTAGATATAAGGAAAATTATTTTTACCATGAGTGTGATCCAAGACAGGAACAAATTGTCCAGAGAGGCTCCATCTGTGGAGGTGTTAAGGACTTGACTGGACAAATCCCTGAGCAACCTGGTTTAATTAGGCCTGTTTTGAGCAGAGTGTTGGACTAGATGATTTCTGGAGGTCCTTCCAATCTCAGCTATTCTATATGATTTCATGATCCCAGCTACAGAGCAGGCTAAGCAGCACAGCGAGGCTCTCGTACTTAGGCAAGAAGCAGCATGCAGCTGGTTCAGGCACCTCTGCATGACATTGCAGACTGCGCTACAGACATGCAATAACAGCATGGCACACCCAAGAAAGCTTGTATCTCGCTAGTCAGATAGGATTAAAACTGAGGTTACAGGCCAGGCACTGAAGAAGTAACCCAGGATCTATTATGAACTCCAGCAGCTTTGGTGAAAGCCCTGGTGGTGTCTCCGCTGCCCATAGCAGCCCACGAGTGGGATTTGCCTAGCTGCCAGCAGGCCCTGCTGTGCTGTGGTCACACCTCAGCATCCAAGGCTGTGGCTTCACAGCCATGGGATGGATGCATGGAGTGCTTCGCCTCCCATGGGCACACTCTGCCCAGAGCCACAAGCAGCGTCTGCATCTGATGGTGGCTGTGTTCAGCCTGCCTGCCAGTGCAAATGGAGGGATGTCCTCCCTCCCTGGGAGGAGAGCCTGCTCTGGCTCCAGAGCAGCAGCACCTGGGCTCCAGGCTCTCCATGGCATGGCCACTTTGCCAGGTGCTGACCCCGAGGGGGACCTACCTGCCTTGCTGCTGCGTGTTGGCTGGTGGTGACAGGCAAGTCAGGACGTGGCAGTTGCTCTGGGTCAGCCCCAAGGCCACCCCAGAGCAGTGTCTCCCTGGCACTGGCTGAGCCTCGCTGGTGTCTGAGGCTG
>VFFE01006620.1:661369-698875 GCA_008921705.1 Burhinus oedicnemus | reverse complement strand
TCTCTAAATTGGAGAGACATGGATTTGATGGGTGGACTGTTCAGTGAATGAGGAATTGGTTGGATGGTTGCATCCAGAGGGTAGTGGTCAACGACTCAATGTCCAGATGGAGATCGGTGACAAGTGCGGTCCCTCAGGGGCCCATATTGGGACCAGTACTGTCATCAATGACAGACAGCGGGATTGAGTGCACCCTCAGCAAGTTTGCAGACAACACCAAGCTGAGTGGTACAGTTGACATGCCTGAGGGATGGGATGGCATCCAGAGGGACCTGGACAAGCTTGAGAAGGAGGCCCATGTGAACTTCATGAGGTCCAACAAGGCCAAGTGCAGGGTCCTGCACCTGGGTTGGGGCAACCCCCAGAATTAATACAGGCTGGGGAATGAAGGGATTGAGTGCATCCCTGCTGAGTAGGACTTGGGGGTACTGGTGGATGAAAAACTGGACATGAGCCAGACATGTGTGCTCACAGCCCAGAAAGCCAACTGCATCCTGGGCTGCATCAAAAGAAGTGTGGCCAGCAGGTCAAGAGAGGTGCTTCTGCTGGTCTATTCCACTCTGGTGAGACCCCAGCTGGAATATTGTGTCCATCTTTGGAGCATTCAGCACAGGAAAGACATGGACGTGTTGGAGCGGATCTGGAGGAGGGCCACAGAAATTATCAGAAGGCTGGAACACCTCTGCTACGAGGACAGGCTGAGAGAGTTGGGGTTGTTCAACCTGGAGAGAAGAGACCTTATTGCGGCCTTTCAGTATCTGAAAGGGGCCTGTAAGATGGATGTGGACAAACATTTTAGCAAGGCCTCTTGGGATAGGACAAGGAGTAATGGTTTTAAATTAAAAGAAGGTAGATTTAGACTAGATATAAGGAAGAATTTTTTTACAATGAGGGTGGTGAAACACTGGAACAGGTTGCCCATAGAGGTGCTTATACCTTAACAACAATACTCTGTTCAGTTCTATGTACAACTCCCATCACAGCTACTATGAGTAAGTGGCTACTATGAACAGTAAAATCCAGGATACAGAAACATTAACACTATCAATAAAGTGGGAGACAGGAGACAAAAAGAATTCCGGCACATTTTTTTGTTTATTCATTTTTTACAATCCAGATTGAGTCCTTGGAGGTGATAGTGAAACACTGTCTCGTCAACATCCCATAGTCTTCCCTTGCAAACACTATCTATTTGATGCAAAAAATGCACACAGTAACAGAATTATCAGTATGCACATGGAATAATCAGTATGCATCAGGCATTATTTGTATTTCTGTAGTAAGTCAGATATTATGTGTAGCTGCCTACATTTGCTATCCATAATGCTTACGCTAATGTTGCTCAGATCATGGATAGCATTAATGTAGTTAGATGATCACGTTCTCTCCTTTTCTACATCTTCTAGATTTGTTCATCACATTTTGTACACCTTTAGCTCCTGAAGTCCTTGCTACTAAGAGTTATTTACACCAAGGTCTGAACTTCCAAAAGCATCCTACAATTTTTGATGGACATCAGAAGGATTTTTTTTTTTTTTTAAATTAGTGGACATTGTAAAGAAATTTTGGCCTGATTATAGAGATGGTCTATACAGCGTTTTTGTCTGAGGATTTTCAGAGATTATCATTAACATCTGGCACAGCCACAGAAGTAACCTTCTGTTCTACACACATACCTTTCTCTGGAACTTCACTAGTGACAATATTCAGTGACGTCCTCATCATTCCTGGTATAAAATCTTGCCCAAAGAAAACAGAAGTTAGATAAATGAACAGTGGGTTGGTTAGCTTACCTTTATCTATTTCCATACAACCTGATTAATTACAATTACTGTGTCCAATGAGCTTTAGGTGACAAAGCCTTTAGGTACTAATAATGTGTTACATTACATCAACTTTCAGAGCTGGAAGTAGTTGAGCAATTTTCAGGTGTATAAGTCCTGCTAAGTCCGGAACTTAGTGTTGATGTTTACAAGCCAGACCACTTAAGATAGCATATTTAACATTTCCAACTATGTTACATCTTCAATCATGATCTATACCATATACTAATGCATGATTCATACCATGTCTCAACAAACGTATGGGCTATCACTGTACGCTGCTGCACTCCACTTTTTTAATAGTAGTGCTGAGAGCAGGTTTATTTAAATCAAGACCATTTAAATCAGTGACTTAAGTCAATAACTTAAATCATATTTGTGTAAATTACTGATTAGATTTTTTTTTTTTTTTAACATAAACTTTATCAAGTGTGACAGCCCTGGTAAAAATCTGCTCGGATCTCGATTTCCTTATTTTTCCAAGTATGAAAACTCAAAATGTGAAAACTTCAAAATCTTGAAAGCTGGTTAATGACATTAAAAATATTTACAGGTAATAAGTACTATATTTCTTTGGAAAAGATAATACTTTGAAATGTCAAGAAAACAGCAACAGCCTTGTAAAAATCTAGTAACTGTAATTACCATTTTTGGCCTCTCTTAGGCATGAAAAATTAATGATTTTTTTTTTTTTAACCACACAGTAGTCCCTGGACATAACCATACAACACATCTTCTGCTTCTTCTCTGACACTTCCTGTAGTTATCCAGTCCCATGTTTTATTAGTTCCTTCTAAGTATCTGGGGTTGGGAAGCTTATGCCCTCTACTTCCAGAGCTTAGCAGGAAGAAAGAAATACAGAGGCTTTCAGGAGCAGCAGTTGATGGTCTCTTTTCTCACTCTGGCTGCTCTTACCAGCAAGTGGTAAGTCAGGGCTAATTTGACAGGAATAATCTGCAAAGAGGACATGTCTTATTAAAGTTATGGCCACCCACTTTGCTCCCTTTCTCTATCTGGCTTCCCACACATCTTGCCTGTCAATCCTTTATTGTGCTAACCGGAATAAATAAGAAGCAAATATGAAGTGGCAGACATAGCATTTCCCTCTCTCAATAAGGGTCATAAAAATTGGCTTTTAAGAGGTGCAACCAACAGAAGATCCCCCTTATTAAGTTTGCAATTGATTTTTACAGGGACTGCAATGAGAGGCTGAAATTCACCTTTCCTTTAAAAGCCTACGACAGGTTTGTCCCAAGGCACTGGTCACCATTTGTGGTTTCTTATGAGGTGCAAAAGGACATCTTTCTGCTGCTTTTGGTTTCCCTGGTTACTTAAACAAGTTACTTCTTGAATTTAAGTTCTTATAGCTCATGGCATCACATTACACAAACACGAGCTATTATTGATGTGACACAGCCTTATGCCTCTGAGAACAGTAAGTAGAAAGAAAAAACCCTTTTGATGTAGCAGTTGCTGAAAATTCCTCCTGAGGTCACTCATCTGAAAAATAGCTCTCCATTTACAGCAAAGAAAGACTTGTCAAGGGATATTTTTAATACCTTGGATAGTTTCTATGTAAATATTAATTGGTGGATCCTACACAAGCAAGCACAGCACTAGTATTGAGTAATCCAGTGTGTCAGCACCAGCTGCAGAGACTTCTAGAAATTTTCTCACACTGGGTTCAGTACTTTTTTCCCCCCCTATATCACAGCAATATTGCAGACTTCCAACAATTTTCACAATGAAGCAATGAAAAATAGAACTTGTAGCAGCCATCCACATCTGGATTTTCTCAAAGTAATTGCATATAAATGGGCCAGGGGGAGAGTATTTAACTACAAAGCAGCATACCATGTTTCAGAGCTGAGAGTAAGCATTTAGCTTGGGTACTTGAAGTAAGCATGCAATAATTAGCAGCAGTCTGCCTACCTCCAGCTGTAGATTTAAAAGGAAGGATTTAAGGAGTATGCCTAGCCTTCTGTCCACTAGCACAATGCATATGTGTGTATAAATATGCATATATGTTTATACACACCCACGCACATATACAATTCCATTAGACTGTGAATCCTGCATGAGCAACCAGCCCAGGAAAACTGACATCCCATTTTCAAAGTAGTCTAAGTGTGTAAGAAAAAATGTATTGTAGCTGTATAATCTCAGATGTAAAACTCAGTGGTTGAAATATCAAATGTAAGTATCAGGAATATTGTATGGGGATGGCAAATAGCAAGGGCCTGTTAGGTTGACTTTGCAAAAAGAGCTGTTAAGCTGGGAGGCAGATGACGGAGGACTTCTGCATTCATAGTGAGGTGGCACCTCTTCACTGTTTCTGGCTCTAAGGGTTGAGATGTGAAGGACTGTGGGTGGGTTCAGAACACACAACCCCATGGCAAGGGCAGTAAGAAGAGCTTCAATAAGAGAAATACTAAGTGCCTTTGACACCTATCAGTGAAATGATGATAAAAAGAGTGTTAGGTCATGAGAATCATATTATTTGTACTCAGACAGTTGAAGCAACCAATGAACTGTTTGGTTTCAGCTGTTTGGTTTGTTTCAACTGTGATGATTAAAATAGACAAAAATATAATTGTTAATACTGTGCATTAGACAGCCTTTCAAGCCACAAATGTACATTCCTATTTCTAACATTTCCAAATGGAGAAAACTGAGATTACGGATTTAGGTGCCTGTCTTTAGATGGCCAGTTTTGGAAATGATAAAAAGACCAAGGTCACACGAGTAATTTTTGGCAGAGCTCAGATTAGACCCAGGATGATTTGATATCTTATAGTGAGTGCCTGACTTCAGCGACTGTTTTACTGGGGTCATAATGTAAAAAAAAAAAAAAAAAAAAACCCAAGCAATTGTTTTTGGGGATTTTTTTTGTTTGTTTGGAGTTTTTTTGTCAGTTGCAATAATGTGGAGCTATCCTGCCTTCTGTCAGGAGAGAAGATTGTTGCTACTTAAAAATTGCTGATGGAAGAGGAATGGGTCTTTAATAAGTCAAAAAGGACTTTCTCAAACAGATTTCCCATTTAAACAAGATAAATTAGTTAATAACTTTATTCTGAACGTAGCTGATCCTTCTAACCTATTCTCCTGAGAGAACAGCTTCACCAGATTGCCAAATGACTGCACATAAGTATGCATATCAGATCTGAATAATATCTCCAGTTGAAAAACAGAGATACACATTTTCTTTCCTTGAGCATTTAATGCATTTTTCCTAAATAAAAAACATCCTCTTAATATGGTGTTAGACTAATGTGTTTGGGATTTGTTGTTTTGAGTGTTGGGTTTTTTCATTTTGAAGGCTACTAATACATGTCTGACCTCGAAAGAATATTTTCTTTAATTAGAAAATGCTCCTAGCTAGAGATGTCAAGCCCTAGTTTCAAATAAGGAATGTCTAGTTAAACAACCCAAAGAGGAAAATCTCTTAATCCATAACTTTAATCATATTAGATATTTTATGTAACCAAATATGTACTTAAACCAAATTGCTGTCCACTTGAAGGAATACAGAATAATTTACTTGAAGTCAACCTATAAAGAATAGCCTGACTGCCATGTTTTAGCCTGAGGAGTCCTTATTATGAAGAAAAACAGCACGTTCATACAGGCACAAAAAATGCTTTCACATCTTCCAGCAAATCCCAAAATAAACTGATAAAAAATAAATAAGATGCACTGGGAATTCCTGAGATAACTGACATACATGATTTAATGTCCTTCCATAGCCAGCACAAAGGGTCCTAAATTTTCTGACTAGGTTGCACTTTCCAGCCTCACTGTGGTTTATTTGCTGATAAGAGATGCTACTCTCTGGTTATAATAAGGACAAGCAACTTCAAGTTGAGAATCAGTGGGTCAATGACAAAGAACACCGTGTGCTTCAAGGCTTTTATGGCCAAATGGGAGCTCTGGTTTAAGGGCAGAAACGTTATACAAGCAGTGTCTGTTATCACATAAAACTTGAAATCTTTGGGTAGGATAAGACAATTTATTCCCAGAATCCCACAAGAGAGTCTGAGACCTAGATGTGAGGACAGGTTGTGGTAGGTGACTTTGAAAAAACATTGCTATTAATAATATAGTATAATAAATAGTTTTGCACGGAAAGGTGTACAGTTACATGGAAACAGAGAACAGCTGAATAGTATTAAATCAACAAGCCAGCCTTGTGACTCCACCGGTCTTAATATTTGTGAACTCACGTATCCTGGAGAAAGCCTAGTGTGTTCTTCCCTTGCCTTGCCTGGGTTTGGGGCCCAGGCACCAGCCCCTTCCCTACCCCATTCAATTCCACCCCCTCAGCTTAAGGCTAGAGTGGCAGAAACCCATTTCACTGACAGGCAGGGCAAGGATCGTGTTCCTTGTCACCCTCAGATTGCACCATGACCTCCGAGAGCTTGTTTAGATGTGTCCTCAGCTGTTCTCAGCTCCAAGAGGAGTTGCTCTGACCCCTTATGGGCCTTAAATCCTGCTTTTTACATAAAAATAGTATTTTACACCCTGTTCTAGAAGTAGCTAGGACACTACGGACAAATGAATGCCAAATATCTGCTTGAGAAGAAACAAGAAAAATCAAACCCAGTATATCTCCTTTTAGCAGCAACAGGCATTTTAGTAGTACAACTAAATAGCAGTAGTAGATACTTTAAATATCTCTCTGACTGGGACAAGACTTCAAATATGCTTTCCCTGAAAAGTTAATTCAGATTCATTAAGTCACATCCATATCTTAATTTGCTTCAAGTTTGATTGACTTCACATTGAAGTCACACACAAGTGAGTATAATTGACTGTGTCCACACTTCACCTATTTTCAATTATGTCATCACTGGGACTTGGGAGATCAAAACTGTGGTCCTTGGGGCTAAACAGACCTGAGCCTCTCTCAGAGCCTTTCTTGGGGACTTGTGGGAAGGTCCTCCTACCCCTTCAAATCCAGAGGGGAAAGGAGAGAGTGGTTTAACCTGTGTCCTCCCTGCAAAGCAGCCAGCTCACTAGACCAAGCAATACTATTGCTTGGCTTCTACCTTTTACCTCGGGCTACGTGAAAAACTCCATGTATAAAACATAACCATGCTCACATGAGTGGTTTAAATGCATGAACAGCAACTGGGTTAAAGAGAAATCTGGACAAGAGTTTTTTCACAGCATGCTGAGGAATAATTGGCTTGTCATGGTCACTAAGCAACATGAGCATTGGCATCCTCAGCATGTTTCTTTAAACATGATCTAATGCGTTTTCCATTGGAGCTGTTTGCTAAAATTCAAGGCAGATATGTGAATTGAATGTCAGCTGAAGAGGAGTTTGAGAAACCACAGATGAAATCTGTAGATAGTTGCTTCTCAAAATTCCTGAAGGCCCAGCTCTGTGTCCCTTCCCTGCCGGTAGCGTTTTGTTGCATATGAACCCCCTTGGGTTACAGTCAGTATGTTTTATTGCTGCCTATACATAAAGAACTGCATCGTGAATTAAAAGGACTATTGCATAGAAAACAAAAAATACCCACTATGAATAGTCTTTGATGCCCCTTCATCCTGGAAGTAATTAATACCTGAATGTAAAATAATTAATAGATTTATTTCTTTAAACTGTACTAAAAGTCGCATTAGAACAGAAGAAAAGCACAATTGGTTAACAAATAGATTTTCCAAAGCACAAAGTGAATTTAAATGCCCATCTTTCCATAACTTGGCATCACTGAAATGTCTCATTAGTGGAGTGCACATGAATATATTGTGATGGTTCCTGCAGACATTAGTTCACTTAAAATGACCAGAAAGAATTTCAGGCTTTACTTTCTGAAATATACATTGGAAGAAGGGGTTTTCTGTGCTTCCCCCCCTCCCCCCCTTTAAATATTTATTGTTTCTTTTACTATAATTCAAACACATAGCATCTGAAAAAAAGTCTGAAGCTCCTCAGTGAGACACTGTCACCCTCCTACTTTTGCTAGATTTGTTTGGATTTACCAGTGAGTCAGGAAACTGCAAATACCAAATAAATCAGTTTAAAAATTTATACAGCAAAAGCTTAGACTCACATTTAAGTAGGAAGCAGCTGTACTGGGTCAAGATGTCATTGACCTTTGTTATTTCTTAACACTGTTCTGGGGAAGTCACTGCTTTCACAATAGTGTCTGTGGAATGGCATGTAGGAGCATTTCTCAGATGCTTCAATAAAATGTCTAGGAGTTTAACTTGCCCTACAAGATGCACACAAAGAGGCAGAATTTCCCTGTAGTGTCTAAGGAGAGTGTGCGCATTCTGACCATTGCATGTGGTGGGGAAATCCTTCATGGAAGGGGCAACAGCATCGTAAAACACTGCAGCTGCCTGTGAAATGATCATATATTTAAGCCTTAAAAAAAAAAAAAAACTAAAAAAAAAATCAAACCAACAAAAAACCCAAACAAAACCATCCCCCAAAAAACCTCAAAGCCTGTGAAGCCTTATTTCAGCAATTAGAAGGTGCAACCTTAAAATAAATCATTGCTAACTTCAGATAAAATAAAACAAATTGCCATTAAACTGGGACAGCATGAGATTAGCATTCATTTAATCACATTGGTCTTGAGATTGTTTCAGCAGTTCAGTTTAAATCAGCATCACACAGACAAGGTCCAAAGTGCCGTAAATTTACAGGAAAGAAAAAAAAAAATGCACGTTTGTCATAAAGAGCATATTGTCAGCCTTCATCTGCACATAATCCTGTACCAGGTGAACTGAAAGTGTATTTTTAGATTAATTTTGTTAGCTGTGGTATATTAATTTTGTTAACTGTGGTATTGTATCCATAAATCTATGGCCTGCATCTCATTTATTCTAATGCTTTTTTGCACTACTTTGGCAATAAAAAGCAGTCTTGAAACAGGAAGCAAGCATAATTGAAGTCAGTGGAATACCTCATATGCTTATAGCACTTCAGCACCTTTGAGGGCTGGATAAAAGTGCAAAGTAACATAGACCAGAGCACCACTGTGGTACACATGATGTACATATATATGGTCCTGGCCTGGTGGAGCTTAAAAGAGAAGAAACGGAAGATGGCTACAGCTGAAATGGGGAGCACCAGGAAGTAGTACCAGATAAGAAATTGTTCTCTCTGCTCAGTCCAGCTAAGTAACAACTAATGGAAAAGGGGATGGAGGAAGAGATAAAAGAAACGTGACAAAGCATAATATATGGTATGTAACTCCTTCCACATTTGAAGGACAGGTCAGAGAAAGCACATGCTCAAAATCACACAGCTCAAGCATCTTTAAGTAAGCTTGAACACCTTTCTGTTGAGCTCAGAAGAGACCAGTTGCAAGAGTGCCCCATGGGACTCTGCAAGGCAGCGGCTGTGGCTCAGCAGTCCTTATGCTCTATGTAGCAAAAGCAACTTGATTTCTATAGCCCCAAATTTGTAGATGGGCCATGAGCACCTGGGAATCAGTATATATCCATACCATTGTAAAACGGTAGAGTAAAAATACGATTTTATCCATGGGAACAGTTTATGGTCATCCAAACTTAAAAATGTCTTTAGCCAGGGCTACTAAATGTAGCTGCACTCTCATGCTTAGGGTAATGGCCACAGTGACAACAGGTTTTATCTTTGAAATTAAAAAACCTATTGTTACAAGACAGAGTTTGAAAAGATTATGCTAAACTCTGGGACCAAGCAACACATCAGGTTATTTACATCTCCTCTGAGTGGACCAAAAAAAGAAACATAATTTTCATAAGCATTTCTGTACGATCTATTTTTTCCCACCACCTCCTATGTACTGTAACAATGCATTTGGTAAAGTAGGTGTTCATCCCATACCTCCTGATCAAGTTTTGTTTACTGTCTTCTTTCCCAGGCTTCATATTAGTAATGACCTCCATAAAGATGCATTCAGTCACCGTTAAAAAGTAAGCGGGGGCAGTAAGGGGTGTAGCAGGGAAAGGAGAAGCTGGGTTAGCAGCCCTACCCTCCAGTCCAGCAGCACATCACAAACCTTTACCTTTCATGGAGCTTGTTGCTACATCTTGATCTTAGGAAGGAAATGA
The DNA here is from genome assembly GCA_008921705.1 of Burhinus oedicnemus. Taxonomy (NCBI): domain Eukaryota; kingdom Metazoa; phylum Chordata; class Aves; order Charadriiformes; family Burhinidae; genus Burhinus; species Burhinus oedicnemus. The sequence goes on along the minus strand of VFFE01006620.1, from coordinate 688,994 downwards.
TTCAGAGGTGGGATGACCCAACTCCAATTAGTCACACCCAGGTCAGCTGCAGCCTTGCTTCTAAATCAGTTCTGAAAAGGAGCCAATTAAAGGGGGAGGGGGGAAGGGAAGGAAGCGTATCTTGAATCTGTGGGAAAAGGAAGTAGAGTCTGCCCTCTATGGCTCAGCCATGCCTGCCTACCAGCCGCAGTGTAAAATTCAAGCCGCTACAGAGCCCATCCTACCTTTGCTGCTAAGTTGCAAGATGGCAGAGGCCAATTCCAGCCGTCTGCAACACGCTGAGATTTCATGGGTCTCATTGGTGTGTTTAAACAGGATGGCTGAACCCCTTCCTTAAACATCTCCGCTCTTTGCTGTTCCTCTTCTGCGCCCTAATCTCATTTCTGTTCAAGCTGCTGGATCAGGCCAGTAGGTAAAATGCCCTTTAACTGAGTCCTTAGCTGGAAACACCAACGTAATGTAAAAGCTACTGTCTTGCATGATTAGATGTCCTAAGTCACATACAACCAGTTTAATAATTTCAGAATAAAAGTTAATAATAACCCACTGTGGGGGCTTGACATGGTACTTCATAGCATCAGAAGCCTCAGGGGAGGATCTTTAAAGAATGAAGTGATTGAAGATTTCTGAGGTTTTGAAATTTTCAGAAGAGAATGCTCCTTTCTTCCTGTGACGGATGATCACAGCAACACTGAACCACAATAGGTATCATTGCTAGAGATGGAAGAAATTACTTTTCACCAAATTAAGCAAATAGATGGCTGATTCTTAATTTCAAGAAAGCTCAAGATCTTAAAACTGTTTTGCATTCAGCTGTTAACAAAAGTAATGAGAAATAATTTACATTCTAAATGGGGGTAAAATTGTGGGCACTGGATTAATTACTTTTAGTGGGCAACTTTCTGGATTGACTAGCAATTCAGGACAGTCATTTTCAGCCAGTTTAAAAGGGCATAATGTTTCAAAAGGTGAGTATATGTCCTGCGACCAAAAGTCCACAGGAAATTTTTGGTATCTTGCACTGATTCACCTTTGAAGCATTTCATTTAACACATCAGTTTGTTACATTCTGACTGTATTAGGAATACAGTCGTGTTTTAAGTAACATTTAAGTATTTTGTACTCTTGTCTTGAAAAAAAACATTCAATAACTGAAGTGCATTTGCTGAAATCTTAACCTAGCATCAGACTCATGATCTACAGAAGAGTTAGACTACATGTTCACTTATGTTTTAATTTTCTTTACCTTGTATGAACTTAATATTACTAGGAATCTAAATTAGCGCTTTGTTTCCTGGTTAGCAATTGATAGGAGTGACTTTATATCCCTGTACTGCCTAAAGCTACAAACGATTAATTCTCCAGTTCATTGCCTAGTAAAAGGGTGATGTGACAGTTCCCAGAATGCATCTATGTCTATTTTAGGAGGTATTGAGAGGGTATATGAAAATGTATGGAGATGCAGAAGCATGGATAAGGAACAACGACCATTGACTGGACCATCAGTCACATTCCTGAACATGTCAAGACCCTTAAAGGTAAGAGTGTGGGCGAGGGAAAATGACTGCACATTGGTGTCAAGTGGTACCCTCTAGCTATTACCAAGAAGCGGGGGCTGAGGCAGCTTCCGTAAGTTCACCTCCTGTTTATCCCACTCCTTGTTTATTTTGGGAGTCTGCCTTGCTTGTGGCTGTAACAGGGGATGTTGAAAAGGAACTACCAGATTCAGGGTGGTTTTCCAGCTGACAAGGGTCATGCTCTCCAGTTATGAGGACAAGTAGACTATGCTGGGGCAAAGGGAAGAGCTGTAGGTGTCTGCACCTCCTGATTCATTGAGGAGACACCGAGGGGAGGTGCTACAGGGCAGTACAAGTCAGAATCGCAACCTTAAAGGTTAAGCTGAAGGCAGAAGATGGTGCTCTTTCTCAGGCAATTGCAGCATCGAGAAAGAGTGAGATCTGCTTTTTTGAGCTTGATCCTGTGGAAAGAGAAGATGAAGCAATGACTCAACCAGCCTGAGCACCAAAAATGATGCCCTCAACATAAGGTGAGTCATGAACAGATGATGTCAGCATACTCTCTGAACCACTGTCTGCTGCCACAAGCATCCAAAGACTATGCAAATCAAGGAATGAGTCTTTCCTCCAGTTTTAAGGAACTATTTGTATCTTTCCTGTTTTCCTACAGGGTGGGATATCATCCATTACCACTCTCTCAGTTCTAAGCATGTGTTTGAATTTGAGCACACACAGAGAAGTTCTTACAAAAAAGACATCTGTCACCATTTCCTAAACTTATAAACTATGCAATTCCTACTTTCAAAATTACCAGGCATCTGACAGTAAAAAGATTCAGCAAAGGCCATGCTGTACTATACAGGAGGAAGTGAAATGAGCTAAATGCTACAGTATCAAAAAACAAGTAAATTGAGAGGGGCCACATCAACCATATTGTATTCATCAGAAGAGATCCAGGAGTCTAAATTTGCTTCAAGTGATCATGGGTAAACAAGTTTGGGTTTGATGTTAAAAATATTTAATTAATTCAATAAATCATTTTGCTGTAAATGTTCCTGTAAAAGCTTTAGCATTAAATGGAAAAGTGTCTTCTCTAGAGGTTAGTATTTTAAAGATCTGTCTTCATGCTGTGTTACTTTCATTACGTGATTATTGACTGTATTAATTTGATGTCTTAGCTAATGGACAGATCTCTATTTCCCACTTAATTAACTGATTTTCAACAATTGCAATTGTGACTGTTACTTGCTCAATCTGAACTTTGTGTTACATTTGCCTGATTTTAATTGTTTTATAGATTAAGATTTAATTGAAAAATTAATAATTACATTCAGAGATGCTTTTCACCACTTTGACTTGTCTTAGACTTCTAGAGAAAGATCAGCAGAACAAGAGGCTGAGAGCTGCTGGGAGTTACATTTAGGTCCAACCTTTGGCATCTCACAAGAACAGTCTCAAGTACCTGCAGAGCTGTTCTGAACTAGCATCAGCCATCAGCATTGTTGAGCCTTGTTACTAATTGAGCTGAAAGCAGCTTTTCTGAAAACTTCCAGGGAAATTCAATACAAATCCTGTTCATTTCACCAGAACAAATGAAGTGTGGAATAAGTGGACATGTTTCATACTCTTAATAAGCTGATGGGAAGAGGAGGGAAAATTTAATTTGATAAATAAAAGGTGCTAAAATACACATAAAGTTCACTAGTTTGTTTGTAAGAAGGGGTTTCTTTGTTTAACATACATGTGACTCTAACAGTGTAGGAGACCCTTGGTTGGATTCATTTTTCTTTTAAATAATTCCAGATAACAAAGCTACAAACTAAGAACCTTTTTTGCACTAGATAAAGCTGTGCTACCTTTCTCAGTTCTCTGAGTTAATCCACATCCAAACCTGCAGCCAGATGCTGAAGCAGAACTGGAAATCTGTAAATAATCAGGATGATTTGCAAGATTGTAGGAAAAGAATGGATGAGCACATGGGAAGGCATGAAGAACTGGTTGGTCTGGGCTGATCCAGCAAAGTCCATAATGTCAGATTAAGAGGTAGCTGGCGTTGGCAGGATAGTCCTGCCATTTGCAAAAAAAAAAATAAAATAATTTTTCCGGTATATAATGAATGAAAAATCAAGAAAAGCTGAAAAATACTGAGGGTCTAATCCATTTTAATGGATGGAGACAGGCACCTTCTGGAAGTGACCACAATATTTAAGTTGTACTTCTACACAATCTGCTGAACAGAAGAGATGTCTTTGGAGAGAGATCAGTTAGAGGAGCTGTAAATCTGATACGCCAAATCACGCTCAGGAAAACAAAAGCAGACCCCACAGTCATCAAACAAAGCACAGATTTCTCAGGCCATAAAACTGACTCTTCACTACAACAAAATGCTCTCACTCCTGTGAATAAGGATGTTCCTGAGCACTGCATGGGTTCTGTCCAGAGTGTTCCTTGCTGCAAAATTAATTGCTTTCCCTGTTGAAATGCTCAATGAAAATTATTTGTTTAGCTCCATCCACCTAAATTTTGTTATGAAAGGTTAAGTTGCACTAAGTTAACATATCTAAATTGTGATAAATTGGGGGAATGTTTTCACTGAATCTGTGCAATTGATTTGAAGATTTTTTATTCTTTGCTAAGAATACAAAATGTTTCGGTTGAAAATATTCTGATTATTGACCACATACAGGACTTGTGAGGCCTTGCTGGACATATTGGTTGCTTCTTGTGCCTACATACTCATATGAGAACTGGGATCCCTGGCTGAACTGTGTAGTCCATAAAGTGTGCACGTGCCCGCACAACCCTTTCCTCTTTGCAGCCAGAGCCTGGGGAGTGAAGTCCCTCCTCCTCCCCTTAAAATAAAATATGTGCAACAATAAAGACTTCCAACTCAAAAATTACAGTTTTTATTTAACTGTTCCAACACAGCTAGGACAAAATGCAACTGCCTGAAGAAGGAAAATTTGTTCCTTTCCATCTCACCCAAAGCTGCACTTCAGATCCAATCCTTGCTGCGTGTAGGTCCCCTGTCCCTTTTCCTGTCTCCTTAATCACTCTCATGCTTATGTCTCCCTCCCTGCCTGCTTCAGCCCAGACCGTTCTGTCAATCTATGCTCAGCTGGTCTCAGGAAAGAGACCTTTCAGGGAGTTTAAGTTGATATGAAATGGAGAAGCCGTGGTGCAGTAAGTGACCAGCATTCACGCCTACTGCCAAGCCTGTTTGATAGAGTAAGCTAATATATTTATACAGCAAAATAATCACAAATTCGAGTTTTCTACAGTCTACTGGAAGTGCCCCATGTATTATTCAAATTAGTTGTGTTCCCAGATCACAGAATAAAACAGTAAGTTACCATATAATTCATGCCTTAAATACCTCAGTTTGCAAATGCATGTATTTCAGTCTGTAACCAAGTCCTGAAACCCAAAAAACTTATCTCACTCAAACCCCTAATTTTTCATGGAAGATGTAGTAACAGAATTTTTTTAATGATCTATAATCTGCATATGACCCAGTAGGTGTTAAATCTTCTTTTTGGAAGTTGTAAAAAATACAGCTACTTATTTACACATATGGGACTCTGAGAACCTTATTTTGATTCTCTCTTATTTTGAGTCTCCCAATACACAGTGTTTTGTTGGTTTTGTTTTTTGGGGTTTGGGGTTTTTATCTTATTTTTTGGTGGGTTTGGGAGTTGGGGGTTTTTTTGCCTGGGGTGGGGTTTTTTTTTTCAGATAAGGAAGTGCTTCGTTGCCACTGGAAACGATGTAAATTTGGAATTTGGAAGGGAAACAATTTGGAGGAAGATCTTCATTGGATATATTCAATATTCTCTCAAGTTTAAAATATCACTAAATACCTTCCAACATCTAAATTAATCTCATGGTAAAAGAAAAAAAATTAAGCTAACTAATACAATTTTCTGACAGGTTCCCTATTTTAGACCAGCCACACTTGTTCTCTGAAGAACAGCAGATATAAAAAACATTGACGATTGGCATGGTACGTCTGGAGTTCATCCTCTTTTCTAATTCAAGCCAAATATACTGTAAGCAAACAAATAATTCTCCCCTGCTTTCTAGCCTGTACCCTTGTGTTAAATTGTGAAAATGGCATTGCTGACTTCTGTATCTTGTCAGTTCGCAGTACAAAACATTTGTGTTTTCTATATTTTTGCAGGGTTCTCAACCTGGCCTCTGACAAACGAAGCTTTACTTTTTTTCTTGTGATAATGAGGTCCCATGAGTGAAAATATGCTCCAGTTTACCCTGAACAACCCCTTGTTTGCATATTAAACATGAAAGACGTAATGTGGAAAAGATGGGGTTGTTCATGTGTAACAGAAAAGATAATATATCCTGAAGAAACTCAGTTATTTCCAAGAAATGATCCATAATGTGGCATCCTCTCAACTGAAACAGAAGAAAGATTTTCTCAGAAATTCAGGAAATCATTGATTTTTGTAATAACTGATCCTACTCCCATCTAATATTTCGGGAAATCACTCTGAACCACATATGTTATGCAGGAAGAGTACAACACGAAGACTGAAAAATTCCTGAGTTTTTCAGGTCATTTGTAGTTTTCGTGTTCTTATGATCAACACTCTCTTCAGGTTAAACCATTACACAAGTAAAAGAAAACATTTCTTAGGAAATGATCAAGGGCCATCTACTAAGCATAAAGAAATTACAAGGAACACGTTCTCTTCAGTTAGTATTTAAATCTGTGGTAAAATAGAGTTTTACAAAATAAAAAACTAGGTTCTAAAAATAAACTGTACACATGACCGAAGAGGCCAAATGATTTCAGACTGGTGTATCTTAAATTGATAATGTCATACTGGAATATAGGTAGGCCATTGCAAACAATATGTTACTTTTGCTTAACATTTCCTCCCAGCCCATAACTAGCCTTACAGCTCTGTGGGTTCACAATGTAAACTTCAATATTCTAAACTCTCTTCAGGATGATTTAAGCTAAAACATTTTAATTTGCTGTTAGAGCAAACAAAAAACCACACACCCACATACTCTTAGGTGGGTTGTTTGAGCTGATGAGCAGTAACTCATTAAGCCAGAATAATCTGACTACTAACTTCAGAGTTGAAGACACAGGATGAGAAAGGACTCCATAAGCCTGGTTTCACAAATATTTTCCTTTTTCCTAAACAGCAAAGGAAACGTAATTTGACAAGAGCCATCAGAACTGGAGTAGTTCCCCAAGAGGGGGAATTTTTGCAAGTTTGCTAAAATTTTTGCAAATCCTTGTATGTTCTCTGAACTATGCCAGTGGTTCTGGAAGACAATTCACATATACCCTTGCTCTTTCAAGATTCTAACTTGCAAGATATGATTCATTTATAAGGACTGCAGCACAGTAAAATGGTGGCCACAAAATGTTCCCTAGTGCAGCCAGACATTACTGAACCCTTGCCTGCCTCCAAATCTCCTTCTCATATTTAAAACTGAAGAACTCCCTTTCAAGCATAACAGAGATGCCACTCTCCCCATCTCCCATTTATCTGTGCATTTTCAGTCATGGGCGAAGTGATAGAGCAGTCTCCGTGAAAGCTCCACACACTCCAATAAAGATTATCTCAGAGAGAAAAAGCAGAAGTTATTTTTTGAAGGAGAGCCCGAGTATGATTAGCAAGAAAGAAACCAAGGTCTTTTTTAGGAATCCACGAAATGAGTCCATCTTTATCAAGAAACAACCGTTCATGACCTTACATTTGGAAAAGGAGAAAAATGTCCCACATAGCTGAGTTTTGATACAGCAACAAAGTAAAACATGACATCACAGAGGTGCTGATTCTACGCTATACTAAACCTTACAGTTATTTTTACTGTAAACACTATTCCACTGACTGGTACAAATGCACCCAACATGAATTTCAGCATGTTGTAGGGTTTTTATTTGTTGTTGTTTCATTATAGAATGAATAATTACAAATTTTAAGTGGAGAAGAAAATAAGAATGTGGATACAAACTGTATAAACTGCAGAGCTATAGTTAAGAAGGACACTGTATGGTCTGAAAAGAATGTCCAACAGCTGCTGGCAAAGAGCTTTGCATTTATTTTATAGCTTTTTTTTCCTCATGTGAGGAAGTTTGAAAGCATCTTGTACTGAAGTTTAAGCTTTTATGTTCCAATTTCTGCTTTACCTTGAGTAGAAAGGTCAAACTGAAAAAAAAACCAGGTTTCCAGGAAGTGTAACTTCCTTTTCCCTGCTCACTTCACATGATACCTTATCCTACAAGAATCTCATAGGCAGAACTTATCAAGAAGACAGTCTTTTCACATAAGAATGATCAAAGGTAAAATAATAGATCCACTGATATAGTGTATTATGCACAGAGTATATGTACAGTGCAATTGAAGATCAGTTCATCAAAAAAGAAGAAATTCCAGTCACTTCCAAGATGAGGATTCTGTCCTACAGCTCAGCTTTCATAGTCTTCCTGGTTTCAAAAGTCATATGCAAAAAAAAAAAAAAGAGGATTGGGTCCCAAATTTAACGCAGAAGGTGAAAAGAAGTTATATGTAATTCAATAGAACAGGAAGTGAAGAAAGGTGTATACAATTAAAATTTTAAGGTGGAATTTAAGCAGGATGTAACTACCAAAGCTGAAAATTGAAGACACTTAATACCTTTGTTTTTAGTAAAGAAATTCACCGCGTAGTAATTACTACAATTAATCAGAACCTTAGTTTACTTGTTGAAACAAGCTGTAGGCAGCTTTAGCAAACCAGCAACCCTTTCCATCATCTTTTACTAATAATCTCATGCACTTTGTCCTTCTGTATTTTAAAATCTCTCAAATTTAGTAGGGCCTTGGCTCATCCTAAGCAAAGCTAACTCCTTTTTATTTCATGGTAACTTACATAAATACTTTAATGAAACTGCTTCTCTTTTGGATGTGTATAGTTAAGGTGTGGTTAGTTACCTACTTAGTGAAAGATAAGAAGTGGAACCATTTGTTGAAAAATTCTGTTTTCTTGCTATCATAACATTTCACAGAAGGTGGCCAACTTGTTTAATTCCTTGTCAAAGAAAATGTTTGAACAATGTATTTTAACACCCTCAATTATTTAATTTGTATAGTTGATATATACAAATTATATATGCTAAAATTCAAAACTAAATCTAAGTATGTACTTATTACAGTCATATATCTCATTACATTCAACTGTATTTCAATTATCAAAATAAATATTCTGACCTTTTCCTATGTATTTTATTCATTTTGTTTCCATGGGAAAGCCTTACAAAGATGGGTTTCCCTGCCTTCAGAATGAAAACAAGAATTAAAATACCACTCTTTTCTGGGGAAATTTCATTTGGAAAATAAAAGGAGCTGAAAGACACATATACACACACAATCAACTGATTCCCACAATGCTTCTAAGTATCTCTTACAGACAAAGAAAGCAAGGCTCAGAAGACTTATGCAGTTCACCAAAGTTTAACAAGCAAAATCAGAAACAGAATCCAAGTACCACAGCTTCACAGTTCCACAGTCAGAATGGCATTTTTTTGTATATAAGGTTCCTAAACATCCATTTAAACCTCATGTCACTTAAGCAGCCACTCTTTGAGCACCTTTTTGACAAAGGGTTGTAAAAGAAACTTCTAAAATTCAAGGCAGACTGACCTGCTTTTTGCCCTTTCTTACCACTTTAAGCTCTTGCCTAAGTGTTTCGACAGTGGAATCAAAGATTTCATTGCCACTCAAAGAAGTTTTCCTTCCCACATTACTTCAGACTAAGTGTACATGCTTTTTATTTTCTCCCACGGACATTGAAACTTCCCTTATTTGAGGTATAGCTAATTTTGCTGTTGCTTTTTGCTCTTTATTAAACTAGCTTGTACATTGGATGTACAGTCCAGAATTTTTGCTATTTAAAACACTTCAAATACTTTGAGGGTGGTCTGTCTGTGCGCTTACATATATCTCTCTCTACTGTGGTATTTTTTTAATCCAGCATTATGTTTCCTAACTCTTTGTCTACAACCCTTCTCATTTGGTTAGGTCACTATGTGGTTTCTTGTAAAGATAACTGCATAACAGAATCCACTTTGTATAGGGGATTTTCACTGTTGGTTTGACTAATCCCACTGAAGACTCTGGTAAAACTCCCACCAATTTCCCACCCCAAAGGCTGGCTGTGGTACAGCATCACCGTCAAACTCACTGCTAGTGGAAGCCCGTGCTCTGGAGCAGCCTAGGAAGCTGGCAGAAGCCAGGTGGATTTCGGTCTCCAAAGCCACTAATTCAGTTTTGGAATCAGAACGCCATTAAGAGAAAAGCGCAAGATTTCTTGCCTACCAGGCACCTAAGAACAGCTGAATTTAGTCGGAAGGAAGCTATACAACCTTGTAGTTCAGCTTTTAGTGATAGTTTTCTTCCACACCAGGAAGATGAAACTGTCTGTGTGAGAATTTCCCTGGAGTTCATGTCAGTGGCAACAAAGACATCAGGCCACTCTTACCCATTAAGTGGCTGAGGTTGGACAGATGGAAAGAGATCAAGCAGCAAAACCATGTCTGAAAGTGACCACAAAGTCACCTTGCTCTTCTGTCAGGATTCAAACAACGTGGCCTTTTCAGTCTTAGTCCCTCCAGACCCTAAGGACTTTACTGATAAAGCAGTATTGTGATAGGCTCACTAGTCACATTTCATCCTAGGAAAAGGAAAGTAGGTGGATGATGCACTGAGCAGTCTTTTGGTGGCAGACCAAAACTGCTTGACTAAAAGAACCTGTGAAACATTGCCCCACTAACAAGAGGAACTGTCATGAAGGCAGTTCTGGGAGACCCATCTTTTGTTACGACTATATTGTGTCAGACATCTAGCTGATAATCTATAGCTGTCCCATTTTCTTCAGTGGTACTACACCAATTCACATCGACTGACAGTCTTACCCTTTCATTCTGAAGCAGGATTTTTCTCCATCCAAAAAGCTATTTGGATCTAAAGTAAAATAAGATGCCAGTTAAATATGGAGGCCAAAGTGGTATGACGCTCTCTTCCATTACTACAGAACAGCAACTCAAAGTTTCAGTCAAGGAATTCGTTAACCCACATAAATAATAAAAACAATGCATAGTGAAAAAAGTAAACTGGTTTAAGTACATTTCCTGGATAAGAACAGTTTCAGCTTTTGACTAAAACTGTGGTGCCCTAATGTTCTTTAAATAGGAGCAGAAAAATGGCACTGCTACCACAGTGTGGGCAGCACTGAACACCTGCAAGGCATCAATGTGAGATTGAACTGTATAGAACCTTAGAAATCTCCACATTTCCTTCATTTCTCCAGAGAAAAAAAAGAATCCTGTTCTCTGAGCATCTCTAAATATGGATCATTATTCCTTGTAGAAATCAGTAGCATTTATATGGGAAAAAATTAAAAATCACATAATTCACTTGGTCAGTGTGTTCTTCTCCCTGCCTTCTCCTACTAAGCTGTTCATGTTGTATGTCAAAGTAATACTATACTCTTAATAGACCAGAATATTTCTGAAGGACCCTAAAACATCTAAATACACGTGCATTGGATAAGATGCAACTCATATAAAACACAACTTTTTCAAGTTCTTAGTCACCATCCTTGTTCATTCAAATAGCGCTTACTCATTAAAACTACTTGTATATTATAGTTATATTACAGCAGTATCTAGAAGCCCTAGATGAGACGAAGATCATCTTGTTAAGAGAAAAAAAACAAAACATATAACTCGGACACAAGATGATTGGAAACTGAGACTCAAGTTCTGTACAGAAAACTGGTACCTCTCAGCACACAGCTGTCAGGGTCTACCGCCATTCCGTCACAACCAAGATGATGCATGGCTCTGTCAGTTCCTGTGTATTGAAACTTGGCAAGAAGGTGACTCACATCTTTTTATGGAAGGAAGCGTAACTTCTCTAGTCTGTCTCAAAACAAACCTCAAAAATTAACCATAGCCAGCAATATGTAGAGAAACCTAGCATTTTTGGAGTGAAGATCTCCAAAGTAAGCTGGTAATTGTCTTATCATGTCAATGGCAGATCATCACATGGGCATTTGTGTTCTCTTGCATTATTGGTTCTAAGCCAAACAACTACTGGGAAAGGCCAGATAACAACCATGAATCAAATAATGACTGCTGGAGACTGCGATGAAGTCTGGTAGAAGTGATTGGCAGCCTGTACATACTAAATGGGAAAAACAGCCATCACTAAGCTCCAAAGTGAGAAAACAATCCTCATAAGACCTATTAAAAGATGAAGAAATTAAAGGTCTACCAGAACAAATCAATTAGATAATGAAACCCTGGAACTAGATCAAAACTGAAAGGGGGAGGAGGGAAAAAAAGGGGGAAATGAGATCAAATAACAGCTGTGGGATGCAAGCTGCAGAAAGTAGAACTGATTAAATATCCTCAAGTCAGACCCAGAATGAGGCAGCATCTGGCAGAAACAGGGAGAAGAGTGGTGGGAAACCAGAACAATAGGAGTAGAGAGTTTGGGAAAGCTGGTTGGATGACGCTGCATACCAGAGTACCCAGATGGGCTGACAGCACAGGCATATTCAGGCTCAAATATATTTACCCCATTTTGGAAGCAGAAAGCAAGCCTTACCAGAGGAGGAAGATAAGGAAGTGAAAGGCAAGGAATTAATGAGATATGAATCAACAAGATAACATCGGGAAACAAGGACAGAGATACTGTTAATATTGGGTGGGATAATATTCATGCCCAGAAGGATTAAAGTTTTATAGCGATGCTATAAGAAATACAACAAACATGGCTCCTGGTAGATATAGACTGACTTGCCTCAGAGTATCACATTTGTTGTTGCATGGTCTAATCTCTGTAGCCTTTAAGCCTGATTCATTTTCCAATGAAAGCATTCAGAATCTGTTTTCTGGCCTCTTCTTACAGGGGAAGGGTACCATGCCGCATGTTCAAGAATTATTTTCCAAAGAGACATGTGGTCCCAGTTTCTTAAAGATACTCAGATACCTATTCAGGTGCATCACAGAACCTCTCTCATAGGCTAGGCTACCTAAATTCCATGAATATTTTAGTAAAATTAAGGCAGGTTAACTATTTTTAAACAGGACTTTGGATGACAAACTGCCTAAATTACTTTAAAAATTATAATCCAAGAATTTACTGAAATGGCAGTAAGTTCTGACTTTCTAACACCAGTAGGATAGATTGAACTTTTACACTTCTGTAAGGAGTTACCTGTGTGTACAGAATGAGCTAGAATAATCTTGAGGCATGATTTCCTAAGCCAATGAAGCTAGCACAGACATAGCATGATAGTTGGCATCATCCCTTCCATTTCTCTCCAATTTACTGCCCATTTTTATCCAAAATTATCAAAGGAATGGAAGTCTCAAAGACACAAGGTTCTCACAAGTTTCGGGAATAGTAGGAGAAAGAAAGAGGAAAAAAGCTGAACTGGTGCCCTAGTATGTGAGGGGAACGCATGAACTTGAGCTAAACAATTAGCACTCCTATTCCGTGAGTCTTCTCACGGGTAGGTCCTGATTGGCTGTAACATACATTGCTTCTTGCCCAAACTGTGAGAAGAAGATATCAGAAGATGGGAGTCCTGGCTTACTGTAGCAGGAATGAGATTATTCTTACGAGATCCTAGTGAGATTTTTCACAAATGAGAAAGTGTTGTAGTGAAAAAACAAGATAAAATGCAAGATCTGTAGCAAAGAATGGTTTCTTTTCTTTTGCTCCACTGATGCTAGTAATGTTTATTTGAAGTATCACATTGTTTATATTTCCTGGTTAAAATAAAATTATTTATTTTAATCAAAAAAGCATCATTCAAACATGCAGGTGGAATAGGTCAGAGGGATGTCATCAGAAAGTGTTTAACTCTAATGCTAGAATTTTGTTCTTCCATAGACTGTAAAGTAAAAGCTCCAGGTAAAATAATTAAAGGAAATGAGAAAAGTGAAGCAGCTGGTGAAAGAGGACAAAGTCTTTGCCTCAAGTGGTAAAGGCTGTGGCCTTCAGGGGACAAAATGGCTCTTACTACAAATGAGTGCCTGCTGAGTTTAAAGCTGTAGAGCACTGAGCATAAAACCATTTTACTTTCAAAGCTGTCATATCAAACAAACTATATCTGTCACATTACAGATTAAAATGTTTTGCAAGATTAACAATTGGGCAATGGACATGGAAGGTACTGAATAATCATTTGTATGTGTACTTTACTTGTCCTTTGTTATCAGCCTGTACAAATGCTGAATATCAATAACCAGTATCACAGCCTGAAGAAAAAAGGAAAAAAAAAAAGAAAGAAAAAAAAGAAACCTACTATAAAAATGGCTATAATGAAGCACATGGTATGTACACTGCATGTTACTAGAGTAAATGGGAACTCAGCATTTAGATCTGTGAGTTCCCATAATTTTAGCATACATTCATCATCATTTCATCATCAGACTTTTGCAATTTCATGTTATATTTGACACACTGCAGCCTGAATATATGAGCTAGAGGATCCCACTTATATCTTATATAACATTCCAAATGTCAGGGAATATATATACACTAAATTGTTCTTTTTATGGTAGCAGTTTGTGTCTCTTACTATCATCTTTTCATGGCATGAGATGTAGTGTATATCCTCATTGTTTTAGACTAGATTTGTGCAATCTTTACTTTTTCATCTGTTATGGTCTCGTTGCAGGGTCTTAGGTCTTAAGTCACATATTCCCCGTGGTGCCTCAGTTGTCCATCCAAAGAAGTCAGTGATACAAGAAAATGTACAACGGGCACAACAAATGCATTTGGCAGATGAGGGGAGAAGGTTTACTCATAAGCTGGGACAGTCCAGCATTGGGTAGGAAGCTCTGCAGCAGAAATCTTGCTCACAGAAGAGGGATATAAAATATAGGCACAGTAAAATATATATGTGCTGTGGAAAACTTGTTTAGGAATGATACTTGGTAAGGTATTAAGGCAATTATCTAATAAGTTCTCCCTCACCAAGAAACTCTGCTACCACACCAGAGCACTTAAACACTCTTGTGAATGCAGAATTGGGTTCTCTCAGGTTCCCTGTTATGCTTATTTCCTTTTCCTTCACAAGGAGTGCGCAGGACTGATTGTGAAAGGTGAAGGACTACAGGACAAAGGATATTGCAGAATTATGGGCAAGGTTCTACTCAGTGTGAACACTGAGGCTCTACCCAAGTTGCCTTCCTTCCGCTGTTAGAACTTCCTGAGGGCTGTGAAGTTGAGCCAGAGCAAATACTGTTGCAAAGAGTATAGTCTTTTCAGCAGGGAAACACCAGTACATTGGATGCAATCATATATTCTAAAGGATGTATTTCATTCACTGTTAAAGCTCTGAAAAGTCAGTCTCTGACTGAAAAAAGAGGACCACCTTTCCCACCCCAAAATTGCAGAAAAACTGTAGTGATAAATATTCCTTTTTTGTTTAGGGAGTTCCTGTAATTTAATGGATATATACTTTCCCTCCTTCCTTCAACCACCTTTGCTTCAGCTTCAAGTGAGTCCCACATGTGAACTGTTCAAGACACTGGAATTCTAACAACATCACAAAAAAAGAGACAGAAGGTCTGGGGTAGGAGGAGGAGAAAAGGCAGATGTGGCTTGACAAGTGATGAGGAAATAGGCTTTCAGGACATGTAAACTCAGGACAGCTAAGCTGACACTGTATCCCTGAGAAACAGAAGGAAATCCCACACCAGCCAGAGAACAGCATTACTGAGTCAGTAGAGCATATAGGACTGATCAGTAGGCATGCTGGTATTTCAGAACAGGCAGACTGAAGTCATGAGAATATGAAACACCATCTTAAAGCAGGCATTCTGAACAAAATGCAAGGAAATCTCCATGGAATCAGCTAGAAGGCATGTCAGGAGCATGACCAGCAATGCTGGCTGGAGTTCAAAAGGTTCGGCTCCACATCACACAAAGCATCCAAGTGTTACAAACATCTTTGGTCCTGTATATGTATCGTAAAGTTAGTTTTACATTAAAATTCCATGATTCTCACCCACCCCTTTAATCATGAAAGAGTGTCCTCCCATAGTACCTACCACGTGGGGCCATGAAGAGCTCTGTACTCATTCTGACACCCTTGTGAAGTGTTACCTTGACGGAGTTCTGAAAACCAAAGGCTACATGCTTAAGGTGATGCTACAAATTAGTAGTAGATCATACAGCTTCCCAAAGCAACTCTGTAACTACTAACTCAGATTTCTCCCACTGTTGTACTGGAAGAAGAAGAGCTCTTATTTTGTTGTTGTTTCCTGAACAATATCACTGGAGAGCCTTCACAAGCCAGTTGCAGTAAATTAACACAGCCAGAAAAGTGGACCTGGGCAGTATCAAGACCACAGCAAGTTAATGAGTGCTTTACAGCCCTCTTTCATTGCATTTGAAAAGAAGGGTGATTCAAACGTAATCTAAATCACAGGCAAAACAAGCTTCTGTAGACCCAGACAGCTCAAGAACAAACAAGGTTTTCTGAGCAGGTGGCACGGTAGCTGATAAGAGAAGGGAAAAAGAAAAAAAATAAACAAAACAAAAGAAAGCCAGTATGTGAGGCTAGATTTCGATAATCGATAATCCGTCTTAACAATGCTAGAATACCCTTCCCAAGGCCTGATTCTCCATTCCTTCATAACAGCAAATTCTTGCATTACAAACAAATGCAATTTAATAATAAGCTTCACAGCACAGAGTGTTTCTCCTAAAATGCTGGGCACTGATATGAAAAGCCACATCATAAATTCAGCTTCTTCTAAATAAGAGCAACTTGCTCTAAGGACAGCAAATATCTGTCCTACAATTTCAAAGAAATGCTTGAAACAAGAGCTGGCTGAAAATTCAAAACAACTCCTTTTCATTATAAATAACTAAATAAACCTTTAAATACCTTTTTTATTCTGGGGTAAAATGAGAGAGATTTTTCCCTCTCAAACTCCTACCTCTCCCCAAAGAAAAGAGGCGTATGGATACTTAACTCACAGTACCATGAAGGAAAACAACCACCTTCTGGCTCTTTCTTCCACACTGCAAGTAACCATCTGCATCTTCCAAGGCTGCGCTTGGAGACTGGGATACTGCCAGACAAATATAAATTTGGTATTAATGAGCAAAACTCTGCTTTCAGGGTTAGAATAGACAGAATCAGGGCATAAAAATATGGAGAGAATCAGGGTGTGAGATAAATCACAGTTCCAGTTTGTTTATATCAAAGGACATGGCTACCTGCAGGATTCTTCCTGCTGTCTTCATTCAGCCTGGCAAGCTTACTTTAACAGCTTGATGAATCGCAGTGTAAGTACTTATGTCTGAGTATGAGCATGACTGGCTCACGGGAAGATGCATGCCTGAAGTTAACCATGTACTTAAAAATCCTATCAAGTAGGTCCTCACAGAGTGAATAAAGAGAATCATGCTTTGAGGTTCACATATCAGGCAGTTTCTATTATCTTCTTGAGAGGATGAATCCTTTAACGCCAGCATTTGCAGTTACCTGGCAGGAGATGGCGGCCAGGCTTCTGAACTTCCTTTACGGGGATACAAGGAGGAAGCAGTTCAGCACTGCTTTACATTGGCATAGGTTTGGTGAAGTACACACTTCAATAATACAGCCATTTCTGGCACCATTGTGCATGGCTAAGTCTGTATTTGTAGATAAAAGAGGGCCAGGACATTGTTTCAAATACTGACCATGCTATTTAAACTGTTAACATGCTTTCTCCCAGACAGTGCCTGGGAATGGCAGGTGACAACAACAGCCAGGGGTGGTTCCCAGTAAGCAGACTGCAATCTTTTCAATCTGTTTTGGAAAGGAAGAAAATGTAGTTTCATGGATGTGAGCTGTGCCATGCCATTTTGCATAAGAGACAGAGAACAGATCACATACATTTTACACAGCAGCACAGATGTAGCTTGTTTTCTAGAATGTAATCTTGTGAAAGGACAATGGTAGCTACAATAAATTGTGACAGAATGATCTAGAAGCATTTCTCGGGCCTCTTCCAGGTTTCAATTCTCCAAGACGCATGTTGCGTTTGTCCTTCCTACTCACCCTGCCATGTCCCACAAAAAAGGAGAGCTGTACAAGCCAAAATTCTCATTTTTATGTTGTAAGTTGAAAGCTTGCATGGAAACCTATAGTCTGAAATATGCCTAAGGTAGTTGGAAGAAACTTTCAAAAGTGAGAGAGTAGGAATGAAAGCTGAATTAATCTCTAGCAAAAGCCATCACTGGTTGATTCTAGGAATATCTGGTTAACTGACTCTTACACCTGGAGTTGTAAAAAGTTTTCAGAGTATGAAGCCGTAACCAGAGACTAGAGTCATCTTCCACTCAACGCCAACGCCCAAGACTTTACCTAGACTAATAATATTAGCTCTGGATTTTCAAAAAAGCTTTTGGACAATCAAGTCCTGTTAACACTTTGGCGCAGTATGACATGTACCCCCCTCTATTTCCTTGGAAATCCAACCCTCATCACTCATCAAAGCTGCTCTGGTGTTAGACTCTGGGCATTCACCACAGGTACTTCCTGGTACCTCTTGTCTTGAAAAAGAATGTTTTCTTGAGTACATTGCTCTTAATTCCTCCAAATCCAAAGTATTTCAAACATCACTCTAAAGAAATAGCAAGAATTTTTTTTTTTTAATATGGAAAAGATTATATTAATTGCATACGCAGCCTGAAGTAGTTACTCCAGTCATACTAATTGTTGCTTCATGGGCTGTCATTGCTGCTGCACTTCTGTTTCTTACAGAAAGTTATAGTGCATCTTCTTTTCTACTCAAAATCTCCTCTTCTTCAAAGAAGGAAGTCATCATACTATGACACCTGCTCTGGCTGCTTTGACTCCAGTACATGTCCTAGTTTTTTGCTCTCTTCAGGAGAAAGGAATTAAAGAAGAAACAGCAAGATATTAAAAAAACCAAACCTCTAGAGCCAACAAGGGAGCTTGGGGCATCAAAAAAGTGAAGAGTTGTCAGGAGAACAGTTCAGCAATGATTTTAAAGACAAATACAACAGCATGGTCAGATAATAATTCAGGCCCAACTGGAGATGTTTCCTATTTGTTGGAGACAGGATGGGGTACCAGGAGTCTGGTTCCCAACACTGGCTAAGTATTTCTGGAGGGACAAAACTCAATGACTGGACTGAAACATTAAGCAAACCAGGGACCACTGTGTGTAGATCCAAGATCTTTCCAGGCACCTCTTAAAGGGGAGTTAGCCATCCACCTAGACAGAGTCTGCAGGGACATGGGAGGGCTAGGATCTACCCTCAAGCAGAAAGATTGCTAATATCATGTTGAGAAGCCAACACAAGATCTGTCCTTTGTCTACTCAAGCTATTGTATGCCCTAAGCCTGTAAGTGCGCAGGCATGAAAATCATTGCACTGATTTTTAGTACAATGAGGAATAACAATACTATAATACAGCAATATCACTGTAGGAGATTACTAGTTACATAGTGGATAGCCTTCTGTAAATATATCGAGACACAGGTTCTGCCATGCGGAATTGTGTACATGGTATTCAGTCAGTCAGACACCTTACACTTTCTGCCATTTAAACATACACTGCTTTGAAATCAAGAAAAGGGCTTTTTAAGATGTGTTACTGCTCAGCCAGAAGCTCTAGGCTCACTGCTAAGCATGGCTTCATAGCACATATTATAAAGAAAGTCAGAGCAGGTATCTGAAGATTCATTCCTGCCTTAAAAAAAAAATCATCTCTCTCACCCCCACCAATGACACCAGAGTTATTCCAGTTGTTGTTTTCTGTATAAAAATAATTTCCTTTTCTTTTCCTTATGCTTATGCATGTTGGAGGCTACCATTCCTATTATTCACCGCTTCTCAGCTCACCTCACCACCAGCAGTGCTCTTTTTTCCAAGAATGGGAGTGGAGAGGGATCTGTGTGTAACTATCAGCAGATGCAGTCTTTCAGCAGCTTAGCTCAAAGAGCTATGAAACCCAAAATGTCCTCTTCCTCCCCAGCAGAAGGGGAAAAAGAGAAAAACCATCTATTTATGACTGCCAATTCAAAGGTCAATGAAAATAATCTCATTTGCTTCCATGGGTTTTGGATAAGACCCAC
The DNA here is from genome assembly GCA_008921705.1 of Burhinus oedicnemus. NCBI lineage: Eukaryota > Metazoa > Chordata > Aves > Charadriiformes > Burhinidae > Burhinus > Burhinus oedicnemus. The sequence goes on along the minus strand of VFFE01006620.1, from coordinate 669,337 downwards.
AGATCTTTATTTTTAGGTATGAAAGGGTCTATTGCTGGCTGCTTAAAATATATCGTGACTGCCTCTTCATCCACAGGACAATACTGCTCCCTTGCCTTTGTTGCACTTTGACAATGAAAAGTCCTTTTTAAGATTCGTCCAGCACACACTCATTTTCCCCAACACACACTAAATACACTAAATTTAGAACGGTTTTCTGGAACAACATTTCTTTCCCTTCTCTGATGAAAAAGGCTTCAGTCTCCCTTCCCATAGCCCTCCCTTGTACAGCTGACATCTGAGTCTACTGCATTTACCCTGTCCTCTGTCCATATAGCTGGATGTCTGAGTGTGAGTAGACCGTCATAGCCATGTATGCCAGTTGTAATGTACTCTGCAAACCACAGCGTCCAAAAAAATTGCTATCTTGCTCAAATTGCTGTCGCTGCCAGGAATCTCCTTGGACTTCTGTTGTGCCAGATTGGATCAAAAGCACCAGGTCAATAGCAGTCCTAACAAATTAGAGCCTGTGTTCTTTTCATGAACCATTTAAGGAATTTGTTGGGTACTGCAAACAACATAGAAAATGAACTTTATCAAAAAGTACCTTCCCATACGTGAGAACATACTTTTCCAGTCAAGTAAATATGCATAAATAAGGTGCTGCTGTGGGAAATCACCCGAGACTTTAAATCTAATACATATTCTGCCTACCATGGCTATTTTGCCAAATGGAAATTAGACACCCTGGGACAATTTTTGAAAACAACAACCATGAGCCCCCAGAGCATCTAAATAACATCTGAAAGGATTTAAAGATTTGCTGTAATTATAGTGGACAATAAATATCTGAGCAGAGTGGCAGATTTCTGTGGGACGGGAAGTGCCCATATTGGTAGCTGCCTAGGATTATATATCCCATTCTTCCCCTTTTCAGACTGAGTGGTTATGCGCACCAAGAATTTCTGTTCATTAAACACGCTATTTCAATTAAAACCACACCAAAAGTGAAAAGCACAGTTTATCCCAAAGTACTTTATTCCAATTTGGTGAAAACAGATAAGCCAAATATTATAAAGTACTCAATATCAAAATAACTATGCAGTGTACCAGGGTCTGGAACAAAAATAACTTCAAGCATCCTCCCAACTTAATAGTTCTGTTTATGCTGTTAGCAGAGACAAGGAGCTAGTTTCCATGCTACTCAGAGTCTGTGGATCAGTCTCATTTTCAACAGTGGCCATCATTCTTAAGGAAAACTTCCCTTCTTGTAATGCCAAGATAAAGTCAGCTCCCTGCCCAGTCTTCCAGCCCTCCAGTATGTAAAAATGTGTATTTTTTCTCCTGTACACGTTCTGTCAAACCACATTCCTACAGACTGAGAAAACAGCGCACCAGTTAAATCAGAGATAAACCAAAAATACTTTCATAATGAACTCTTTTAAAAATATTTTACACTGGGGATGGGACTGAAGCCTTCCCTTACAAATAGAGTATTGGTTCATTTTCTTATTAAAGAAGTTCTGAGCACCAACCAGTATTTCCTAGAGTTTCGACTCATATTTCACTCCTGATGAAAGGATCAGAAATGCAATAATTAGTGAGCAATTCTTGACAGCTTTCAGGAGGCTCAGCACCAAGAAAACTGAGATTAATGGGTCTGGTCTGATAAGTGCTAGGACAGCTGGATGTTACACAGAAAAAAGGGATCTGTTCTGATTAAATGAGGACATCTGGTCAGCTTCCTGCTGGAAATGATTCTTCTAATTTTAATAACAATAAAAGCAATCCAGTATATCTAGAAGACAGATACTCTAAAGAGCCAGAGACCGAGTATTGAAGACTGGTTGTCAACTCAGTGATCAGTAGCAAAAACCACTGTCCAATGCCAGGGAACAAGACAAGATCGTGACAACCTCCTGCCTGCAGTCCTAGCTTTTGCTACCACTGGTACAGAAAGTGAAGCTCCTCTGCAGGAAAGCTACTGCCTTGCCTCTTTCTCTTCTCCCTCCCTCAACCTTCTCCACATAGCTTCATGTGGAGCAAAGACTCAGGAGACTTGGAATCACATCACCAGGGGCCTGAGTCCTTGAGGCCAATGGGGAAAAAGCTTTCGATCCCTACAAACTTTGAATTTTTAATTATGTATACATTTATTTTCAGGAAAATCCAGATCTACCTATTTTCAGGTGTCCTGCACTTAAAACACAGGGAGCCTGATGAAGTCCCACTACTGGTGGATATTTGAGCACAGAGGGAAGTGATTGCAAGGAAACGTTTAGGCCTTCTTCAGTGCAACAAACCCATGCATCAGGCCCTGGGGCCCAGGCCAGAGTGGGTATTAGACAAAAAGATTAGCAATATCATAGTGCTTTACAATTCACCTCCAAAAAACCAGCAGGCACTCCCTCTATAGCAGGAGAAAACAGAAACTCCATAGGGACTGATATTGCAACTGTAAAATTTCCTTTCAATAGGATGGTGCTACTTCTTCATAGCATGGATGGCACTGACTTCCTCCTTCCTGTTCCCACTGGGAAATCCTCAGCAGGACTCGGAACTTTGTCTGTAAATAGATTACACTGGAATTATTTGTATTTATGTCTGATCCCCTTAGAACCAAGGGAGCATAAGAGAAGACTGACTGTAATTGCCTCCCATTTGCACTGTTAATTATTATCAAGTGGCTTAAATCCAGAAAAAGAGAAGTCATTTGAAAACATGAAAAAAATATAAACATGAAAGCTAGTCAAGAGGAAGAGTTATTCCGTCTAGCACACAGACACGACAACCAGGGACAGTACGAACTGGAGCCATCTCAGAGTGCCTGTGGGTGCTCTGCCAGTACTAAGAGCAAAAATAGGACTCATAACACCAACATCTGACTTCCAAGACTCAAGGCTGCATAAGACTTCTGCTGGCAGCTGCAAAAAAAGAATCAGAAATAAAAATAAATATTAGCTAAAGCAGAGGAAAAAGCAAAGGAGAATCTCAAGGACACTGAAATATTCCTGATGTCTGGGAGAGACACTACTTTTTTATGACTAAGGGCCTTCTGGATTATTGCAGAACTATGGAGTTATCACCACTGACCAGCACCTATTGTGCTCAGAGGTACCTGGACAGAAGATAGAGGTGCTCCCTGATTCAAAAATATGCAGGTGAATAGATGGGAAAGGGTTGTAAAGGCCTGCTTCATCTGCAGTCTTTGCCTGCTGCCAGGACCAATCCAGCTAAACAGCTTTTGGAAAAAAAAACCCAAAAAACCCCCCCAAAAAACGAAGCCTCTTCCTTAAGCTACGCTTTTGTAGGAAAAAAAATGCTGCACTGTGTTCATCATCACTGCCATTGGGTCTTCTCCACTCAGAAACATTAAAATTCCTCAGAAGCATGGAACCACCAAGACTGAAACTGCAAAAAGGGAAGGGAATGGAAACAGGAAAATCTCCACATAGCCGCATACGTAAATAAGCATAGCAAAGCAACACAACAGGACTCTGTTTAGTTTCATGCTCCAGGGATCACTTGTCCATTCATCTTACTCTTCAGCCTACTCTAAATCCCAGTGTCCTACTCAGGAATCTAGTTAGGTCAGATCTGTATCACTGCTGGGCCAGTCCAAGCCACCCACAGAGGACAGGATCTCCAGGTAACAAGCAAGAAGAGGGCCTTTGAACATCTCTTCTGTGTGGTAGGAAAATAAGGAAGTAACAGCAATCTCATCTCACCTATCTGGTGCAACCTAAGAGTTCATGCTAGTATCTGTGGAGATACTTTTTCATAGTATTCAAGGCAATGTTATTCATGGGAAGGTCAATAACAGCAAGGTCTGATCATGAAAATGGCCAAAGTGGAAGACAAACAGCTCTGTAACAGGCAATCCTTTCCCTTGGACAATGCTGTAAAACCATATCTCTCCTTACCTTACCAAATATGTCACAAATAAACTTTATATTTGAAAAAACATAATCCAATTTGATGTTCTTTAGTGTTTTGACTGGGTCAATGCTACCTTTGCATTTGCACAGACCTTTCCTTTCAGTTAAAAAAATGTTTCGTTTCTAGGTAAGTTTTCTAAAGCTAATCTGGTCTATTTGGAACAGGCCTCCATTATTCCCTCTTACCAACATTCCCACGTCTTTTCCTAGGAAATCTTTTAAATTTATGTCCCCCTGGAGACCTTTGAAGGCAGATAATCTTCAACCACATCCTCTGGCAAACTACGAGCTTGTTAGCTATCAGGATGTTAGCTGTAAGTAGACCTTCTCTCAAATGACCTAGCACAAATTTATACCTGGTGATGGGAAGAATGAGAGCTTGCACTCAGAAATACCTAACTGAGCTGGAGTTGGAATCTTGTTTCTTCTTCAGATAGTAATGTTCATCTGCATAAAGCAAAGTATACTGATACCGTGCGCTGGGATTAGAGGACTATCATGATGATCTGAAGACAGAGTTGGGTAATTTTATATTTCATGTCCTTCCCAGGAGCCCTTAGAGACTCCTTAGATGGAACACCAATATAGCAGATACTTTGTGACTAACAAAGAGAAAAGTCGAACAGCCCCAAGAGTACTCTGAATATGCGGTAAGAGGAAATAAATGGAAAAGAAACATAGGGAACAAACAGGGACTTTGAAGAGACAGACTACAAAAGAAACATGTCTCTGATGAAAAGGGTGTCAAACTCAAAGTGATTGTGAGAAGCAGGAAAGACTGAAAAACTTGCTGAATCTCATTTTTAAGGTGATCTGAAGGATGAGTTGCCAAGTCCTGTCAATGTACTTAGGAAATATGGCCCCACAATTCATTCACATTCCTCCTTTCCTTTCACAAATGAAAAGAGGCACAGAAGGTATGGCACAAACAACTAAGTAATGTAAACAGGATGAACAGACTCCATTCCCTTTCCATCAAGCCTAATCTGAAAGAACAACAAAGCATATGGGCATCGGTGTAACTGATGTATCTAGTATATCTCTACTAAGAATGAATTTGAAACTTTTGTTGTAAAAAGATACCATATATACCTGCAAAGGATTCTTCTTCTTCATCACATACAGAGGACAAGGTGCCTTCTCATGCCTTCACCTCCTATTCCTTTCATGACACATGTTAGGGCAGCAGAGCTAGTAAAAATTTCATTCACGTCATTTCATCAGAATGTCCTACAGAACTGTGTAAGACTTTCAGCTGGTGCTTCAGTTCAGGTTACTCAGGCTGAACGTGGAACAAGAATATCCAATCACCCTCTGAAGAACTCAGACAATGTCCTCTTGGGGAGGACAATGTCCTGGGGCAAGAGAAACCCAAATCAGATTTCTCCTCTAAATATGGCAAAATTATGAACTTGTTCCAGAGTCTGCAGTATAAGAACTTTCAGCTATAATGCAAAAATCTAGGTCAATAGAATCAGGTACCCATGGCTCCAGTTGGGCAATGGTTTTCTACCTTACTAACGGTTTTTATATGGTGATTTTTATTTTTTTTCTTTCCTGAATTAGGATAAAACTCCAAAGATCTCAAGAAGGGTGATCTTCTGCAGGAAAAAAAGAACTTTTTCAGGAAATTAAGTATTCCATTTCAATCTAAAGATTAAAAAAAAATTTAAAAATTAGAGTTTAATTGTGAAAAAAAATGTTGTGCAAAGTGGTTTCAATCAGGGGGGAAAAAACCCAAAATCCTCAAAAGTGTTACAACATAGTACAGATCATGTTGAAAACTTTTCCTCATGATATATTTGAGTCTGAGTTTTTTCAGAAGCTAAACTTTTCTGTAGAGAGTTGAAGTTTTCAAATCATCATTTTTCAGAAATAAAGATAGAGGTCAGCAAATGCTCTTTAAAGTGTAAAGTTGCCAGGCCAAGCATGGAAGAAATATCAAGTGTTTATGAATTCTCATGACAGGTGCAGGAGGAATGTTTCAGAATAGAGTGAGAATCAGAAAGAATTAAAAAATTACATATTCATTTGTCAAAAAATTAGGAAAACCTTGTTATTCTCATTGCCTCCTACACAACTGGGGTTTTTTCTGCTTGGAATTTTACTTTGAAAGCTGCTTTTTAAAGGTTCCACTTAGTCTCCGAAGATGAGTTTTCTATATTGAATTCAGTCACAAAATCACCTTAGTGTGAAATCACTGGCCACTCAGGTTTCATCATACTAGCCTCTCTCCTGCTCTGGTGTCCTGGGAGCTGCCACCCATTGAGGGGTAGTGGAGGGCAGAGGAAGAAAAATCACTCCCCACTGAAGGTGCTAAGCTGCACATGCAGAAATTGGAGTACTTAGGAGCTCTAGTTACTTCTGTATAATGTGATACATTTAAAAATGTGGTCACACAAGAATTTCACTTTTTTAAAATTAAAATCTTAGTTAAATGAAAAGACAAGCTTGACAAAGGTACTGAAGTGTGCTGCTTTGTTTAACAGGCTGTGGCAAGTGTCCAAATTCCAGTTAGAACTGCAGCAATCTCATACGCTGTCAAGAAGCATGACTTCCCTCTGACAGAACGTACTGCAAATTTTATGAGAGATAATTGAAGCCAATTCTTGTAACATCCATTAGAGGCCGTCTCAATCCCTCTGTGCGAGGTCTAGAAGAGTGTGAGCTTTCCCAGTCAATTACCTATATTGGTAACTAAGAGCTTCCAAGTTCTCTGCTGCTTCCACCTTTAAAAAAGGCCTTTGTTCTGTAGAAATAATTCCTGGCACCTTTAATTCATTAACCTTTGCAAAATTTTCCTGTTTCAGTGTCTAGCAGAGAGAAGCACAAAAATATGTACCTAATGCTGTAATGAGAATAAGCTGATTTGATCTATATCTCACCTCACGCGGTAAAATGTTGATGGAGACTCCATCTACCTGGCTTAATAAAGTATGCAGAGGAAAACTGACCTTTACAATATTCTGCATTTTAACAGCTTTATAAATCTCCCATAATTAGGGCATCTGCAAATCAAAGACTGGGATGGAGTTGAAAGTTATAGTACAGGCAGTATGAACAGCTTTGTTGGGATGATCCAAGGACATAAGTGGAAAGGTTTGCAGGAAAATGGGCTCTCCTATATTAAAGCAGCTGATAGAGTTTAGCTGCAGCTGTGTTATGGGTATAAATAAAAGATATAATGGGTATAAATAAAAGCTACATTGTCTCTGAATTTTAAGTCTTAGTATTCAGGATGCAGTTACACAGACACACTCTTGACCTCTTTGTACTCCCAGTCCTTCTTCCCACCCTCCCAAACAGCTTGATTCAACAGTCTGTGTGGCTAACTTGTATGCTGGGTGTATAAAACACAAACACGACTCAAAAAATGATGTTCAATTTTTTCTCTACTCAGTGGATTTCTTGTATCTCTTCCCCCTCATGCGACTCATAAAACAGACACACACATTGCAGAAAGGTTATAATAAGTGTTCAACAGTGTGATGTGCCTCAAGACACTACTACTGCACTTGATGAGATTATTCATGGGTTCACACATGATTCATAAAGATTCCCAGTTAGAAGCACTACACAGGCTTGCAACTCTGCAAGTTACAAATTCTGATCTTAGAACTAACAAAACTGTGTTTCAATACATGATACTATATTTACAAGCATGTTCTTCATATTGTCCTGGTTTGAGGTAAAACAGGACCAATTTTGTTCAGCAACTTTACTTTTTAGCTAGGCCTCTTCTAACTGCTGAAATTAACAGCATGTTGTGCAGAAAACTGTTCACTCTCAGAGTGATCAGACCCATGTTTATAGCTGATGCCAAGGAATGGCATGCAGAGAGGCTCTTGCTTATACTTATTGCTGTAACAACCCAGGCCAGCCAACTTTGTTACTTGCCCCGTTGGAGAGTCGGAAGTGGAAAAGCGTAGAGGGGTCACACCTGCGGGGAGGAGCGGACAGGACAGGTGACCCAAAACTGACCAACAGGGTATTCCATCCCGTCTGCCTCCTGCTCAGTATAAAAGCTGAGGGATCAAAGGGTCAGCTCTCT
>VFFE01006620.1:553670-661349 GCA_008921705.1 Burhinus oedicnemus | reverse complement strand
AAAAAAAAAAAAAAAAAAACCACAAAAAAACAAACCTGAAGAAAAGAAAAAAGAAAAAGACCATGACTATACATAAATAGCCTACCTACAGTATGGTGCTTGTTAAGTCTATTCACAAAGATGGGCTGGAGGTTTTTTAAACTGAGTTTGCTGCAGAGTCTTATTTCATCTGCTTGAAGTTTGGCATCAAAACAGAATCAGGTTAACATACAACAGTGTTAGATCCTGTGAGAAGGATTTTTAACACCAAAAAAAATAATTGAAGAATGGGAAATTAACAAGCAAGGGAAGAAAAAAACCTTAGCAAGTGCAAGTGGCATCTTCCAGTTTATAGACTGGAAAAACAATAACTTTTACAGATTACAGGATCCTACGACATATTCAGCACTATGCTAGCAGACAGAGAAGGAAGAACAGCACCTTTACACAGTGCTTTTGCACCTAAAGAAAATTCTGTCTTAAACCATTTTTTGGCTTTGTCGATCGAAAGGTGCTCCGTTTTTTTCCTGCCTCTTTGCGGCAGAGACCTCAGTGATCCCTAGCGCTCCACTGGGAGCCGAACGCACACCCACCCCCGCAAAGCGACGCCAGGGCGGGAGCACCCCGTAACACCCGAGGCAGAGCCGCCCGGCGGAGCGGCCGCTGCCCGCCCGCCCGCCCGCCCTACGCCCGGCAGGTGGCGCCGGCGGCCCGCGGCTGCAGCCGCCCCGCACCGGCCGGCCGGCCGCCCCCTCGCCGGGGAACTTCGGACAGACAAACCCAGACAGCTAGACGGCATCTGCAGAGCCGGGAGCGCCAAAACGGTGGGACTGCTGCATCCTGCTCTGCGGTGCCCGCTGGACCTTAACCCGACGGCAGGCTCCCCGGGGACAGGGGACATCCTCTGCTACACGAAGGATGGCAGGACCCGTAAAGCAAAGGCATCAGAAACACTAGGAGCTGTGATCCAATACGCATATAAGCAAAAGCCGCACATTCTACAGAAATCCTTACATGTCTTTAGCTCAAGATTTATTTCCTCACATGCTATCTTGAGCCCACTGCATTTTCCCAAACCAGAATTTCACCACACTGCTGTTACACTGGCTCTTTCTCCCTGAACCAAACACCTAAATCGGGTCTATGTCTCTTTCACCTCCTTAAACCCCATCTGCTACCTTCGTCCCTTTTACCAAGCAGGGTCTGAAGCCAGTCCTCCTCCCCACTCCACATTCCTGCAGGATAAGCTGTGTGCACCGCCTGCTGTGGTATTTATGCCTGGCCAGCCACTCTCCAAGCCCCCAGGCCACCTTGTGCATCTGTCACCCACTCCTAATCCTGCGCAAGCTGCACAGCCTGCACTCCAGGCTGCCACAGCTCTGGCATCTGCCTCTCAGCGGGGGGACGCCCTGCACCCTCACAGCAGAGAGAACAGCTATGAGCTCAGAACCGGCAGAGCTGGGGCCATACTCCAAAAACACCTGCAGCCTCTCAGCCCTTTTAGGGGAGGACACACTGCATGTCAGCCTGATCCTCTGAACACAGTGGTGTGTGGATCACAGCAGAGGAGGGGGCCACAAACCATGGACAACACAGCGGAAAGGGTGCTGGATGGCCCTGGCGGTCTCCCGCTCAGAGACACATGTGCTGGGCTGCAGTCTGAAGTAACTCTCCACCTTTCCTTTCTCATATAATCTGATCCTCCTTCCTTGCCTTGTCCTTGTTACCCATGGAGGGTCAAAGACAAGGAGGGGGCTCAAAACATGCAAGGCCAGCAGATCTAGACTTGAACACGCATTGTTCCAAATGGCGGGAAAAATTAAAGGCTTGGACTAAAAGGGGACTGTGACAGGTCTTAGCCAGCTTCCAATTCCTCTTCTCCACCTAAAAAATCATCAGTGTCCCACGTAGGCTGGTAGCCTGTCTCTGCCAACAGGCAGCATCAGTTACCTGGTGAAGGCTGTTTTGCAGTTCGGCCATCTCTGGTTCACAGCAAACTTCAAGTGGTCCAAGGGAAAGACTCTATGTACATCTTTTTCCATAGATAACATCTGTGCTGGGTTGAGGAGACATGGAAGGATTATGTTTTTAATATCTTAATATATAATAAGACACAAGAATACCTTAATGACAGGATCTTAAGACATCCTTCACTTTTTTATATGTTTCCATAAAATACTCATCTTCCTGATTGCCAAATCTTTTCAAAGCATTCTAGTCATTGCCCAGCTACACGACTGCTTTTGGATACAAGTATTTAATAAATTTTATTTTTTACAGCCATCAGAATGTGTCCAGCTGAGAGGAGATGATACAACCAGGCTGTGTGGTGCAGTGCCTGAGCAAATCCAAGGTCAGAGCTACTAAGCTACTGCAAGTCTGGAGCAGGCTAGCTGGCTGTATTTTCTGAAAGCGCAGTCAATCAGAATAGACTTTGTGCATCTGGAAGCAAATCAAGCCATAAACTTGGAGAGATCACATATGCCCGGATCCCCATGGGCAATGCTGAACTGAGCAAGGCAAGGTTTAAAAAATAAAACCAAAAATAAACACACACGCATCCCTTACACACACCTCAGGATGGCGTAAAAAGTAAAATGGCATAAAAGGGTGGGTTGAGCCATGGGGGAGTGAGGGCAGATCATTTAAAGAAAGAAATAAAAATGAATTTTTTTTATTCTAATGTGGAGGCCTAGGATTTCATGGCAAGATATGTGTTGCATTCCCTAAGGGTTTCCTTCCTTCATACAAGCACAGTCAGACAATCAGTATGATCCTAGATTATCTTTCTGTTTGTGCTTCAGTACAACAAACTATACATTTGTAGTAAAAGAGATTGTTTCTATAGGTTCAGGAAGAATATTAAAAAAAGAAGAGATTAAAGACATCAGGTCAAGGCAAATCTGTTCTCAGCATTCTCATTCCCAATTTACAGATTTTATATTTGGTTTCTTCTCATTCCTCTCTCTCTTTTTTAATTTAATTCAAGCAGCATTAATTATCCTATTTCAAAAACATCCCATTAAAAAAAAATAAAAAAAATCAAATGATATTTGTATCAGATTTAACCTACTTTTTAGATATTTTGACAGACACTCTGGGTTTATTGTAGACTGCTGCAGGATGATTTCTTGTTACTAGAGAAAGCAAGCTGCTTACTGTAGGTTAAAACAAAGGAGATAGGTCAGGCTAGTCTGACCAACTGCCCTTTTAACCAAAGATTTGCTCAGTTTTGGGTTGGTTTTTTTTTTCAAATTAATTTGGAGTCAACAAGAAGTATATGACTGAAAGACTGTCAACATGCCTCAGCACGTTTCAGCAGCAGCTGGATCACACCACAGAGCAATACCACCATGATCTGGTGTTGGCAGGGGAAGGGAGTAGGGCTGTTCAGTCTCCTGCCCACCTCCCCTATGGCTTTTCTGCCAGCAGGATTTCTGACAAGAGTCAGCAATGCAGACTATGGTGTGGCTGCACCACAGGGTCCCAAAAGCACTGATCAAATGAATTCGTATGGGCCAGGGATTCTTAAAGGTGTGACTCTGAGGAACGTGGTGGGTCAGGGTGACACAGACCCTGCTCCAGCCAGCCCGTCACCTTTTTTCAGAAACTGTGCAGAAAGCTTAACAAACTTGCAGTAGAACAATCTGCCTCGACAGTTACCTTCACCCTGTCCTGTGCACAAACATCACAATTTACCCTGATCCCTAAGAGAAATTGGCCTAAGAAACGGGATGTAATAACCTTTCTACACTATTCCTTATTAACTGTAATTTTAAATAACAACCTAGGTTATTTATGTTATTGCTCGTATCACAACCTTTTAACAATTTCCTATATCCTATTAAAAAAAAAGTCCATTTATGATCTTTGTCTTTCCAATATCATTGGCCTCCTCATAGTTTTTTGCTTTGTTTTGTTCTCAAAGTTAGAGTTTCTTGAAAATATGATTGTTCACTTTCTGCTCTGAGGACCATTCTTGCATTTCTCCCTGCATTCGTTTCCAGTGAGGCGTGTTGATGGCAAGGGGAACCTTCCCTCCTCTTGCAAGGGGAGACAACAGCCATGGACTTCAAGAAACATGAATCATAGACTTGTTCAACACCTGGTGAAAACTAGGAGCTGGAGGAGACAGGAGCTGTAGAATGGCTGTCAAGGATGTGAAGCAAGGGGGAGAGAGAATACAAACATATGGGAAACTAGTAAGAAACTAGAGAGGGAAGAAGATTATTGAAGATCAAATGATGGAAGAACAGGAAGGAAAGACTGAGAAGCAAGGTCAAAAGGCAGAGAACAATCTGCAGGAAGAGAAAGACAAGCATTTTTAGCCTTTAAAAGAAGCACAGAGGCTAAAGTTTACCCATAATCAGTACTCAAGCTCTTACTTAAAAGCTCTTCCATCTACTGATGTAGCCAAGCTGTGAGGACAGCCTAAAAAGATGGTGATTGTTTCTGGAAGAGAAAGAGAGCTATTGCTATTGCATTTGCTGCCTCTTCAGTAAGCCTCAGAAGAACTAACAAGGGCCATGGCAATCAATCCCTCAGTTAAAATAGATACATCCCATCAAGTCTGGAGAAGCTGTTTAATTTTGACAGTATTAGGAATAAAAAAAAAGAAAAAAGGCCTACATGATCACTCATCTCTATATCCCAATATAGCCTAGGTTTGTGTGCTAGTTTCTAATGCTGGATCCTGCCTGAAAGCAGAGTGCTCAGGTACAGTTTGAATCCATGAGATCAGAGCTCCAAGCACTGGTCTCAAGCCATCCTCATCTAGATAGCTTATGAATTGGAGTTAGAATTGCATATTAGATACACAGAAAACCATCACTGCAGAAGCTATCATAGAAAACGCTGACAAAGAACAACCATAGCAACCTCAAGAAATGTGTGCCTACCCCCTAACCCTACCACCTCCCCCAAGAGAAAACACGAAGCCTGAGGAAACCAGCTACTTTGCATAAAGCATTATATTTAAACTAATCACCAAATTTCCATCCAGAAACCCCAAGAGAATTTTGAGATTAGCTTAGTCTTGACCACTGTCACTGGATACAGAATCTGTCTGAGCTAACACCAGGCATATGTGAAGCAAGTAAATGACATTCCATATGGACATGGCAGCGTATTGATGCAGCTCCTAACACTATAGCATGTGTAGCAGAGGGTATAGGCAGGTATAGACCTGGCAGCATAGCAGGGGTGGTTCTCCTGGCACATGAATAATCATCTCATTCTCCCAGGAGCTGATGATTAGGAGGATACCTTGCTGCTATGGCAAATGGCAGCCTTACCTGTTCCTGCTGCATTTCACCGGGTAACAGCAGTGCTAACAGTCCCCAGCAAATGTACTTTGCAAATGAAGTTCAGAGCATCTACAGATTTTTATTTACATGTCCTTGTAAAGTTCACTTGCAAAATTAAATACTGCCTCCATATACATTTATCTTTTCCAAATTTCCTCCAGTTTGGAAAAGAAAAAGCCAGTTTGACACACCACTTGACGAAGTTGCAGGCCCCTACCTTATACTGACAGTGCCTCCCTCATTGTCCTCTTATAAACATTTTATGTTTAGCACTACAGACATTCTAATTTATTACTAAAAATAATAGTAATAAAGTAAATAGATTAATCTGATAAATTTCCTTCATTGTGACATCATGTTGTGGTTTATTACCTCTCTTTTGCATTGTTTTTCTTCCTCAGAAGGACACAATACCCCATCATCTCCGTACACACCTACAGGACCAGAACAATAAATGACAAAGCCTTCACTTGGAGTCACAGGATTTAGCAAACCTGACTGTATTGCTCTGAAAACTGCACATGCTGGCTCAATCTCAAGATATGCTTTATTTATCTTGAGTGAGATTCAACTATTGCCCAGAATAAAAATATTAAAAAAATTAGCCAAACATGGATGTAAGCATGTCAGCTTTGATACTAGACACTGGAGTTTCCTAGAAATTAAGCCTCCATTAAAACAACAGATGGCTTTCTGTGTTCCAGAGGCTCAGAGCACACATGAGGGGCTGGGTGACTGATAGACTTATGAATGACTGGGTCTGCATAAACCTTAAGTTGGATTAGTATAAGCTCATGCATGTCAGAAATGGTCTGCAGTATTGACATTTCATGTCAGCTTCATGGAGCCAGACTTCTTTGAGCCCCACACAAAATTGTGTCACGTGTAGGGGACAGTGTAGGGATATGTAAGAATAAACACATTCTGACAGCTTTACTGAAGGCTTTGATGCTTTCAGCCAGCAACGAAAGAAGTCCCTGCTGATTCATCCTTTAAATCAGTGACAGCTACTTAATTAACAGGACCACAGCCAAGCTGCTTAGGACTAGCACTGACCCTTCTTAAGGAAAGGAAAGTTGTACAACACATTTTGAAGGGCACCTCTTAGCAAACCCATGGTTCACATGTTCAGTGAATCAGGTGAGGTACAGTAGCAGAGGTAAGAACAAGTTGCACCTGCACTTACAGAGCTAGGCAGGCTGATTTGAACACAGATGGCTCAAAACTCTTTCTTACCTAATTCCATTAGGCACACAGATATTCTTTCTCATACAAAGCCATGATTCTCCATAGACTTTTACAACCAAATGGTTGTCTATTACCCAAATGCTTTCACAGTCCAAAGAGTATTTCCAGGAGTTGTAAAGAGTCAGTCAGTTACAAGCTCTTCAAAGACCATGATAACCTCTGCTGTAGCCCATTAAAACACTTTTTGCTCACCTTTGAATAGTCTTCACCTAAACAGTTCTTAAATGACATGTGCAAAACCTGTCAGTTGCATGAAATGCATGATTAAGCTACAAGTTACCCAGGCTCCAAAGATACCTCGCTGAGGGGGTGAAAAGCCCTATACCTCATCTCAGACCTTACAAGCTCCAGCAGATCCACTGAGCCTGAAGAAGTTTTGAAGTCCAGTCATAAAAAGCCATGTGAAAGGTGAATACAGGCCAATACAGTGCATAAATTTCCCACTCTTTGCCCAACTCCTCACAGTCCATTTCAAAACCAGGCTGTTACAGGACAGATGGAGTCAGTAAGCACAGAGGAGAGGCCAGGGCCATGGCACGATGATGTTTGTTAGCAACGTGATTCTACGTTCAATCAATCACTTGTCAGGATAAGTAAGGTGGGCAAAAGGAGGCCTTGTCTTGTTAAGTTTACAACCCTGGGCAGAATGAAAACAAATTGTTTCCAGCTCTTTTTCTTCATTCTTTTTAAAAATTCTAACATTTAAATACTTGTACTTAGAATGGCTTTGAGAGAAGCTCTGATGATAATAATAATAAAAAAGAAACTGTAATAATTATTCATGTGATAACGTTTGGCTGTTTCTGTACTTCATCAAGAAGAGCACAGAGTTAACCTTAGCTTTTATGTTCACAAATGCAAATATCCTCACCCTCACTCCCTCTCTTCTTGCTCTCCACACGCTTATAGGGCAAACAGGGGGAGGTGAGGGAGAATAGCAGTTTTTTCCACTAAATACCTTGCTGTAAAACAAAGAATCCCACTTTCTTCCACAGCTGATAAAGCAGAGACTTCCCTGCACCATCTGCAACTCCTACAACTCACATCGTATTCCCTCCCAAGAACAGAAGCCAGATATATTTCTTTTTCCCCATCACTCTGTAAACCCCTATAAAATACTGGCCACAAATGCCAGCAGAACGCTCCAGTCATACCACTTCCCCAATAAGAGGGAAAAGAACCAGTTAGAAGGGCAGAAACTGAAACTAGCATGTGAAGCACTTAAAGCAAACAAACCAAAAAAGAATGCAAATTTACACATTTCAAAATGTGCACCTGCCCCAGGGACATCCCTGTTGCACAGCAGCACTGGGGGTGCTTTTTCAGTTGCCCACGGAGAGGTCGGTTCCAAGAGGGGACCTGGCTGCAAGGATTTATTTGATGCAAGAGCATTTGGGGTTTCACCCAGAGGAGGGTAAGTGAGCAAGCTGCTTAGAGAACGCCTGCGGCCGCTGCTCTGCCATAGGGAGCTGCGCTCAGCACAAGCTGAAAGCCTTGGGGAGCTGTGTTTGTCGGCAGCGCTGCAGGAAACATAGTGCAGGGGAACAGGCTTGGTGTGCTGGGCCAGGGAACTGCAGTGCAGCTGTGGGGCTGCCTGCCCTGCCAGCCTCGCCTGGAGCTTGTTTGCAGCCACTTTTCAGCTAGGCTGAGCTGCCGTGGGAGTATGCCATCTCCTGCTGGAGACAGCTTGCAACAGGCCTTTCATCTCCCCGAAATTTGGAAGGAAAGAACACAGAGAACAATCCTTTTGACATTAAAAAGGGGGGGAAAGTGTAAGCTACCAATTTATCTGAGAAAAAGGAAAAAAACAAACAAACAAATTTATCCCATCCAAACTACCACAGAAGACACGTAAGCACCACCAGAAGGTTAACGCTAGTCATGCCAGAGGCCTGAAAAAACCTGAAAATAGAGGCAAAAGATAATCTGTTTGATGAACTAGCAGCAGAGTTTATTTTTATTGCAAAGAAACTTGCTAGTGGCAGAACACTGGCTGTCCCACTGGCTAAAGCCAACATACTTCGGCTTGAAAATAAGCTGCAGTTACCAAAGCAACCGAGTATCTCAAGACCTGAACTCTGGCATCGCAGCAGTCACATTGCTATAGGAACAGGGGACTGGTGGACTTGACCATGATATGTGACAGCTGACTTGGACGGGCCAAGAGTCTGTCTCCCTTCACACTGCTGTTTGTAGCTGAATGTTTTGGGAGACTTCTAGCACAGAGGATATGTATGTACATTTTAGAGAGCTCATATAGTTACTACAAGCTGTGCTAGTTGGATAGCAAAACATACATATATTTTTCCATAAATGAAAGAAGTTGAGGAGGATTTTAATCTTTTAATCAGCCCACAGAGATTAGAATACAAATATTTTTTAATTGGTTATGCAGACACTTTGGTCATTATTAATGGAAATCTCATGCACTTCAGAAGACTTAGTATAACAAAAGCCACTCTGGAACATTTATCAGTGACTATATGCTGTTCTATTTAACCTCCTTCACTCATGTAATTAAAGCAAAAAATGTCATGCAATTTAAGAGGAAGAGCAAAGCAAAGAAACTAACAGTTCACAAACAATCCAGAGGCCGAAAATTATTTGGCCGAAGTATTTGGTGTTTGTGTACATTACATTCAAAGAAAATGAGAAAATTTACTACAGTCAAAAAGGAAGAAATGCAGATAACAAATCTTCAGTTATGGGTTACACAGCAGATATTGATTCCTGCCTTTGTTGACTGACTGTTAGATTTTCTTCATGCTCACCCTTTCACTTTTTATTCTATCTTCAATGTATGGCAAAAGCTTCCAGTTATAATGTGAAAATCCATTGTTATATCTTTCTTCACATATTTCTTTAAGACTTAGCCCCTACTCTATCCTTTCTAGACAAAGGACAGACAGCTGGTGTACCATGGCTTCTGCTCATTATACTAATCTTAATCAGTTCACGGCTACCATGCAGTCCTCCTGTCAGTTTGTCTCTCACTGTACATCCACACAGCAAGAGCTCTGGGGCAAGGAATATTTATTATCATATATAAGCACCAAGCCTAGCACAATGGAGCTCTAATATCTGATGTATCTAGATGCTATCAGATAAACAAGCAAATCATTTGACACAGCTTTTGTCACTGCCATTAAATCATCTGAAGGAGTTTGATTTCTAAGAGCTCAGCAGCACAATTCTGCTGTTGTAATCTGCTATTTTTGTTTGCACGAAGTGCTCTGCATCAGTACATCAGAGGCACAGATGTTGCTCCACAGTTTTTAGTGGAGTCAGCCCTCACATATCCAAAAGCAGGTATTAGCAAACAAATAATACTTGGGTTTTATTAATTTGTTTGTATGTTGGGCTCTCGTATGGAAGCTTAAAAATACAGATACACAGGAAAAGAAACTTTTTGAATAAAAGAGCAAATCTTACAAAGGCCAGACTTTGGGCTGACCAGGAATTCAAACCCTAGTGCAAAGTAAAATGTTTTTAAGTTTCAGTTTTAAAGGTTTAACTTAAAACCACCTTTGCAGCACCCTGATTTTGTGGCAAGCTGCTTCAGCCTGACCTCTTCCCTTGGTTGGCTCAGACTCATGTTTGCAAAGGGAGCATTTGCCCTGCAGCAGCTTGTGTTAGTTATAAACCACTCATCAGCTCCTGTGCAGTGGCTGTAAACAGCTGTGATTGTCTGGCAAGGGGATAGTTTGCTCAGATAGAGAAGCATCCACTTGCCTTAAAATTTCTCAAGAGCTATGTCCAAGTTTTCCACAGTGTATTGTTTCAAAGGAGACTGAGACTCTCAGCCATTCATCAGATGGTTAGTCTTTTTGCCTGTTGGTGTTAGTGGACCAAGAACAGCTAACCAGCAGCTTTCTTTTGCGTGGTGCTGTTCTGAGGAAGGGGAGCAGCAGATGCTCCCACTCACCTTAATGGGAACTGAAGGCACCATCCAACAGTAAAGCTTTACAGACATGACTCAGCCTCTCCCTAGAGCACTGTCAGCTCTCCAGGAAAAGCCAAAGCTGTCTGATCATGGCTAGAGGAGCAGTGGATTTACAGCACAGTCCAGAGTAATAAACCCCCCTCCATGTGCTATTGCCAGATCTTTAAAAAGCAGTGGCAGGGCTACTTATTGTTTGTGTTAAACAACATGTGTAACCTTCCTGTGGCCAAACTGAACCGAACAAGTCTCTGGGGTCAGCCAGTCCCTGAGCAAAAGACATTGTCATATTGGAAAGGGGAAGACATGCTGGAGGGCTGGGCTATGCCTT
The DNA here is from genome assembly GCA_008921705.1 of Burhinus oedicnemus. Classification (NCBI taxonomy): domain Eukaryota; kingdom Metazoa; phylum Chordata; class Aves; order Charadriiformes; family Burhinidae; genus Burhinus; species Burhinus oedicnemus. The sequence goes on along the minus strand of VFFE01006620.1, from coordinate 650,545 downwards.
TCCTGTGAATGGGCCAGTTCACAGCTCTTGGGCTCCAGGATCCCACCAGTGGGAAATCATGCTGAAAAATCACAGCCATACCAAAGCTCAGCTGTTCTTTTTACTGAGACCAGCTTTTTCCCATCACCTTCCACCTGCCAATGGATGTGAACATATTCATATTCTGGATTGTTCTCTCCTATCCTTACACTGACTCTACTGCAGAGGATGACTTTGTGTCCCAGTAAAAAGCCAAACAAGCACAGAGGGCAGGAATATCTTTCCCACAACTAGGGATTCAGAACACAGGGTTGATGTGGCAGAAGTAGATACAGAAGCAGCCACAGCATTTCTGAGTGGGAGTTCCCACCAGGATTATTTTTGATTCAAAAACCAGAGATAAGCAAGGAAGGCTTCCTAAGAGCAATGAGGACACACGCAGTACCTCAACTGGCCTGAGCACGTGCGATTTGGCTTGAGATGAAATTTGCAGAAAGAGGATTCAGACATAGTGACATTGTCCTCATACACAATGACAGAAGCAACCACAGAAACGTTTATCATTTATCATGTCTGTGGTTGGACTTTCTTGATCCTGTACTGGCTGGCAATTTCCAGCTCTTGTGGTGCATTCTCTTTGTAATGTTTTCAGTTCAGCTCCATTCAACACCTTCCCTTTCTAGATTATTCTACCGTTTTGTTCTTCTCATCCCTTTCTCTTAGTTTTTTTTTTTTTCACCCTCTTGAAAGCAGCACGCCTGTTTATCATAGCACTCACATGAGGTTTCCTGCCAGTGTACTCTATTCATCCCGTTCATGTTATTCGTACTACCTATTCTGGGGGCCCAGACTTCCTGGGTGGCTTCTGCAGGGACAAGAGGAATAAAGGCACCGCCAAGTACCATTCAAACCCACCTGAGAACAGAACTGCCTCTGTACGTGCCTGTCTCTCCCAGCAGTGACTGAAAGAGGGGTCTAAAGATACCAGACCCCCCAAAGTAGTATCAGGGAGCAACAGGAACAGGGCTGCTCTGTGAAGGAAAGCAAGCAAAAAACCAAGGGTGACCACAACATGGGCAGATGCAGAGCCCTTATGACTAGGGCACAGTCCTACAGTGCCTAAGCAGGGTGAGCAGAGCAGGGGGGTGACAGCAACAGGTTCCCCTGATAGTCCTGTAATCATGAGACAAGGTAAACAAATCAAGTCCAAGGTCAGTCCTGAAAATCTACTCAGTAGGAGAAGGCTGAGTGCTGGCACACCTATAACATAGCTAAAGGTGTAGCTGGGTGCCCAGGCCTGAGCTCACATGGAGCTCCTGAAGCAACGAGCGGAAGGTGCATGGGTGGAGGCTCCAGGCCAGCCTGCTAAGGGCAATGAAAGCCAATTAATGTGCTCAGGGCCCCAATAACTAACCACCTCAGTCAGGTGCCCAGAGGTAGGCTCTGTGAGAATCAACCTTATGTGACTTGCTGTCCTGTGTGCCGGCAGCAAAGCTTCATTCGCGGCTGGCACTTGTGTTGCAAGCACAATACACAGCAAACAAGTGCCAGAGCCCAGAGTGCTGCCCTGCTGCTGGGAGTTTGGCTGGCTGCAGCTGCATGGCGGCTATGTTTGTGCACTGTCTTGTGCCCGTGCCCACCCCCCAGCCTTCAATCACTGAATCGACTTTCAGGCTTGATCTCAGACCTGCCTCATCAGTACAGATCTGCTGGGTGATCACTGGATTCTTGGCTGACCCAAGAATCTGGGTTGTCATCACAGGTCCTCTCTGATCTTCTTGTTTGTATTGGTGGGACTGTGCCCCCGTCGATGAGGGCACTACCCCTGCCTGCCTTGCCACAGCTCTCAGGTCCCCTTCCCTCATGGGGCACCCTGAGTTGCCACAGAAAAAAATGGATTTCTGGAATTCTGGATATCACCAAGCAAAGGTAAATTCCCAAAGATTTTCTCACCCTACCCCCGATAATGCCATGCATTTGTTCACAAAGATACACGCAGACGCACACATCATAAATACGTTTCAAAGAAGTTGCACACAATAACGTCATACAGGTGAGCATGTCGCATAGAGGGTATGAGCCAGTATCATGCCTTACAGGAAACTGGAACCCCAAACGAGTAAGTAAACTGCTGTGTGGGAGAGGTTCTCCTGATGCCCCATGATGAGGATTAAAGTCTAATGAGATAACTCATTTCTTTCTGCTCTTTCTTTTCAAATTAGATTTTGCTCACAAACCAAAGAACTACCTAAAGGAGGATGATAACATTTCTCTTTTTTTGCAGTTCCCAGATACTTAAATTGCACTACCTTAAATCCCATTGTACCCACACAGAGTGGGCATAAGAAATGAAAGAAATCAGATTCCAGTAAAGCCTTCATTAAATTTGGCCCATCTAGGTTTCCCTCTGAAATGGATAGCAAGATTACAGAAGCTAAAAGGCCTCAGGTGATGGATTATAAAGAGATGCAATTGGCACAGAACAGGAACCAATCAAAAATGGTCCCTTCATACCCACTGTAAGGAGACTGTCAAGGGAGAAAAATCAGAGCATCAGTTATCCTTCCCTGCCATTTTAAATTGGCTACTTGCATCACTTTCATTGACCTTCCTTCAGATGCCATCAGCTCCCCACTGATTCAGACAAAGCCTCATTCATACAGGGAAAGAGGTCTGTCTACAAAAAGAAACACCTAAGAAACGGATTAGTCACAGGAATTTACAGAAACTAACCACAGGAAGGAACAACTGAATAAAATACAAAGGAAAAATATATTGCAAAAAAAAAGTTAAATGAGAGCTGCAGGACTCAGAGACTGCACAATGACTCTTGATATATAACACTAGGCAAGTCTGATGTAGTTGCTGTTGGCCAGAGAGTAGTCTTATCTTCTCTGAGTTCATCAACTTTTGTATGCATATTTGAGAGGGAAGATTTTTTTTTTAAACCATTTTTATCACTAACATTTGTTCCATTATTATGATGACAATGAGGAAGAACAGATAAAAGGTTCCTAATATAGATGTTTTTTCTATTAAAACTTGTCCCTCAAGCTCTTCCATCCTGCCAACTGCTACTTTTCTAGCAGTTAGTCCTAGCTATTTTCCTAGCAATAAAGAAAACCATTTCAAATTGCTAGGGTAGGTGGGTTTCCAGATTTGTTTTTTTGAGAGCCCTTAAACAGTAATCTGTGCAGAATCCCCAGAAGGAAAGGATGATAGAATTCAATTTTTTAAAAAATTCGTAAATTTCACGTCTACATCATATGGATATTAGGTAATGATGACAAAGAGTATTAAATCATCTGGTCAAGTTCCAGCAAATTTCTCATTCATTACTTTTGGAAAATATTCAAAATCATTACTGAGAGAGCATGCAAAGAAAGCTTAGCATAAAGTGATGTATTTTAGTTAAAACTAAGATCAATTCAATAATACAATCCTTAAATTAAAAATATGTCTAAATAATTAAAATCAAATAAAAATTAAGAAAGGAACAGATAAATAAGTTCTTCTTCCTTTCAGCCCAGTAAGATCAGCCACGGTGTGTTCCAGAGTTACACACAGAGAAGATTATCCCAGATGTGTCCTTGCTTTTGTGGTCAGCAAAGTGAAAGTACCAGCAACTGCTTGTCCACAGCTGGTCATCAAATATATGTAACCCTCATGCCACTTACTTCCAGCATTTTCCTGCTCACTTGTACTGCTGCAACATGGTAGCAAGGTTTTGTAACCAGTGGAGGAGCTATCTACATCCTGTCTGTCATTTTTAGTTGTGTATTTCTCTCCCAGAAGAGGCTGCCTCCACAGCATCTTAGAAGCCTCCACAGATCAGTGTAAGGGCACACTACAACTTCACTAGAAAACAGCAATCGTGTTGCAAGACTAAGTAGGAGACTACACACATCATTTTTTCAGGCTCTCTTCACATTCGGAGAAGACTGAAGAAGCAATTACTGTCTCGATTCAAGGGTAAGTTTTTGTGATTTGTTTACTATAGAAATAAGGAACCAGAACCTAAAGGCTTCTCTTCACCCAGAATGCTGTGGCCAAGTGTAAGATCCCATGCTGCTAGTCTGTCATTGCAATGTGTTGTGTGACGTACTGTGACTGTTCCCGCTGTGGTGAAATGATTTTAAAAAATTACCTTTTTTCTGCAGAGGTTATTTTCCCAGGCTACATTCGTCCCCAGACTCTGAAACTCCCAACATCTGGCTGCAAGCTCAGAAGAGAGTCATACAGGCTTTCTTGGAAAGAGTGTCAGACTTTGGAACTTGCTAAGGGAGGACACCAGAATACTGAAAATAAAAACCTCTGCCTGCAGAAAAAAGAAAGGAAAAAGAAATGAGGAGGAAGTAAGAGAGGAAAACAGCAGCATGCTAACTAAGAGAAACCAAAAGAGATTCCTTCCAATTTTATTAAACCACCTGCTTTAAGGTCTCTCCTTAGTAGAGATCAGTGCTAGCCTGACAGTGAGAATCATAACCCACATCCTTCTCCCTCAAAGTTTTTTCATTTCCCTTGGGGCCACACAGTGCTGGCCACCGTCAGAGGCAGAATTCTGGACTAGAGGAATGTCACATTTGAACAAGCACACTGAATCCTACATCCAGTGAAGTAACTTACGCCCAGGCAGGAGGGCAAATAGGCTTCAGGTTCATAGGGTTGAAATTTTGCACTATTTTACCCCATTCTGTTCATTATAGCAATTGCAATGCACCATCATTAGAACCTGGAGAAGGAGGTAAAACACTTTCACTAATAAAATTGGCAAGTCTCCACCAGTGTCATGGTGGGAATTGAAGCTTCTTAATCCTTCTGTTCACCACAGGATAGAGCAGAGGGTTTCCTGACAAGCTGCTTCGCATAACATGTCTGTGATTAACTCTAAGGAAAGAATGAGAACCACAATGAAACTCAGAATTACTGAGCAGGAATGACAGCTGACGTTCACAGGGCACTGCCCCGTTCTCCAGACACTGCACTTTTTTAACCCACACACACCTTTACCTTCATGGGCCACTGAGGCTGTAAGTGTATACTGGAGTCGTCCTGATCTACAGCAGCTAAGAAGCACTTCTTCCCAGTCCTCTTAGTTGCTATTTACATGGCAACAAACCCCTTTCTTCACATTTTATGCTTATCCCAAGGGGAGAAATTACAGCTGATAAAAACCCATGGAAATATGCTGGGGGTTTGTCCACCTGCGAAACTTGACAGTAAGCACATATGAAACACTTGCTGTGTTGTTGCTGGAAAAGAAAGAGTGGTTTACTCGATATTTAAAAATGTTTCAAATCTGAACAGAATAAAGAGGGTTTGTAGCCATGGTAACTTCCATATTAATTTTTTAAAAAACTATAATATCTCTGAAGATTTGTGACACGATGCAGCAAGCATGTCACATTGTGTAGGCTTATGTTATGTCTTGAAAGCCTGAATGACTTGATGTGACCTGGCATGATGCTATGGATATTTAAAAAATTTCAAGATGAATTGCAGTTCTACTGGTAGGTAGAAGGGAACAAGTCTTAATATAAGGTTAGAAAAGAACACAATCAAATTACAATCTTAAATAATTCCTTAAAAATTATGCATTTGCAGAGTAATTTCACAATGTGGAAGGTAAAAGATTACAGAACATTGTGGCCACACAGGAAAAAGGTTTTTACCCAATTTGTGGCATCTGGGACTACACAGTTACTGTAATAAGTTGGTGATGTCTTTTTTTCAGAAAACATAAAAACACCATTATTAAAAAAATGTATTGGAATTCAAATTTAACTACTGGAAAGTTAATATACATTGCATTTTTTCAGTATTTAGGCTGTCACACTTGGAAATGTAGAGTGCTCATTTAAAATGAGACCATAAAAGCCTCTTGCTTTGATTTCTTTTTTCCTATTTTGAATGAAAATTAAGACTTTAAAATAACTTTTGAGCATGTGCTCTTGAAAAAGTATCCTTTTTGCGTCATTAGAGCTTCAGATGCTGGATCACACTCCTGTTTTGACTATTGGACTAGGCATAATATGTGCGATCAGGTGACTGCTAGTCGAAAAAGATGATATGATAGTCAGGGGAAAGACCAAAGGAAATTTGATGTATTTTTATTTTTTAACTACATCACCATGCATTGTATTCAGGAAGTTCCAACCCCAAGAAACATCCTAGAGAAGGAACAATTGTTCAGCAAGGGGTGCACAATCCAAGTCTTCAGGGGAAGTGCAATTTATATCCTCTTCCTCAAGGGCTAATCCTGCAATCTAATGTGGGTTATTAGACCCATGCATTGCGATAATATGAAACATCTCTGACAGAGACATAGTATTCCCAAAATACATTTGTCATTACCTTAGAGTAGGCATTAGCTTGATGTAGAACACTTTTTAAGTTAGTATTTTGTAAGTTGCCTGAGAAGCAGAAAGATATAAGAGACCATTTGTAACCAGTTCACGTCTTAATGAAAGCAATATTTCAAGGTACAACTAAAAACACTCCTGCAGCACTCTTATAAACAACAGCAACAACAGCTTTCTCCCCAAACCCAGTGGTAAATCAGTTCTAAGAGAACTATTTTATCAGGGAGCTACTAGGCAATCAGTTCCTCCAAGAATTCCCACTTGGACACTGTCTTCCTAAGGGGAGTTGTAGAGGAATTATAGAAATTTATTTCCTAGACATTCTGGTAAAATTTTGACAAAATACATTTGGAAAAGCATGCTGCTTGGAAGAGTCTTGCACTAGTCCTGAAAGGAAAATCATTATTTAGTTTATTCTTTGAAGGGGTATGACTTTGAGAGTGTGGAACTACCTAATAACAGTTAGGAAAGATCATCCACTGCACCTCACAGTCCTGTCGGACTTGGTCCCAACGAGTAACTCATCTCCATTGTGTCCAGAGACATTATTCTCTCTGCCCCAGAGGTGAGGTCCCTACTTGTGAAATGTGTTCCGTGTATTATGAACAGAGCAGACTGCAGCAGTACGAGCAGCAGGAATTTACAGTAAGCTTTCTTTCGCTTATTTTGACAAGTTGTGTTGTTCCGGGTATTTCTCACCTGTGCCACTCATGAGTGTTCAGTGCAGCTCAGTCCATGTTTGTGCTCTGATCTGTCACTGGCTCATGCAGTACAGGTTGGAGAATGTTGAATGAGCTAACAAGTTTTTTTCTTTCACTAACCTCAGTCATATTGATTTCTCTCAGGATGTGCCAGAAAATATTTAGATCACCCACTGGCAATACATTCTGCCTTAACCATCTAAGTGTATGACTGCTTGATAAACTACAAGCAGACTTCCACTCAATAGACTTTAATAGCTAATATTTGCTTGGAGACCTTTTGTCTACCCTCCACACTCAGGACCTGCTTCCTTTTTGAGATAAATCATAAAGAGATAAGCCGTAACTGAGACAGAATCTGTCCATTTAAATTCTTTTCTTCATCTTGTGGAACTGTCTAGAGCATACCACATGCTCATAGACACTGACAGAGATTTGAAAACATGATCTCTTCCTCAAAGACAGGACAACCTAGTCTCATGTAGAAACTTCCCCTAATTATGACCTGAAATCTACCCAAAGCTCCATCTTTCCTCATGCAGAACCATGCCCTGCAAGACTTTCTCCCACCACTAAGAACCAACTGATGCTCAAATGCAGCTTTGTATAATGCCACCATAGAGATTAAAATCACTTTGATTCAGAAGTGATTGTTAGGAATACCTGCATAGCAAAAGCCTCAAAAACTCCCCTGGAAATGCCAGTGTCATGCCTTGACACCAGTGATAGTTTATGTAGCCATTATTATTAATATTATTATGTAGTCCCAACCAAAAAAAAAATTAAACTGTTTTCAGTTGCTCTACAGGGGTCACACCTGAGAACACCAGCAGATTAAACAGCCAGTGTCTATTCATCATAAAGGCTCACGCTGGATACAGAGCCTTTGAGGCTTTGCTTGGCACTGCTTGGGGGAGTACCTGTTAAAGAAATGTGTGCCTTCATAAATTCATATTACTGTTTTCACTTACCATTTCTTGTGATCTATTAGGCTAAATCCTCACCCACTGTGAACTGAATTTACTCACCCATCTGACTGCAGGATTGTTACAGTATTTAAAGTCAATATAAGCTTCCTCCATTGTATCTTGTTTGTTCTGATTTGCACCAAATAAACCAGTAAGTTTTTTTATACGCCCTTTGAGATGTTAGTTTTCTTTGGAATCTAAATTTAAACTAAATTAGTCTCTGGTCCCACCAAGGACAAATATTTTAAAACTGCTGCCAGCCATGCCTGTTAGCCTGCTGTCTCCCCTTTATAATTATTGATGTTGGCATCATATCAAGAACCATTTTCTTGGTGTATCAATAGAGCTGTGTTTAATTTGACATTTTACTTCCTGAATAAAAACCTGGTCTCAGTCATGGCATCAGTTTCAGTGGGTATTTTCAAGCAATAGAATCAATTATTTATGCATTTTAACAGCATTTTCTTTCTTTGGTCTCATTGAGAAAATCATTCAATAATTCTCCACTAAGTGATTTCCAGAAAGCAGGAGGTTATTTGCAACAGACCACATCATGTTGAAAGGCTGAATAGGCCTGAGAATGGCCATTGAGCCCCATAGCCTTTCAAAGTGAGGTCAGACCTGGATCAGAACCAGACACCTGGCTCCTCCTGCCTGATGCATGCTCTAAAAAGAAACTCTGTGATCTCAGCTTAGTTCCTAGTAGAAGCATTTGCCATCGTGTTCCACAAGCAGAAGGAAATGACAATCCTTCTCTTTCCACAGGCCTATTCTGATCATGTTCCCAGACCATGATTAGTTCACTCTGCTATGTTAACCTGCAAGAATTTGGGGCAACAGCTGCATAAACTATGTATTAAAATTATACGTATCAATATTATGTTGAATTAAATGTGCAATTCCCACATCCACATTCTTCTCACTTGTCTTATCTAGGATGCGATAAGGTCACATGCATGAAGCAAATCTCCTAGCACACTGTTATGAGTGTGCTCATGAGAAGCTCACTGTACAGTGGAGTGTTGTCTATGCAGGAAACTATACCTTCCCCTACTTCAAACACCGGCATTTTTGCCTTGTACCCCTGCTGTCTTCTCTGGCAGTGTTGTGGTCCATTCCCTTAAGTGGAAGGCTGCATCAAAATGCTGTGAATTACTGAACGCTTAAGGAAATTAGTTTCTGAGTCTTGGGATGAGGTAAATGTCTCTGTTTTTGTCTTGTGTCTGCTTATGCAGTCATTCTGCCACAGCCACCTTCAGGATATGAATTATTTACCAGATGTGATAAGAAGACTCAAGCTCAATAAAAACCTGTCAGGTTTCCAGGTCCCATTCAAATGCTAAAATTAGCTTTCATGTTTCAAATAATATATATTCAAATTCATTTGCTAATCTATTATTTGACAAAGGAACTACAGGTCACATTAAAGTTAATTTATGAAATCACTTAACTGAAACCTCACACCAGCCTTTGGCTTTCACCTCTTCAAAATGTTAACAGGCTACATCATGTATCATTGCAAATGCTTTTCATTAGAATCAGCAACAAAGGTGACTACAGTGCAGCACAACAGCTGGTTTTAAGAAAAGCAAGTCTCAGTCAACTTAATTTCAAAGGCCCTTGAAACCTAGCTTTGCCATCACAACACTAATTCACATGTCATGATGTGTGCATCTGCGTGTTATAACCTTGCTTTGTATGTCACGATGGCAATGCCTCATCATATAGCATATTGGAGAAACATGATCAGCTTTTGATGCAGCATCACAACACTATTGGTACTAACCAATTCCTCCTGTCACTTGTCTGTATTAAAATCTGGAGGATGGAAACGTGGAAAGAGTTTTTCTGTTTATGCTTTAAAATCATGACCATAACTTTAATGATGTTCACATGGTCATGTTCAGACAAGATGTAAAGAAACAGAAACAAACCCCTGTGACCATAGAAGCCTGCACACCCTCATTTTTCCTGCACATGTAGCGAAAAATGAGAAATGTGGTCAGAAAAAAAAGAGTATACAAAAATATAGCAGAAAGTTCGCTCTGGTTTTCCACAAAGTAGCTTTCATATTTCTGTCCAGTGGGTAGACAAGCAGGTAATGTCAGCTTTCAAGTATTGGTAACTTTTCTTTCTCTTTCTAAATTTGCTGAGGGAAATTTGTCACTTTTTCCCTTTTCAGATTTTTACCTCCAGCTTTGTCAAGCTCCAAGTATAGAAATGGTCATTTCCAAAATAGGAACAATTCATTCAAGGGAGATCCAGATGCATATGGGCTTTCTTCCTTCTTTTAATGGGTGGTGGACAGTTACTATGCATGGAAGAGGCTGGGACCATTTCTCCACTGTTGAGTATGGCACATTTATCAGCAAAATAACCTGCACACTCCTCTTGCTAGATAGCTCACACTGTAAGTTATATTGCAGCAGTCATGCATGCACCTGACAAATTACTTGCCGCCCTGTTTAAGCTTGCCTACCTACATCTGTGTAAGAACTAAGCCTTGCTGCTGCTGAGATATTACAACAACACATACAGTGTGTGGACCTCCCACCCCAAAATAAATTTAAACCTGATGATGACATAGCTAATAGTGACCAAACTCTCAATATGCAGAGCCTTTCAGAAGCAGAAAGGTCACAGCTAACCTACCCCACATTTGAAACATCTCTGTGTAAGTTTTGGCCTCCAAGCTGTCACTTGATCTCCCATGCATTCCATGGCACAATAACGTGAAACTCTACCTGCACTACCTTATCCTGCTTTACCCTAAAGAATTCTGAGGACAAATACATGACTGAGAAAGGCCAAGACCTCTAAGATACATTGCCATAGGTTCGGTGTTTTCTTACATTGATAACTACTTTTGAACAGAGAAAAGAAAACTGGGAGGTAGAATTCCTCCTTTGGTGCTTCCTTAGCAAGCACAGGCTGTTCACAAGGCAAATACAACCCTGAGAAACTAACTTCTGGCCAGTTTTGTGTTTTTTAATGCAAACTTGAGTATACTTTGAGTGGATATCAGAGGGGATCTTAAGGACAGCTCTTTAAAGAAGCCACATGTCAAAACATCAAAACAAACCAACACCAACCAACCAACCAACCAACCAACCAACCAATCAAAAAAAACCTGCCGTCACAAACCCAAAACTTTAAACCCACCCAAAACCTTAGGAAAAAGATGAAAGCCTCACTGAGAAAAGTCTCTCTGTAGGGCCACTGGAAGTGTGATACTCTACTTGTATATGATTAGATCAAACATCGTATGATAAAAACATATATTAGACCCAAGTAAGCCCAGAATTGCCTGATTTCTTCAGATACACAATTTTGCAATTGAATTATGAAAGTCTTTCATCGCAAGTGCACAAAAGAAGTGGAATAAGAATAAATCCCAGATGAGAATCTGCATTCTTCACCCTAAAGTGAAGAACACTTGGCACTGAACCACAGCAGAACTTGCACATAATCTGGAAGCAGAGAAAACATTGCTTTGACACAATATAGCCCATATTAAATTGGGAACAGCACAAGAGGAGATGGGTACAAAAAGGGTACATAATAGAGAACTCTTAAAACAAGCTGTTAATTTTCTGGAAAAGTAATAGTCAATGCCTGCAAGCTACTGATCCATAAAAAGACAAATATTTTTTAGTGAAACTACTTGAAGTGATTTCTGTTGAATCTTCTCTCCCAGGAGAACTCACCCCGCCCAACTCCACTCCCCAAACCTTAATTTTCTGAAACATACAGGAAGATTAGTGCATAAAGGAGAGAACAGCTATTTCTTTTCACCACTAAACTAGATGGTTTCCTCTGTACAGAAGATTGCAGCCCTTAAGAGCTTGAGACTGTATTTGTTATTTAAATGCAAGCAGGCAAGAATGTAACGGCATTATTTCCTTTTAAAATGAATGTGTGAAGTTGCATCATCAATCGGTTATCTTGCTTTATTCCTCAAGCACATGGGACAGACTGCAGGGGTAAGGGAGCAGTTCAGGTAAACTTCACATCTTATCTTTTTTCTGGCTTTAACAGGTTTACCTCTCCCACATGGTTAGCAGCATTCTGATGAAGTTTCAACCAGGGTTTTGTTTTGTTTTGCTCCTGGAATACCAGGGTGACCCTAGGTATTGAGGCACTTTTTTTAACACACATAACAGGCATCACTGGAAAAATCCTATTGGAAGCAAATGTACCTGTGGTGCATAACATTAACACTGTGTGTTGATTATATGGTTGTAGATGACAAGCTCTTTCCTATTCTGAGGATTGGCATTGTAAGGGTAATTAATTAACAAAATGCAAACTCAAGAACAAGCCTACTTCTTGATGTTCCCAACTCTCACACTACTGTTAACCCCAACTAGAGGAAATGATGGGGTTTGCATTCTGCCTCCTTAGATTGGTCCATTCATACGGTTGACATGTTCTCTAAAGACAGGAAGGTCGTTTAAACATAAGCAAGGAAAAGCTGCAGCTCCCGTCTCATAGCTAGATTTCTGAAGCTGAAGATTTAAAGGAGCCCAACGCCTGAAAATCAATGATTCAACCCATGTCTGGAGAACATGTCTTATGAGGAGTAGCAGAAGGAATTAGGATCGTTTAGTCTGGAGAAGAGAAGGTTGAGGGGAGAACCTTGTTGTTCTCTACAACTACCTGAAAGGAGGTTGTAGTGAGATGGGAGCTGGTCTCTTCTCCCAAGTAACTAGTGATAGGACAAGAGGAAACGGGTTCAAGTTGTGCCAGGGGAGGTTTAGGCTGGACTTTAGGAAGAAATTTTTCACTGAAAGAGTTATCAAACATTGGAACAGCCTGCCCAGGGAGGTGGTTGAGTCACCATCCCTAGATGTGTTTAAAAGTTGTGTAGATGTGGTGCTTAGAGACATGGTTTAGTGGCAGACCTGGTAGAGTAGGGTCAATGGTTGGACTAGATGATCTTAAAGGTCTTTTCCAACCTAAACAATTCTATGATTCTATGATCATGGGTCAGCTTACATGACACCAGGCCTGCTGGTGACAGAAGGGGTACACCTGTCCCAAAGGTGGAAAAGGTTCTTGGCACAGCACTTGGCAGGGCTCATTGAAAGGGCTTTAAACTAGATTTGAAGGGGAAAAGAGGATGAAACCAGGCTCCTTAGAGGTAAGCCTGGGGGTGGCGTGCCCACGTCTGTGGGACAGGATGCTAGTGAGGTCCCTCTGTCTGCTGACTCAGTGAAGGTAGAGGACAGAGATTCATGCAGCAGCAGAGATGTGAGGGTCATTGATGGATTAGAAATTTTGGCCGTGCCTGGGAATGGTCAGGTAGGAATTAGGGCTTCTCCCAGTAAAAACGTGGCAGGACCAATAGCTGAACTGAAATGCTTCTACACTAACGCAGGCAGCATGGGCAACAGACAGGAGGAGCTGGAAGCCATTGTGCAGCAGGAAAACCATGATGGAGTCGCCATCACAGAAACGTGGTAGGATGACTCACACAACAGGAGTGCTGCAATGGATGGCCATAAACTCTTCAGAAGGCATAGGCAAGGAAGACGAGGTGGTGGGGTGGCCCTATATGTTAGGGAGTGTTATGAATGTCTAGATCGGCTGGATTGATAGGCCAAGGCCAATGGTATGAGGTTCAACAAGGCCAAGTGCCGGGTCCTGCACTTGGGTCGCAACAACCCCATGCAGCGCTACGGGCTTGGGGAAGAGTGGTTAGAAAGCTGCCTGGTGGAAAAGGACCTGGGGGTGTTGGTTGACAGCCGGCTGAATATGAGCCAGCAGTGTGCACAGGTGGCCAAAAAGGCCAACAGCATCCTGGCTTGTATCAGGAATAGTGTGGTGAGCAGGAGTAGGGAAGTGATTGTCCCCCATAGGCGGTGACAGTGAGGCTCCACCTCAAATACGGTGTACAGTTTTGAGCCCCGCACTACGAGGAAGACATTGAGATTCTGGAGCATGTCCAGAGAAGAGCAATGAAGCTGCTGAGGGGTCTAGAGAACAAGTCTTATGAGGAGCAGCTGAGGGAACCGGGGTTGTTTAGCCTGGAGAAAAGGAGACTGAGGGGAGGCCTTATTGCTCTCTACAACTACCTGAAAGGAAGTTGTAGAGGTGGGGATCAATCTGTTCTTCCAGCAATGAGCAATGGGACAAGAGGAAATGGCCTCAAGTTGTGCCAGGGGAGGTTTAGACTGGATATTAGGAAAAATTTCTTCACCAAAAGGGTTATCAAATTTTGGAACAGGCTGCCCAGGGAAGTGGTGGAATTGCCACCCCTGGGGGGTATTTAAAAGATGGGTAGACATGGTGCTGGGGAACATGGTTTATTGGTGGTTTTGGCAGTGTTAGGTTGATGGTTGGAGTTGGTGATCTTAAAGGTCCCTTCAAACCTAGACGATTCTATGATTCTATGAGTTTCCAGCTTGGATTTAGATAAAATTGGCAACTATATGAGTTTAAGTCCACAGACATTTCTTTGCTGAATTACATCCTAATTTTTTGGTCTTTTTCCAGACCTGCAAAGGTTACCTTGAATTCCAATGTGGCTACCCAATCTGCTTGCACCTCTTCTGCTGTCTCTGCTTCTCTTGATTAAGCTGACTCATGACGTTCACCCTAGCTTACTCAGCTGCACATCTCAGGGATGGAGTGGTTCTCCCAAGAAAGAAGCACTTGTACACAAATCTACACTCCTCTCTTCCTTTTACTCTAAGTTCACTATTCAGGACTGCAACAAAGGAATACTTTCTGTCACTACATAGCTGGGAACAGGGTTTGAAACAAACAGTTGCATTTCCACCACACTTCTTACATCAATTTTATGCATAACTTTTGCTTTTTCTGCAATATCATATAGACAAAAATGTGCACTAGAGCTGGTGATCTTTAATCATGTACCAACTGACATAATGTAGTCAATGTATTTTATACATGCTCTACTGGAGAGTGTGTTGGCACTTACACTATATATGTATGTCTCCTACCATGATGTTCAAGAACTCCCACTCAGCTCAGACATGAGTTGGACAGACGTACATATCAGAATGGACATCTGTATGAAATCTGCCCACATCCCTAAAACCTACAGGTTCTTCTTAGAGCTTTCAGAAGAGATGAAAGAATCCCTTTGTTTTGTTTTCAGGGAGAAGCTATTGACAATACTACTTTAATAAACCATTTATTTTAAAATTTATTCTTAAAACCGAGTTTGCTAGAATCCTAGAATCACCAAAACTGCTCTACGCATTGAAACACCCCGTATCTGAAAATTAGTACCTTTGACCTATACCTGATATATTCTTGGCACCTGCTTCAAAATCCAGCAAAGTCAGTGGACTTGGAAGAAGAGGGAACAATGTGAGCCTACGTGGGCCAAAAAGGTCTACTTACAGTTATCTGACTCCAAGCTTAAGTCTCAGGGGAGAAATTGGAGGAAAATAAGCAGAGCCATTTTGCATTCCAGCTGTTACTACTGGGTACCCATTTTACAACATATATTTGACAACTATATAAAATAACAAAAAAACACCCCCAAAACAGCATATCAGAAAGATATCAGTCCAGTTGCATACTCAGTGTGATTGCAGATTCCTTTCTCTATACTCTGTGTGACAGTCTGAGAATTATGAGAAACCTTTATGATTACAAATCCTCCATGTACCTTACACCTGTTTCACTGGGGAATGCAAATGCTTCAGAGCCGTCATTCCAGAATATTTCCTATAATGATATTCTCTGACTATGGGACCTCTTCCTAATTATTTTTTACACCCTGTACCCAGGAAGATTTCCCTTCAGTGCCATCCACTGACTAGATGGACTCTTTCACAGAGTATAAGACAATGTCTCCCATACTTTTCTTTTTGTCTGACTTTCTCATTGTGTACCCACAACTTGTACCCCTACCTATCTGCCTCATGTACCCACTAAGTTCTGTATTCCCTCGTAGCTTAATTTTTGAGGTTAATGTTTTGACTATTCGTCTTCCAGGACTGTATAGTACCTTCCCTCTCCAGTCCATGGCTGTCCTTGTGGTGAGAATTTCATCCTCACAGAGGAAATCAAATAAAAGAGCAGGCGTGTGGTCTTTGCCAAGAACCATTTCTGCAGAGACCATTTGGGGGGCCCTGCCATCCCACAGAACTTAAATTGGGACCTTTCAGCAGCCCATGATTTTACTTGAAAGAGGAAAAAAAACAGAGCTGTTGAGCAAAGTTTCCCAAGTGAAACTTAAGACTCCAAAGGCAAGGAAAGAAGGTTCTTTTTTAAAATATAAACTGCTATAAACTATAGCACTATAAACTGCTGTTCTGGAATTGAGATAAATTTAGTATGGATTCATCGCTGAGAAGTAACTTCTCCTGGTATGTGAGCTATCTGTGAGCTTTTGAAGCTGTCTTCACTGGACTGACTCTATAGAGGAGTAAACAGAATGGCATGTATCTCACTGTATACGTGCTCTTGCATGGGAAAATCCAATTTAATGCCTGGAATTTCAGCTCTCCACGTTCTGTTCCTAGCCAGGCAGCTGCTTTTAGAAAAATCTTTTATCTTCAAGCAAGACAAGGAGCAAACAGCATTGATTGCAAGTGATCAGAAGCAAAGTTTCTACTGCAAACACTGAATGCTTTGAGCTGTTTCAAGCATCTGACTTCTGGTTAATAGTGTTCTGTTAGCAAAGGACAGGGAACAAGAAAGAAAGGAAAGAAATCAGAAATCAGAGGGCTGATTAGGGATCTAAACAGATCTCTTTCTGTCACAGGGTCTTCTTAAAGTCGTTCCATGGTTTTTGAGTTTAAAGAACAACATACATGGCAAAACACATCTACCGGATGAACTGAATGAGTGAAGAACTTTACATTTGTAACACTCATTTTCCATCTTTCAGTGCTCTGCTGGCTGTCAAACTAATGCACATTTCATGGTGCATGAAGCAAATCACTGGAGAGAAAGGGGAAAGAGCCACTGGGGTCACTGATCCTGCAGCTAATATAAGGGCAGATTTTGGTTTTGTCAGGTCAAGTTTTCTTCACATTGTGATCAGTTCAATCTCTTTGGCCTAGAATCTTCTCCCACTCACCTGATGTGAACCAGACTAACTTATCTGAAGACCAGCACTTAAACTTCTCTAAGTGTGACAAATAAAGAGAAGTTTTTCCACTGGTCCTTACTTTGTGTATTTATTTGCACTTACACACATTGAGTGCAACTTTGTAGCCTTTCACACTCATTTCATATTTGCATACCATCAGATAAGTCTCAGGGTGGAGAACAATCTAAATTCAATCCTACGTGAAAAAAAAATTGTTGTTGGGCCACCTTGACCACCGAACATTAGTAAGGAACCACAACAATTCAATTTAAGTTTCACAGCAATAGATATAAAGATTATTTTCTTAAACAACTAAGTGTGAAATACAATGATGAAATAAAGAACAGTTCACAGAGACAGGGAAACTTCATGGGATACAATAATATGACAATGTATGCAACCAGTGATTATGTAGATTTAAAAAAAAGAAAATGTTTTTCCTTACATTTTAAGAAGAAAGGATAAATAACTGCAATCAAAAGGAAAAAAATATATATATATTGAAGGACATTAAGAAGGGTTAGGGCAGAAAATCTTACCTAATTTATCAAAGCTCAAAGACTAGGTTTTTGTGAAGGCTGGAGCTTTTGCAGGTGGGAGTGTCTGCATAAACAGTGTTCAGGATCAGAACACTGTCCTGGTGCCAGACTGTTCTTATCTTAATCTACGTAAGGGAATGAGATGCAATCACACCATTTTATCTTAATCTACGTATAGTAAACACATTTCTGTTGCTTATTTTGTGATCAAGATAATTCTTCTGACTTGTTAGAGCTCAAAATAACATGAGGTCCAAATGGGATCAATGCTACTTAATTGTATTATTTCCCTGAGTTATGTTCTGTGGTATCTGAAATATCAAAATAAAATTTCAAGTACCGATAGAAACCTTATCCCCCATTAAGCTTTCTGGCAATAGAGAAACAAACATCAGGGCTGTAATACTAGGGTGAAGCACACCAGAGCTGTTACCCGAGTAGGGCTGGTATTTTTTTAATCCTATTCATTATTCTTAACTCTACCACAAGTCTCAGCTGTTTCATACTTTTCCTTCTTATATTATTGCATTGACAAACACACTTTGAGATATGGGATATTTATTCACTCTAATTTAGGGTATCTAGGGAATTGTACCACTGGAAGGGAATTATTTTATTCCCAGATCAGAGATCAGAAATATAAGACTACTTTCCTCATAGATTATTCTTCATATTTCCACATCACTCTTCCAGCACAGAGTTAGATCAGCGTATTCGGTGCAGGACCTGTTTTTCTATGGTTTCCAATAAATTGCTGGAAGTGCTTTGTGACTACAGGGACAGAGGAAAGCCTACAAACAGGCTGACAGGGATCCTGGATGTGAGGCACAGAAAGCTGACCACACACATCAGACCAGATCATCTTCCACAGTAGAATAAATGTAGACCTTATTTACTCTTGGTTTCTGTCTTGATCATCACTGTAGTTTTCTCAGTCTTTAATTTCCTGGCAAATGGGAGATGTCTTATGCAATTTTGAGCAGAAAAGGAGCTAGTGGAAAAAATTAGAACAACATTCTGCTGGATAACATGGTTTGGGTGAATGGAGATGTTTCATCCTACATAACAGTAAAGTTTTGTTTCACCTTCTTATCTGATTTATATGACAATACAAATAAAATTATTTAAGTGTAACCATTATTTCATACACATTCTGTTCACGGCACTCTGTGTCTCATTTCAGTTATGAAAAAAATTGCTGGCTTATAAAACATTCCAGTTTGAGCTTTCAAAATTTTCAGTTCCTTTCATTACGTATTTTTACTTCTATTCTAAATTTAGGACAAAATATAAGTGGACAAAATCAAAATATGAGAAGTAAGAATTTCCCAAGTGATACAAAAAGTGACTGCCTATGAACGACTGTTATGCATCAATCCACATCAGGAGAAAGCCAAAAGCCTTTCTGACACAATTTGTGTTTTAAGTCACACATACGATGGTGGGCCTCACGATCAGAAATTTATGTCAGAATGGAGCTGAAGTCTTTATGCTATTTCTAGACTCTTTTGAAAATTGGTTACACTGGTAATGCAGCCCTGGACTGAAGCTGCTCTTTGCAATATCTTTCAGGAAATGTCATGAAAACTGCTCTCAATAACATGGCTACTTGAGACAATAGATTTATGGAAATTTCTGTACGTCCTATGGCTTTTTCACTTGAGGTATCAGCAGAATCGAGTTCAGAGATACTTGCATCGCTTGTACTCAGGCATTTCACTGAAAGTAAAAGGCTGGTGAAATCAATCCACCCTATGAAAGAAAGGTAACACTGTGTCAGCATCAGCCTTTTAATTCACTGGGTTCATTAGCTGTAACTTTTCTCCTAATACACCCTGTTGCAATAAATCTGGAGTATTGTGTCCAGTTCTGGGCTCCCCAGTTCAAGAAGGACAGGGAACTGCTGGAGAGGGTACAGCAGAGGGCTACAAAGATGATCAAGGGACTGGGACATCTTTCTTATGAGGAAAGGCTGAGGGACTTGGGTCTTTTTAGTCTGGAGAAGAGAAGATTGAGGGGGGATCTTCTCAATGCTTATAAATACTTAAAGGGAGGGTGCCAGGAGGATGGCACCAGTCTTTTTCCAGTGGTGCCCAGTGACAGGACAAGAAGTAATGGGCACAAACTTGATCATAGGAAGTTCCATCTAAACATGAGGAGGAACATCTTTCCTTTGAGGGTGGCAGAGCACTGGAAGAGGCTGCCCAGCGAAGTGGTGGACTCTCCGACTCTGGAGACATTTCCAACCCGCCTGGACACCACCCTGTGCAACCTGCTCTAGGTGTCCCTGCTCTGGCAGGGAGGTTGGACTAGATGATCTCCAGAGGTCCCTTCCAACCCCTGTGATCCTGTGAAATCCCAGCACTGTGTATGCAACTCTGTGTTAGCTCTTGTTGGCCTTATTTTAAAAGCCAGGAGGCTACTGTTGCAGATGTAGGATTACAAGACAGTGTGCACTCGGTAGCTGATATGCAAGCACTTAAATATGTGCCAACACCTATGCAAGCCCTTTCAGTAGGCACACTGTGCATGCTACAGCTCTCCTTTTGAGTGTTTGTTCATTGACACAAGCTAGTATGTTTGAAAGATGTAACAGATGGTTTCACTCAAAAAAAGGCAGACTAACGAATGAGCACTTCCGTGTTTGTCTTTGTGCATGGAAAGTCCTTTGTAGGGAACACCTTCCCTAATAATCATGAAGCCCTATATGACTAGAACATCAAGCTTTTTTTCCGAAAGTTGTGTTGAGGAGATTGACTTTGGAATACTAGCTGGTGCAAATTTTCCCACTTTCCACTTCTCTTGCATGCATTGTTCTGTGACTAGTGGAGCCGCATTCTCAGCACAAAGCAGAGAGATCATAATGCTTTCTGATTCAGAGCATCTCATGACAAAGGTAATTAATATGGCACTATGGTGGGAAATTAGTTTGAAATCATAGAATCATAAATCATATAATGGTTTGGGTTGGAAGGAACATTTAAAGGTCATCTAGTCCAACCCCCCTGCAATACGCATGGACATCTTCAACTAGATCAGGTTGCTCAGAGTCCTCTCCAACCTGAGCTTGAATGTTTCCAGAGATGGCGCATCTACCACCTCTCTGGGCAACATGTTCCAGTGTTTCACCACCCTCATCACAAAAAATTTCTTCCTTATGTTTATACTAAATCTCCCTTCTTTTAGTTTAAAATCATTACTCCTTGTCCTATCCCAAGAGGCCTTGCCAAAAAGTTTGTTCCCATCTTTCTTACAGGCCCCCTTTAAGTACTGAAAGGACGCAATAAGGTGTCCCTGGAGTCGAGTCTTCTCCAGGCTGAACAACTCCAACTCTCTCAGCCTGTCCTCGTAGCAGAGGTGTTCCAGCCTTCTGATCATTTCTGTGGCCCTCCTCCGGACCCACTCTAACACGTCCATATCTTTCTTTCCTGTGCTGAATGCTCCAGAGCTGGACACAATATTCCAGCTGGGTCTCACCAGAGTGGAATAGAGCAGCAGAATCACATCCCTTGACCTGCTGGCCACGCTTCTTTTGATGCAGCCCAGGATGCAGTTGGCTTTCTGGGCTGTGAGCACACATGTCTGGCTCATGTCCAGTTTTTCATCCACCAGTACCCCCAAGTCCTACTCAGCAGGGATGCACTCAATCCCTTCATCCCCCAACCTGTATTAACACCAGGGGTTGCCCCAACCCAGGTGCAGGACCCTGCACTTGGCCTTGTTGGACCTCATGAAGTTCACATGGGCCTCCTTCTCAAGCTTGTCCAGGTCCCTCTGGATGCCATCCCATCCCTCAGGCATGTCAACTGTACCACTCAGCTTGGTGTTGTCTGCAAACTTGCTGAGGGTGCACTCAATCCCGCTGTCTGTCATTGATGACAGTACTGGTCCCAATATGGGCCCCTGAGGGACACCACTTGTCACCGATCTCCATCTGGACATTGAGTCGTTGACCACTACCCTCTGGATGCAACCATCCAACCAATTCCTCATTCACTGAACAGTCCACCCATCAAATCCATGTCTCTCCAATTTAGAGAGAAGCATGCTGTGGGGGACTGTGTCAAAGGCCTTACAGAAGTTCAGATAGATGACATCCCCAGCTCTTCCCTTGTCCACTGATGTAGTCACTCCATCATAGAAGGCCATGAGGTTGGTCAGGCAGGACTTGCCCTTGGTGAAGCCGTGCTGGCTGTCTCAAATCACCTCCCTGTCCCCCATGTGCCTTAGCATAGCTTCTAGAAGGTTCTGTTCCATGATCTTCCCAGGCACAGAGGTGAGGCTGACAGGTCGGTAGTTCCCAGGGTCTTCCTTTTTAAAAATGGGTGCAATGTTTCCGTTTTTCCAGTCACCAGGGACTTCACCTGACTGTCATGACTTTTCAAATATCATGGAAAGTGGCTTGGCAACCACATCAGCCAATTCCCTCAGGACTCTGGGATGCATCTCGTCAGGTCCCATAGACTTCTCTATGTTCAGGTTCCTCACGTGGGCACAAACCTGATCTTCTCCTACAGTGGGAGGGACTTCGCTCCTCTAGTTCCTGCCTTGCGGTCCATGCCCTCGAGAGGTGTGGGAGAGAGGTTGGCAGTGAAGACTGAGGCAAAATTGTTGTTGAGTACCTCAGCTTTCTTTTCATCCATTGTTACCAGTTTGGCAGTTTTGCTCATCATGGGGGGTATGCTTTCTTTGACCTTCTTTTTCTGGCTGACATAACTGTGGAAGCCCTTCTTATTATTATTGGTGTCCCTTGCCAAGTTCAGCTCCAGCTGCACCATGGCCTTCCTTACCCCATCCCTACGCAACCAGGCAGTGTCCCTATACTCTTCCCAGGATACCTGTCCCTGCTTCCACTGTCTGTGCATTTCCTTCTTTTTCTTTAGTTTGACCAGCAGATCTTGACTCATCCATGCTGGTCTCTTGCCCTCCTTCCCTGATTTCTTTCACCTGGGGATTGAGAGCTCTTGCACTCTATGGAAGCATCCTTAAAGATCTGCCAGCTATGTTCTACTCCCTTGTCCCTGATGGCAGTCCCTTATTTTGACTCCGGTGTGTTTTCAGATGCAACTACATTGTGAAGGAACCAGTGTCCTTCAGGGCAGAATAATACTTTTAATCCGTTAAAGTAGTTTTCTCTCTTAAAAACAATTGTTCTGTTAGACAACATGCCTTTGGATGGGTAATGTCTATTTTTGCTTGTTTGCCATTGTAGTACTTTACAGTAGATGTAATAAACCTCTTCCCTATTTTTCTTTGCTTTAAACGGCTAGGCCAGCAATTCATAGTTTGGCCTTCATCATCCTTCAGAAAACATCCTTTGTTTTCAAAGCCGTAATATATGCTGCATAGGGAATACACCTGCCTCCTCCCAGCAATTCCTCAACAAAAGTGTAAAAGAAATGTATGTTTTTGGGGAACTGACACAATAGTTTACCCAGGTCACTTGATATCCTACTGCATAGACTGAATACAAATTTGTTGTCGTAAGAAGAGATTTTCTGCCTTTATTTAGGGCTCAGTCAAAGTGCACCTTTTATGCTTCTCCAGTGGTTTTACTAGGAATAATGGGATCTAATATCTGTTCTCCCTGACACAAACACCCAGTGCTTTCCATACAGGCTTTGAAGTATTATGGAGATTTCACTGATGGCTATCACTAAAAAACTGGTTCACCATCTGGAAGTGTCCACTGCATTCATTTTCTGTGCCTCATTGTACCTGGCAATAAGAGTTAGCTGGGAACTTGGGTGAAGCTTTTTTTAGTTAAAAAAAACCCCAAGATATGTTTTTTAGATTTATTTTGCTCAAAGTGTAGTTCAAATATATAGACTACACAGAATAAACTGAACAAGGCTCTTATGACATCAGACAAGAATCCAGGAGAAGATTTTGTTAATAAATGAAGTAAATGGCAACTAATAAATATGTATAGAATAGAAAACTTTTCTAACAAAGTTCTCATTGTTAAGGGGTCCTCTTCAGACCACAGCCCTACTTATCTTTCCAACAATAGTTTATTTCACTGACATTTCACAAGCTAAGCCAGGTAAATCTATACGGGGCTGGGTTCCATATTTCAGTGGCCTTTAATCTAAACTAGGTCGTATTCAGAACTGTTTAGTCTATTCTGGCTTTTATTTTGCTGGTCACCTTTGTTAATGGATTATTTTCATTTTCTCTTTTAACTTAATGATTTTGAGTAGGAAGAAAGGAGTGTTTCTCGCTTAGACTTTACAAATGCATGACCAGCACGTCTTGTTGCATCTGGTGTGAACGGGGATGTGCTTAATAAAATGAGTCAGTTGATACACACTCTATTTTGGAAAAGTGGTTTAAAAACTTTTCTAGTTGCAGTTTCATACTGATTGCTTTTAACACTAGCCAAAGGAATTCTTGCTATAACTGGCTTTTGTTTTCATTCCTGTGACACCTGATTTTAGGATTGAAGAATTAGCACAGCAATCTTGTCAGTCTTGTACAATGGGACAGTCATATCTCTCACAAAAAACTGTTTTCCTTGTACTGTGTTGGTGGATCAGCTTTGGGAATGAACTTGGCCTAAAAATGTGGAGGGGTTTTATAAAACCACACTATTTTCACCACCTGAAATTAGCCATGAGTAAAATACAGAGTGTATATCTATGCCTCTGAATGCATATGTCTATATGTAAATGTATACATATTACAGAAAACATGACATTTTTGCAACTATATTAATATACAGGCGTCTCATAAAATGACATGAAGAGTGTTACTGCAGGTCTTCAACAAAAAACTCAACTCTACTAGTCATTCATTGTCCTGTGTTACCCTACTCAATACTAATGGAAAATCTTTTTTTTTCCCCACAAAGCTTCTGTCTGATCTCTTCAGAAAATACGCTCTAACTTAATTTATTTCAAGTACAGCTATCCTCTTATTCTTTCAAAATACATTCTACAATAGGTTTTATAAACATAAAAAGGTTTCCCTCTCACATGTTAAAAAATGCCAAGATAAAGTGCCAAGATAAAAGTGCCAAGATAAAAGTACCAAGATAAAAACAAAGAAAGTGTGCTATATAAAAATAATTTTCTATGGGTTTCACTTCAGTCCTCTCTATTCTTATTCTCAGTAAGCTAAATCTGGGTTTATAAACCAAGAAGAGGACCTATCAGGTAGTCAAGTACTGCTGCTTTGTAACATGTAGGGCAGGGATTGCTGGTTTCCAGCTCAACCTTCTGGTTGATGCAAACAATTGATATAGTTCCATTTCAGTTGGTAAAGATTGTTTGCTGTGAGGTTGCAAAGTAAATGGCAAATAATTCAATAAAGATTGCTTCATAATCCTAAGGATTCACTCACACTTTTCAGTTGAGTCGTTTATTTGACTTTGGCTTTTATTTCCACTTCTTAATCATTTTTCTTTCCTCTTTCATGTTTCTATGTCACTTAGAGGCGATTTTTCTCCATCTTCAATTATTAAGAAGCTCTTCAGTTACCAGTGGTTCTATACTTAGTGTCAGTACCAAATTTGGCCCTGTATTTTGGGTTTCCTTTCTATGACTCTCTTACATTAATCCCTCTTTGTGCTGTTCTGACTTATATGGTATAAGAAAATAAGCAGAAAAGAAAAAAGCAGTTTTGCTTGTGCTGTGCAATTTTCTAAAGGAGATTTTGTTCTCCATCTATTCAAATAATTATGCAAAAGTTTGGCCTTCTCAGAAAATGTACTGGAATAAAATATTTCTGTGACCCAAGAGATGACTGTGAAAGAAAGTGAACAGGGGTTGCACAGTAATGGTACAGTTTAAAGGCATGTTTGTGGGCATGATGTTTAGGGTTATTTTAAACTGACTCATTAGAACAAAGGAGATTTATTCCACTTGAAATCAAATAGTAAATACTTTGCTGAATTAGAGTCCAGGAAAAAGAAAAAAGTAACTTAATTTGGGATCTGTAGAGAATATTACAGAAGAAAAATCAGTATTATGAAGTGTGATTTGACTTGATTCTATGCAACACTTTCAAACCAAAACACTGGATGTTTCCCAAAGGAGTCAAAGCTGTTTTGAAAAACTCTTTTATGGATTTTTGAGTAAGATTTTATTTTTAATGGGCACTTTTGAAAGGATATTTTTCTTGCCTTCTTACAACTCAGAACTTCCTGCACACAGAAATATAAAAAAGGGCAAGGAGGGAGGCTCTGGGGCTTTCTCTGTTGACTACCCATCATCATTAACAGTGATAATTTCAAGATGGTTCTTCCAGACACAGATGTAATGAGCCTGGTGTCTCTGCATATGCATGTGTATGGGCCCATTTTTTGTGTGTACCTGTGAAGCTGAGGGCACCCGGTGGGTTAAGTGGTTTCTTTCTGGATGCTCTGAAGTAAAAGCCAAACTAGGGTTGCTGCTACACTAATATGCTATCTAGGGAAGAACATGTAAGAGGATGCTTTACGTATTCACTCAGCAAATCCTTGCCATAGAGTGAGGCGCAAGGGTGAGGATGCTAATACAGAAGTGTTTGGCAGCAGAGCAGTCACTGGATGCTAACGTGGCTGCAGGTACCTGGTCCTTCTCCCAAACTGGGTGCCACATCCTTGAAAAAAGTAAAGAATCCTTGTAATAAGTAAAATCTACAAAAGTCCAGATGTTAGGACAGGGGATGACAGCATCCTACAGTGTACAGAAGGAAATGCACAGGTGGTGGAGGAAAAGCAGGAGATGGTATTGTCTTAAATCCTTTTCAGAGAGTCACAGGGCAGGGGTCACAACCACAATCTGGAGTCAAATGCTTAAATCTCCCTCATGGAAATCCCCCCGTGCCCCTTCTCCTTCTTTGCCTTTAAAGTAACATTGGGGTAGAGTTTTATGTAGAGGCTGATGGATCCCAGGTATCATTTGATTATTGGGGAGCCTGTGTAGATAATGTAGGAGCTATGTATCATTATCCCACTATGCCAGATACCTACTGCTCAGCAGCTGCACCTATTGCAGCCGGTCTGAAAGGAGCCCTGGGACTGTCTCTGGCGTATGTCTGCTGGTTAATTCTTAATACCACCTAATCCAAACTGTAGTGAGCGAAGTACTTTCAGGTCACTCTGGAGGAAACATGACCTCTGAAAGCTTGTCGTCATGCCCATTCCATTTAATGTTAAGCCCCTCACCCCCGACTCGTTTCCTTGGAGGCCCTATGGTTCTTGTTCAGGCAAGGCTTAGGCAGGCTGTCAGGAACCAACAGGATTGCATGGCTTGCGCCACTGACTGCTTTTGGCAGTGAATTTAGCTGTGTGAACCCACCAGGCCATGCTCGGACAATGAGATGGTGCTCTAAGCCAACCCAGAAACGTTACTGCTCTGCTGCTGGCAGATGGAAGAGGACAACCAAGAAAGGATCTGAGCGGACTGTGCTTGAAAGCTTTCTAAATCAGGCCTGAGCAGAGGTGTAGTGACTACAGAGTGTGGAATCTGCCCTCCCACACATGTTGCAGATTAAGGTAATGAATGCACCCGCTGACAGGGGCGTTCATGGTGCGATTAAGCAGCGAGGAGGGGGCGGGAGTGTCCGAGCTGCCCAGCGGAGCAGCTCAGAGAAGCCCGTCTGCTGCAGCAGCAGAGGAGGTGTTCACACCTCCAAAATCAGAAGCCTGGGATGAGAAACCCTGCACTCCTCCAGTGCTTCCGGGGGGGGTTGCATTTGATCCTTGCACACCAGGGTGTGTGATAGCCCTCAGAGCAGGGGCAGAAATGCCATGTATGGTTGGCACAGGGAAGCTTATGGGAAGGGGAGGAGGGGTGCCAGGAGGGTGCTTGTAAGGTAAATGGGGGCATTCCCACTGGGGCCCGATAGCTATTTATCACCGTGAGTGTGACTGGAGAACACAGCTCCTTGTAATGGGCAATTTGTAGAAAACCAACTAAGATGATTCCAGGAAGGTTAAAACATTGTTTTCAGAAGCAAAGTTCTTAAAAAAGTAGGACCTTTTTCTTCAGTTAAGCGTAATGAAAGCTCAGACACAACAGAGCTGCTGAGTCTCAGACTGGAGCAAAGAAATCTGATCAAGTCCCTCCTAAAGCCCTGTGGGGGCATGTCCAGCTCTCTGCAAACCCCGTCAGCTGCCTGCAGAGAGCCATGTAAACGCACATTTATGAGCAGCTGTGAAAGAACCAACACCATTCACGTAGGGCTTGGGTCACATTCATGCTAAGACCCTCTTTTCCCCTTCCTACTGTCCTGGCATGAAACTAGATTGTAATTTGTATCTATTTTAAAGCACTTTCATGTAGCCAAATTGAGCATTCATGTCAAGGAGGATCAGGCCCAGATCAGTTTACATAGAGAGCATCCCAGAGGTTTTGCCTGTCTGTCTTTTGTGGCAAAACCCGACTCCATCCGACTACAACTTCTACAGGTTTCACCACGGTGGCCTTTGATACCCAAATAGGCCCTTTGCAGGGTTTCTTCTCTAGGTGTTAAAGCACAAATAAAAGATACACAAAAGCATATTCACACATACATGAGCTCTTTCCTAGTGCATATTGGAAAGTTAATGCTTTATTTTGATCTTGTGCCTTGTTGTGATAAGTCAAATATTTGTATTCTGTTGGATAATTAACTGTGCTAATGAACTGTGAAAATCCAAGTTTTCCTGTTGTGGTTTTGAAGCAATTGTGTGGAAACTTCCCTGGTGTGATTTGACAGTGGAAAGCAATTGTGTTAGTGGAAAACACAACTAGCTAGATGTTGGGGAAGAACTGGTCATGATTAAGCAGAATGCCATGGAGTGAAGTTGCTTTCAAGGCAATGAGTGTTGAATTATGGGGTTGGTTTTTTTTGCAAAGCGATTCAGTGAGTGAAATGAAGAGTGCTCTTTACCTCACTTCTTCCACTTTCCCTGGTAAGCCATTCATCATCCACTTTTTAAGTGGTGGGATAGGGTTTTAAGCCTTCTCAGACTTAGAAGGGAGTTATACTGAATTCCTTACTTTCTAGATGAAGGCCCTGCATCACATCAGAGGTGACAATGGCAAAGGTGGTGTATACATGATTGGGCTATACAAACCTTGAGCTCAGTTCGTACCTTCAAGAACACTAACTTTGCATCTACACCATAAGTTCTGTTGTGCATGAGGCCCATCCACCTCTCAGGTGATTTTCTAGCTCTCATAGCGATTTTGTGTTCAGCTGGCATGTAGTTCTATACATCGCCAATAAGTCACCGTTGTATCTACCAAGAAGCAGGAAAAAGGTCTTCAGGACTTCAGGTTATCAGGTTTCCAAACCACTTCAGACTACAGGCTGCCTGATCAAGGGGAGCCTATTGACGAAGCCCTCTTACTCCAGCTACGGGGGCATTGCACTTGCATGCTCCTGTCCTGCTGGGGGGCTTAAACCACCTTGACAACTGCTGGAAAAGTAGCATGGCGAGCTGTCGGTAATCCAGGAGACTCCTGGAATGCAATGAGGATAAATTCTTAAGGCAAGTAATACACAGCCCCACCAGAGGGGAAGTGATACCGATCCCGTTGGTCACCAACTAAGCTAATCAGTGACATCCAGATGGCAGATCTTTAAGGATGCTTTCAATAGAGTGCAAGAGCTCTCAATCCCCCGGTGAAAGAAATCAGGGAAGGAGGGCAAGAGACCAGCATGGATGAGTCGAGATCTGCTGGTCAAACTAAAGGAAAAGAAGGAAATGCACAGGCAGTGGAAGCAGGGACAGGTATCCTGGGAAGACTAAAGGTATTTTGACCAGTTGTGTAGGGATGGGGTCAAGAAAGCCATGGTGCAGCTGGAGCTGAACTTGGCAAGGGACACCAATAATAATAAGAAAGGCTTCTATAGTTATGTCAGCCAGAAAAAGAAGGTCAAAGAAAGCATACCCCCCATGATGAGCAAGACTACCAAACTGGTAACAATGGATGAAAAGAAAGCTGAGGGACTCAACAACAATTTTGCCTCAGTCTTCACTGACAGCCTCTCTCCCTACACCTCTCAAGGGCATGGACCGCAAGGCAGGAACTAGAGGAGCGAAGTCCCTCCCACTGTAAGAGAAGATCAGGTTTGTGACCGCCTGAAGAACCTGAACATAGAGAAGTCTATGGGACCTGACGAGATGCATCCCAGAGTCCTGAGGGAATTGGTTGATGTGATTGCCAAGCCACTTTCCATGCTATTTGAAAAGTCATGGCAGTCAGGTGAAGTTCCCGGCATCAATACAGGCTGGGAGATGAAGGGATTGAGAGCAGCCCTGCCAAGAAGGACTTGAGGGTACTGATGGATGAAAAGCTGGACATGAGCAAACGATGTGCACTTGCAACCCAGAAAGCCAACTATCCTGGGCTGCATCAAAAGAAGCGTGGCCAGCAAGTCAAGGGAGGTGATTCTGCCCCTCTGTTCCACTCTGGTGAGACACCAGCTGGAGTACTGCATCCAGCTCTGGAGCCCTCGGCACAGGAAAGACATGGACCTGTTGGAGTGGGTCTGGAGGAGGGCCACAGAAATTATCAGAAGGCTGGAACACCTCTCCTTATGAGGACAGGCTGAGAGAGTTGGGGTTGTTCAACCTGGAGAAGAGAAGAGACCTTATAGCAGCCTTCCAGTATCTGAAAGGGGCCTATAAGACAGATGGGGACAAACTTTTTAGCAAGGCCTGTTGCGATAGGACAAGGAGTAATGATTTTAAACTAAAAGAGGGTAGATTTAGACTAGATATAAGGAAGAATTTTTTTACAATGAGGGTGGTGAAACACTCCGTTACCCAGAGAAGTGGTAGATGCTCCATCTCTGGAAACATTCAAGGTCAGGTTGGAGAGGACTCTGCACAACCTGATCCAGTTGAAGATATTCCTGCTGATTTTCAGGGCTTTGGACTAGATGACCTTTAAAGGTTACTTCCAACCCAAACTATTCTATGATTCTATTAACTCTGAGGACTTCTGACAAAACTAAGTAAATTCTCTCTTTGTGATACATGTTTGATTATCTTTATGTGCATTCTTGGCAAACATGACAACATGTAGCCCTCAGAGACCATGCTATTGAGTAGATTTTTGAGGCCCACAACTCTCTCAGCCGGGTCTCTGCCGAGGTAATAACAACAAACAGTGAGCTTCTTGTTGTCAGAAACCTTACGAGGCAGAAGAAAAAATGTCTTGGAAGCAGATAAACTTCCCTTTAAGTTCTGCTTTGAGTGGGAGAGTGCTGAAAGATTTTCAGTAGATACAGAGATAGACTGAGGAAAACAACAAATTTTGGAAGCACAGTGGAAATTTGGGTCATTGTAAGGTTAGGCAAATTACGTGTTGGGGATACAATGAAATGTGTGTGTGTGTGCGTGTGTGCATGAGAATAAGAGAACAATTTTTTTGGGTTGGCTTCGAGGTCTGACTGCTTGTAAATGCAGAGTGCTACCCCAATATGCCTGTAGGGCAGAGCTCAAGTTCTGGAAATTGAATCTTGAACAAGATTCTGTCATGCTATTGGATAAAAGGAGTGTTAAAGTACCTTTTGGAACCAGACTGCCCATGTAAACAGCCATTACTGCTCTCAAAAGAGCCACTCCTTTCACTGGAAACAAAGAACCTTGGTTAAGGTTTGCGTGTGTGCCTACAGGGAGAAACAGGTTTAATGGCTTTCCTTTTAGAAAAGGATTTTGAGGATTGTCTGGAAGGAGCACTTGGCTGCAGCCCAAGTCATGGATCAAACTGCAAAACAGAGGAAAAGATTTCCAGTGATCTACTTCTGCCCTTCTGGGTAGTTGTTGGCTTCCTGAGGTCTTTAGTCAATGTGTTTGTTGTTCTGGGAACTATTCTGATATCAGATATTTAACAGTAGTTCTGGCATTTAATGACTTGGGGTGGGAACAGCAGGGAACAAAAGGAAAAAAAAAAGAACATTTTGAAGGACAACTGTAGTGCCTGGCTTCCTTATTTCAAACCATCCTATGTCTGCTGAAGTAACAAATCAGTGCAGGATCAAGGCTGTCTCCTCCTGGTATCACTCCTTTGATTGCAATGAACTCCTTTGTTTTAGATAGATGTGAGTGAGTACAGGATCAGGCCTCAGGTATCAGATACGTGCAATTTATTTTTCCAGTGTCAAAATCTCATGATTTTTATTATAGATAACTCTTGGCATAGGTACTGTTTGTAAGCCTGAACCTGAAAGCTGGTATGAATTGAAGGCATTCATTATCTTGGGCCGTGAATGTAATGTAACCCCAGAATAACTGGGTATAAATATATTGCATATGCAATAGAATTGGGGAGTTATGACTTGAGGACTTTAAAAAGCCATTTTTGAAGTTCAAGACAATTAGATTTACCTTTCCTCTTCTTTCTAAAAGGAAAGTTGAGTAAAATGTTCACTCCAAGAGACACAATGATTAAGAATAAGAATGTGTCTTGTGGAGCTGGATCTGTCCCAGTACGTTATAATAGAAGCTTGTATCCGTATTTGCAACAAATAGTACTTTTCTCTTAAAGTAATTTTGCCAAAATGAGTAGAATTTAGTGGAAATTTCTACACAGCATAGAATGGGAATATATACTCAACTTGTGAGAGTGCAAAATGTGTATGAACCTCAGATTTGACAAGGAAAAGAGTATAGAGGGCAGGAGCAGAGTTTGATTAATTCTTGGAGCCTGGCATTTAGAGGCTCCTAATTTACAGATGTTTGCCTTTGGTAACTTAGAAGTAGAGACTACAGGAAAAATCCCTGTCTCACAAGTTAGTAGAAATTTCAGAGTAGGCAAGATTTTACCTCCTTGTGCATAATGCTAATCTTCTCCATGGATCTGAATTGAAATGACGAACTGCTTTATCTACCCCTTCTATGCTTGTGCAGTAACTACTCATATCATGTTGCCCAAGTTCCAGGTGATTTCTAAGGTAGTTGCTGGCTTTTATTCAAGGATTCTTTCCTATAAAAGACAGACAATTTCTGATGCAGGGATCAGAACCACAATTCACTGATTTCCTTAGTCCCAGGAGAAAGCTGTGGATTAAGAATTATACGAGCTAGGTGTAAATTCGGTAGGCATTGGGGTAGATGTCTGACAAGAGCGAGGATTTAGCAGGAGAAATAGGGTAGGCATGATAAGGAAGAGACTGGAGGCAAATTATGAAGTGAGTAGCTGGAAAAGAAGAAAAGGACCTAAAGGCAACAAGTGGACAAGATCTAGTTGCAAGAGGAATCGGAGCCAACAAAATACTCCCTGCTAGAACTGGAAGGGAACCCAGGAGCCATGCCAACATACAGCTCTGCAGCTTACTGGCAAAATGTGATGGTCCACACTGGAAATGTTAAACTATTGCAGCTGTCATCTACTCCATGAGCTCCAGGAACTGAGACTAGACTGAGGTGACTCACACGAGTCTCAGTAAAATGCCATATGATAAAGTTTCCTTTTTATTCACTTGGCAATTTTAGAGCAGATGTGATGTGTGATACATGGTAGTACACACACATGGGCTTTGCTCCCCTTTGCCAAATACGAAACTCAGGATGGAAATCCAGTGGTTGCTGTCAATACAATGAGCGGATCTGAGGAGCTTTACAAGAGCACCATCGTTCAGGGCACAGCCTTGAATCATGCCCAGCTCTGGGTGCTACGGTGGATGGCTTTGCATCCTGGCTTCAGATTTGCAGGAGCTCTGAATCCTCATGGCTGCAATGAAATCTCAGAAACTGAGTATTAGATACAGAGCATGCTAATTTTGCTTAGAACTCTGAATAACTGGGGCCTTCAAACTGGGCTGTCACAGGAGCGATACTTTTTAGTTTAACATCTCTGTGTTTCTTGTCCCCATTGGTAAAGAATGCTTTTGGGGGTAACATCATTTCTGTTCATGAAGCCTTCAGACATGGTGCTGTCAAGCAAGCAAGAGGTACAAGTCAGTCAAGCGTGTCTTCACTTTCCCTCACTGTGGCTCCGAAGGACTCAGGCAGATGATTTACACTTGCTACTTGTGGGAAATCCCATGGGGAAATTAAGCCTTCTGTCTTCAGCCCGAGCACTTTGAGTATTGAGAGAGAGAGATGTGCTTTAAAAGGAAAAGATAACAAAGGACTAGGTTCACTCAGTTCCAGAATTTATCACATTTCAGTCTCACAAAGGAGCTGAATTACAGGCACTATCTCATTTTTGACATTCTCTATCTTTTAAATGCTTAACCTTACAACCTTAACTGTTTCCTTCTAATACATTTCTAAGGGGGAGAATTCATGTACATACCCACCCATAAGCCAGGTGTGTGCATTATAGTGACTTAATATACACATTATATACATATCTCAGTTCAAAAACACTTCTAGAAAGTAGGTTTTAGTTAGCCTTGATTGCTCTTATAACTGATATGCCTCACTTAGGGAATGGTACGATTTTCATTTTTTTTTTAATGTCTGAGCTTTATAAAAGCTCTGGAAAAATAATGGGTTAAATGAAAATAATTTCTTTAGTTAGACCTGCTTGCAGTCCATGTTAATAACCAATCTGCACTCAGGTTTCTTCCAATGTCCTAAAAAAATTGCCCCCAGATTTTGCTTCTCTCATGTAACCAAACTGCATCTGGTCCACGGGTGATTTATGTGTCAGGAGACCTATAACATGCTGGTATGTATATACAGGGATTCACAAACATGTGATGTGTTCAGGCTAGAGCTCTCCATCATCGTGCGTACTACATATGGGTGAAGCATAATAAGAAATCATAATTTCTCTTCACCAAGTCCAGAAGAAAAGCAGAAACCTGCTTATGGTGTTGCCTGGGAAACGTCTAATGCTTGTCATAGTATAAGGTAACTAAAACATTAGGAAGTTTTTCAACTACTTCTGTCCTACTGAAAAAATAAAAAAAAGATACCTGTGTGCAGTGTCAAAATGCCAGGAATGCCATGAGCTGTGATTTTCTTATCGTCTGTGCTCCTACTGTTTTTCCTGCAGTAATAAAGACAAGGAGAATGGGGAGACTGTTACATTTACTTTATGCCAAACCCCCACAGGTGATTTGCCA
This sequence comes from Burhinus oedicnemus, assembly GCA_008921705.1. Lineage (NCBI taxonomy): Eukaryota > Metazoa > Chordata > Aves > Charadriiformes > Burhinidae > Burhinus > Burhinus oedicnemus. The sequence goes on along the minus strand of VFFE01006620.1, from coordinate 615,919 downwards.
TTCTGAGCATAGGTGCTGTTAGTTGGCTGTGGATTGGGCAGGTGCTGTAAGTCTGCTCTGCTGGTGCTTTAGGAATGGCAGAGGACAAGGTTTCTCTGAATGCTGTATCTCAGGGCAGCACGGACTGTGAGCTCTTTCTAGGTTCATTTAAAAGTACCAGTGCTTGACCTGAAAAGATTAGGATGGAGCTCTCTTAGACGTTATTACCTCTCTGTGTTGCATTGTAGCAACATTTAAGATTGACCAAGCCAAGGATGGGTCAAATCATGATTGTAAGGGTCCTCAAATCTCACCATTTGTGAAGACAGCTGACTGCATTTAGTGGAAGAAAGGTGTTTTCTGCACAAGGAGAAAGAAGAAGGCACAAGCAGCAGTTCTGTCTCTCTCCCTCTTTTGACAGGCAAAAATGTGTGGAGAGCTGAGATCACCTGAGGTCTTCAACACAAGCCTGTTCTCAATTAGAGTGAGAGGCCAACATTAAAAAAAGAAACCCTGAATATATACCAGAATAATCCCCAGCTGTCTCCTGTGAGTGCCGTGCTCTTGTCTCCACTCCAGATCTGCTTTATTATTACTGCTATTATGAATTTCATTTCTTTGCCAAGTGACTAACTACCTTCCTGGGCTGAAGTGCTGGTCTTTGCTCTTGCATTGGAAAAGATGTGGTATGGCTGTATGGCAGCCAAACTACTCATGAATCTACTACAGCATTGCTTGGAGGCTTCCAGACACTGTATAGCAGTGTCATACTCATATTATCCTTGCATAAGTTGCATCACACTATACTTACTTCCTAAATGAGCCTGGCTAATCAACAAAGAGAGACCATGGCAGAGCCTTACCCCCTTCTCCCTCCCTATTCACATCCACCTTTCCACAGATCTGAAAGGAAATGGGACCTTCTCATTGGGGGCTTTAACCAGACTCCACCAGGGAGATAGAGTGGCAGGAGCTATTCCGCCCTCTTTGCAGTTCTTTTTCAAAACAGCATCTGACCAGATTCAACCCAAAGTGTCTGTGCTGATTTTCTAACAGTGATTCACAGACCACCTGAAAGGGGGACCTGAGGCAACGGAGACAAGAACTCACCTTGAATCTTTTAATACTAAGCGGATGTGCCTTCTCATAGGTGTGCACAGTCACTTCATTTATGCTAAGACCTGTTGTATCTTTAAAAGTTTTGCTGGCAGAGTTATGTAAAGATGCCAGAATGAAGGAGATCTGTGTGCATACACACATGCATGTGCACACACACATAAATAACCACTCAAACATTCACATGCATCTTTTTAAATACTTGCCTATTGTTTCCTTTGGTATATGTTTAATATTTTTAATGAAGGCCATTTGTTTTTCTCTATGTCTCTGTAGCTGCCCCTCAGTGTGACTTTGTAGAGTGTAGTGGAGCACAGTCCCATGAGCTGGTGAAGTCCTGAGCAGATAAATCCTCACTGTTCTGTGCAGTTCTGCTGGACTCCTCGTTTAACGCTGGCAGCAGTCTTGGCATGTTCACATAGTGCTAGCTGGCTTGGCTGAACCATCCCAGCAGGGTAATTAGCTTGGGTACAGCCGTGTGCCAGCGTGGCTTTCCTGCATTCATAGAATAGGATAGGACCTGTGGAGGTCATCTAGTACAGCTATCTGCTCCAAGCAGGTCTGACTTGAGTGGGTTGCTCAGGGGCTTGTCCAATTGAGTTCTGAGTATCTTCAAGATATTCCACAGTCTTCCTGGGCACCTGCTCAAGTGTTTGGCTGCCCTCATAATGATTTTTTTTCCTTATATTGAGCCAGAATTTACCATATTCCAGCTCATATGTGTCTGACCTGTTTTCTCTGTATCCTCCCATTAGATAGTTGTACATAGCAACAAGATGTCGGAGACAAAACAGCTAGCCAATTAACACAAACTTTTAATTACTGATTTTGGTACTGAGAAAAAAGAAGATATAACCAATTAAACAAACACTTAGGGATAAATATTTACTTCCCCTTCCTCAGTCTCAACTTGAGTCAAACACCACTCCTCCAGCCCTCCTAGTCTTAACTCCACTTGTTTTTCGCAGGGTGTTACACTCAGTTATTCCCAATCCCTTTGGTGAGACGATGGATGGCATAGGAAGCTAGGGTCAGCGCATAATGGTTTTCTGCTGCAACTCCTTGCTTCTTACCCCTTCTCCTCACCTGCCTTTTGCTTCTCACTGCTGCTGCGTTCTGGTCTGAGTCCTCTGCAGACAACAGACCCTTCGGTGATGGCATGCTGCTGTCATGTATTTGGCTTGTTGTCCATCAAATCTCACAGGTCTTTTTCTGCAGAGTTGCTGCCATAGTCGCTGTCCCAGACACAGATCCCACTGTACCACTCACAGATCTATATGGTAATTCTCCGTATACAAGACTTTGCATTTGCCTTTTTGAACAACGTGAGGTCCCTGTCAAGCCATTTTTCCAGTTTGTCTAGTTCCCTTTGAATAGCAGCCTTGTGCTTCAGTGTATCAACTACCTCTCTGCATTTGGTATCATTCACTTTGTGCTGAGAGTATTCTTTGTCCCAGTGTCCAGGTTGTTAATGAAGATATTAAACAGTATTGGGCCTAATATCAATCCAAAAGGGTTGGCACTGGTTACTGGCCCCTAGCTTGATTTTGTGTTTCTGTCCATCCTGCTTTGAGCCTGACAGTTCTACCCATTTTTCACCAACCTTATCATCCAGTTATTCAGTTCACATCATATTTATTTGGCTATAAGGAAAACATGGGAGACCAAATCAAAGGCCTTGCTAAAATTCAAGGTATACAACATTCACCAGCCTCCCGTTACCCATACAGTCAGTTGTCTCATTGTAGAAAGCAATCAGGTTGGTCAGGCGTGATTTACTCTTGAGAATGTCTCCTCCCTTACTCCATCCCTGCATGCTCAGGCAGTGCCTCTGTATTCCTCCTAGTTAGCCCATCACTGCTAGTATCACCTTTAGACTTGTTTTTTGTGTTTGAGCTCAGGTAGATGTTCCTTGTTTACTCATGCTGGCCTTCTGCCACATATTTGCTTGAATTTCCACACAACTGAATGTACTGTTGTTGTGCTTCGAGGAGGTAGTTCTTGAAAATTCATTGAAGCTCCTTTGGGCCTTTTCCCCTACCACAAGAAGGTCCCTGAACAAGCCAAAAGTTTCTCTCCTGAAGTCCAGGGCTGTGATTCTACTGTTTTTCATGCTAACTTCTGTCAGCATTTTAAACTCCACCATTTTATGATGACTGCAGCCAAGGTTTCCCTTGATCTTCACATCCTCAACCAATTCTTTTTTCATGAGTAGTGAGTCCTGCAGAGCATCTTCCCTAGTCATGTTACGAATTGCCTGCATCATGGAATTGTCTTCAACACGCTCCAGAAATCACCTGGACTGCTTGCATCCAGCCCTTTTGCAATTTCAACAGATATTAGTATGGTTGATGTCCCCAGTGAGTATCAGAGCCCATGACTGCAAGACTTTTTCTACCTGCCTGAAGAGGGTTTCACCTACTTGCTCTTCTCGAGCAGGTGGTCTGTAGCAGATGCCTGCCACAACATCACCTGCATTAGTCTGTGCTCTGATTCTTCACCACAAATTTTTGATCAGTTTATCAACAGTTCCAAGGCAAGGTTCATTGGACACCTGAGCTGACTTAGATATTTCTGCTCTGGGCTTCTCCAACATCCAATTCTGGGGTTAGAGCAGTTGGAGTCACCTCAAGTTTATCTGCATGTACTGGTGTAAAAACGTCCTTTGTGGCTCCTGCAGAAAGAAATGTTTCAGTCCATCTGTTGAAAGCAAAATTGAAACTCCAGGCTGGAATTCTTTTTGAAAAATGTGTATTTGTAAGCATTTATGCTCTTGTGAGGTACTGATGTATTTTGATAAAGCTACTATGGGAAAATGGGGGGGGGGAGGAGAAAAAGAAAAAAAAATTTTTTGTATTTGGCTGTGAATAAAGTGTTATGATCACTTTCTTCCTTCTTTTTATCTGCTGGCCAGGTCAATAGCTTTAAGTTATCCCAGGGAAAGCTAATTTTCTGTGACCACAAGTCTTCTGCTTACCAAAATTAGAATGTTATAGTTGTGTGAGGTCTTCACTGTGGAAGAAATTAGCCTAGCAGTTAGTGACAGCCACAGCCAGGCATATCTCTGAGAACTGGACAAGTGGCTTTGAACCAGGCTTGATGCTTGGTAGGTCAGTGGAAGGAGCAGTGAATGGGGATAATGTATTCCCACTCATCTGTGTTTCTGAAGAGGGAAGAGGTGGGTGCTGTACTCAAAAGCAGCTGCAGGTTACTTCAGAGGGGAAATTTCTTTCCTGGAACTCCAGTAAAACCTAGGCAAGAGGTTATAAATACAGGGGCCAAGCTCACGTCCCATAGAATAAGGCACGATTGCAAGTCAGGTGCAGATGGCAGTGAGTGCTACTCCCACTAGGGCTATGGAGTGATCTAACAGTCTGAAAGCAGATGCTTTGATGAAGACAGTTTTGGGCATGAGCCCAAAATGAGCATCAGAAAAGATTTCGTCCTTCCGGCCACTGTAACCTCCGTCCTGCCAGGCTTCACACTCATCTCAGCGTGATTCACCCAGGCGAAGTCCCCATTCAGTACTCTAGAGTATAGAGAGAGGGGATTAGTAAGACTATCTTTTAGCAAGATATAACTTTCATGACTCTCTGTTCCGGGTGCACTGATGCCTGTTGTCCCATTAGCTCTATGAGTGGCCATTAATGAGAACAAAGTGTTTTTTGCTCCCACCAAAGCTTATTAACTAGGCAACCAGGTTGCCACTTGGTAACCCCATCTTCTGCTTTTGTTAGTCTCTCCAAACCTGTGCTTAAGCATGTTCCCAAAGCTAATCATACACATTGGGCTCACCCTGTCAGCCTGTTCATTTCCTAATTCCTTCTTTTGTCATCATCACAGTACTCTGGTGTCAGTCATTATACCCTATGCCACATATGCCAGGTCCGGTTTTGGATGATTTGGTAAAATTTGAATATGCCAGTCTAAGGGGAATCAGATAATTTCTTAATAGGAAAGTGTTTAGATGACCTGTGAGATAATATGGTGATGTGTGTGTTTGGGAGAGGCAGGGAGAAGAGGTAAATTTCTGGCAAATTAGTCTATTGAAATTTTAACATAGGTATACACATACATATGAAATCGTGTATGAAATTACTTATGCAGACTTAACTCGGGAAGTCACTATCAAAATAAATTTAAAATTAGTAAATCAGCTCACGAGTAAGACTGGAATAACTTGTAATACAGGGAATTGGTAGAAATAAATAATGCGTGTGCCATGTGATTCTTGTTGGTTTGTCTTTCTTACATCCTTTCCCCAGTAGAGAGCAGCAACTCACCAAGTGTTTCTTTTGCATGTTACTCCTTACAGAAGCTGTAAAAATGAGTCTTGATTCATTTCATATTTGAGTTCGTTCACCACAGTTAGTTAACACTTGAGTTAAACTGAAAACTTTGTAGGTATTGGTTATGGCATTAAAGGTAGTTTTGAAAGTCCCTAAGAAAAGGCAGTGAGAGGTCTGACATTCCCTAGCACTGTCATATAACTTGCTGGATAGCAGGATGAACAGGTACACTACATTGTATTCTTTATTTGGTAGTTTTTGCTTCCTTTCTATAAACAGAATTTGTAGCAGCCGTGTGTTAGACTGAAGCTTTGTTTGGCTACTCATATCACAAAATCATTAGTTCTACTCCATCTTATACCTACTGGCATCATACTTTTACATGAGCCTGGGTGATATTTGCAACGTTCTCCAATTTCATCTATGATCTCTTTTCGTAAATGCCAGGTCAGGAAGAAGAAACTAAGTCCTGTGACTGTTGAGACCAGAATGAATCAAAGCATGACTTCTGATTCTTTTGAAGATATGCAACAAACCTTTACCCCCAAAGAAAGGAACTCTCCTTAATGTTTTAGAAAGCTGTTTGTAAAGGGTCTTTGAAAATCTTGGCGCTTTGTGCATGTGTTTGCTTCTTTATGAAGTACAAAGACACTCATTGGAGGAGGCTAGGTGTGATGGCATGGAATTATTTTCTGTTTTTCCCCTTTCTATTTCAGTCTAAAACCTCAAGAATGTCATGTCAAATTTTATTTTCCTTTCTGGGCATTTTCAGAGATACATATTATGTGATCTCATGCTTTGACTAAAGGGGACGAATTCTGCTAGAAGTTGAACTAGATTTCATTCTCTCAAATTCATTAATAGTTTAAATTAAGCAATAAATAACAAACACAAAAAGTCCAACTGCTAAAAGCTCTTTTCCCCTGCAGTGCTTATCTTCTTTCTTTGTCCATTTGACTCATCACCAGTCCACATGTCCTCTAGTCATAATCTCTAGAGCAGAGAAAGTCTCCCAGTTCTTTTGATAGAGCTTCATACCTCAGCATCCTGCGTGGAGTCAGGGAGTCTGTTTCTCTCAGTTTTATGTAGGCAGGAAGCTGAAAAGCAAAGATAAGATGGGAGCAGGGTGTCAGAGCATTCACATGTACCACTAACACATCAGAGCTGCCGTAGTGGAGGAAGTGAACCTATCTTAGCAAAGGCAGGAGCTCCATGGATCACTGGGAGAAGTAGAAACTCAGCAGCCAAAAAAGGTCCTATTTTGTTTTTAAGGGCGTGTTTTACCTCTGACTCAGACAAGAAGATATGGTTGAAAGGTTTGCAGAATAGCAATAAATCTGCCTCATTTTCCCATAGTAGCATCAGATGGATGGAAGAAGACCATGAGTTGTCAGAATGTGGCAGGGCAGATGTAGTGGGAAGAAACAGGGGTTCCCCAGAGGCCAGGAGACCTCAGTCGGTGCTGAGCTATTGCCTCAAGGACCATGGCAGTGGTTATGCTGCACTGTTCCTGTGAGGGAGGTGCTGTAGGTGGAGATGGCCCATTGAGCTCCCAGATGGGGTAGCTGCAGTGACGTTTGCAGAGGAAGCAGCAGACACATGTGCAGTCTGGGGCACCATATGAGCTGAAAGACAAGACACGCAAGTGACGGCAATGCTATAAAATGCTGAAAGCATGGTAGCAGGAGGAGTTGCTGTGAATTGGAGAACAAGCTCATTTACTGCTGGGTCAGGAGCTGCGCTGAACATGCATGCTGCCGTGGGTCGATGAGCTGTGTGCGTGAGACAGGCCCACAGCGAGCTGACAGAGGGGGAATGGCAGTGTTATGCTGAGCTGCTCTGTGCAGGTTTGCAGTGATGTTAAGCAGAGCAGCTTTGAAGTGGGAGCTGTAATAAAAAAGAGCCCCTGCAATGACTTTATACCATCTGTTTACGTAAATGTGCTCAATCTTGACTGGAATACAAGGTGAACTAACTGCTTAGGCCATACCCTGAATATCTTCAACCTTGACTGTGGCTCCCCTTAGGATTTCTGCTCTGTCGAGCCATTGCCATCCTTTTCATATTGTTAAAGCCTTAAAGTCTTCTGCATGCTGGAACATTTCCCTATAATATGGGTCTCTAACAAACTGCTGTCATCACAGATGTCTCACAAACAGCTCTTGCCCCAGGATACTGCATGTTTCTGAAGAACTACTTTCCTAACATCATTCCAGTGAAATGCAGGAATCTTCTCTTGTTGTCTCACAATACCGCCTCTTTATCCATTTTTCTTTTAAAATGGTCAAATTGTACATTGTTGTCTCTGTTATTAAATCTCTCTTTCATTAAATTTTTCCCTGAAATATAAAATATTATTTATCTTATTTGCATAAGGAAAAATGTTTATTTAAATGGAGAAAACATAACCACAATCTTTTTACAGCAGCGTCTTGGGCACATATTTGATTTTATAATAGTGTAAAACTTTGTAAGACTTCCAAACCAGTTTTTGTAACACAGTCTGAGTATTGCTTTTATAAACCCAGGTCTTGGTCTGTTATTACTATCTTTATGTTGGTAAGAGATAAGGGTATGAAATTCATCAAATGATTGATACACTGTCACAGCTTTCAGATGCTGCCCTATTCAGCAATACCCTGTGATCCTATTAGTAATAGTAAGTGATAGTAAAAGTTTGTCTGTTCTGAAAAGTGAGCATTGAGGTTTCAATCCTCCCCCTTAGCTCAATGCTGCTGTACACAATCAGTCAGATGTGCTTTCTTTAAGAACAAAAGTAAGCCTTTATCCCTTTTAGCGCTGCCAAAAGAGAGTGGGATCTCCCTCCTGTACGTACAAATGTGTGTACAAACTCCCCTTTGCAGCGCATTAAGGAACTGCTCCGTGAAACTGACTATTACTGCTCTTCCGAAAAGCCTGTGTGGGTACCAACATTACACAGATGTCCCCGAGGACCCATGTGAGAAGTAGCAGTTTGCAGAAGAAATTGTTTTTCAAAAAATTAATCCTCTTGGTTCTAAGTCAATGAGCTGGAACTCATTTAAGCTAGGTTTACTTTTGGGCAAGATTCTCATAAATACACTTGTGTGTAGAGATACTTGAAAAAGTAAATCTTAAAGGCTATATATAGAAAACAGGTTTGGGGTGGTATTCAGCTGTCCAAACATCAGCATCTAACGTCATCTGAGCTGGTCTTTGATATCCTGTTTGTCTGGAAATGCTGCTTCAGAAGGGGTAGGCTTTCCACGAGTCTTGTGTCATTTCAGTCTAGCTCACATAAATGCCTTAGATATCCCCAAGTTTCTCAAATTACGCTAGATACTTGTGTGTACACAATTGAATTGCAGCTTCTGAAATAAAGATACAAAAGTATTGGTACAGTTCAGACAGTTCTCAGAGATATTTTCATTTATTCATCTTCTATAACGTCTAAATAAATCTACAGAGTTTGAATTTTACATATCAGATTTTGACAGTGAATTGTCTATAAATCATCTAATGGCCAGAAGCTAATTGCAGACCTTGTCTAGACTGTTTGGGAGCAGACTCATTGGGGGATTATTTTCCTGATGAAAAAGCTCTGGTTTTGAACAACTTAGATGCTGTATGGGAAAATTACAATTTTACTGGAATATTGCAGTTTTCTCTTCAGAAAATCAGAACAGTATCTTCCCGGCAGCCTACCTTGAAGACTCTGGTCCATTTCTCTCATTTTCACTGAAGAAAAGCAAGGACTTCAAGACTATGTGTAGAGGAGCTGAGCACAAGCTTGAAGGTAGAAAAAAAAAGCTGAGGATCAAGAAGACAAAGTATATGGGTTCATAGACAATGGAACCTGAAAAGCTGCTTTTTCTTTTTTTTTTTTTTTAAATTTAAATTTTTGCTGCTTTCTTCAAAGAAAACCCCCAACAAACCACCACCCACAACAACAAAAAAACCCCAAGAAACAACAACAAAAAAAAAAACCAAATGAGAAAGAAATGAAAGCAGAAACGATAATGCTTTCAAGCTGGGCAGCAAGCAAGCCACCAAACTCCCAAAATGGAATATTTTAGAATTCCTATCCCATGAACAATGCCTGGATTTTTCTGTTTTGTTTTGTTTATTGTGAATCAATATGAACTTGTTTTCCAGTCGCTCAACATTTTCCATGGGATGTTGACTTGGTTTCTCTGGGCCAAATCTATTATTAAGCTTCTGGGGAATAATTTCCAATGGCAAATAAATAAGAAAAATAAATTAACGTCTACAAAATCAATGTAATTTCTGTGAGTTATGCACTCAGCTGGAGTTTGGAATGACCTCTCTAAGATGTAGATACAGATCTCAAGAATCTTTACATGTCTTATGACACGTCTTTCCCACCTTTGGAAAGCAGCCTAGGTTACCCATGCTGCTTTTAGTGTGCACGGTCAGCACTGCATAACCATGAAACAGGATGAAGCCTTGCATCTGGGGACTTCTCTTTTCGAAAAAATAAATTTTGAAAATACCAAATGAGGTCCATGGCCTTGCTACATTTCTGTTACATTAGGAAAAAGGCTGGGGAGGCATAAAAGGTCTTGAAAAGCTCTTTATTAGGCTTCAGAAAGCTTTTTCAGACCCTGCAGATGGCAGGGGTATTCTTTCTCCATTTTTCGTAAAGGCCAGCTATCAGACCAGCTGCCTTTCTGACATGCGGCATCTCCTGGCTCCCACTGAGGACTGGCTAACATGCTCACTCAGCCTCTAATTTTGTAAAATAAAATACAGTCCAGCATAGCACCCTTGAAAAGCCATCATCACCCTTGCTCATCTGAGAGCCACACTGCATGGATGAGAACCAAACCAGTGTTGTTTTGGTCCATTTGTGAGACTGTCAGAGTGTGTCTATGCCTCTTACACTTTCTCCTCCAGCATCTGCCAGATGTGAGTGCTCAGGATCATGAAGGATCTATGCCTGGAGGTTTATGTGCCTATATTTCATAATTAGGACAAGAGGAAATGGCATCAAGTTATGCCAGGGAAGGTTTAGATTGGCTATTAGGAAAAATTTCTTCATTGAAAGCGTTATCAAGCATTGGAACAGGCTGCCCAGGGAAGTGGTGGAATCGCCATACCTGGGAATATTTAAAAGATGGGGAGATGTGGTGCTTAGGGTCATGGTTTAGTGGTGGTTTTGGCAGTGTTAGGTTGATGGTTGGACTCAATGATCTTAAAGTTCCCTTCCAACCTAGGCGATTCTATGATTCTGTTATTCTATAAATTATCACCTATTTCCAGCTATAGTGTTATACTTGCTAGTCTAAAGTGAGGAGCAGAGGGCCCTGTTACTAATGCTTTATTCTCCTACTTACTGTAACCATTTTGGATTTCAGCCAGTGCATATAAACAATATGCTTGTGCCTTTACAATTCTGCATTGCCATTTTAGCACTCTGGATATTAGCCAGGGCCTGTAAAGTGTGTGACATTAATTTAATTTCAGCTGGTTTCCTAGACATTTACTTTTGATAAATAGATCCAAGATGGACATGTCTATCTAAAATAGGAATTTAATTCTTTATTGGAAATAAACTATATTTGGTTACATTCTGTGTTGGTGGCACAATTATCAGCATTGCTTTTGGCTTTCATCTTATTTTGGTAATGCCAGATGAAAGATGTTTTAAAGAAAAGGATGACAATGGAAAGAAATGTTTCCAGTGGGGCTGTAAGCTTGATGTTTTATATTTTATGCCCATGTGGACATTCAGGCTATGATCGAAATGACTTACTGTGATTTACCTCATTCCCATAATGCACTTCAGCATTACAGTATTAGACATGAATTCTTCTCATGTAATCAAAGAGTCTTGCTTTCAGAAGTTCAAAGTGCCATTACTCATTAATTAGAAGCAGAAACAGTCACAGAGATATCCCAACAAGGTGGCTAAGGAGTGGCGTGATTCTAAATTATCTCCTGAAACCTCTTTCTTTCATGGACAATTTGGAAGGAATAAATCAGAAACTACAAAACCAGCTTTACAACCTGCATTTTTTTCAGAAGAAGATTTTCCACTTGTTCATTTCATGTCCCAAAGAAGTACTGAACTGATAATACATTTGAACAATCATAATATTTACATTAACAGTAGGAATAACTCTCAAGTCAGGATTAAAATTGGTAAATGAGCAGCAAAATGACTTTATGAATTGCATCTTCCTCTGTATTTTCAAAGACATATGGACCTACCACCACTGCTGCTATATTTCTGGTACCTTGAGCAAAGTCTGCACCAGGTAGTAGTACCTCTAGAGTTGCTGGAGATTAACTTACAGGGGTCAGGGAAGATATAGTAGGAAGTAGAAGATTATCTGAACATGTGGCAGCTGTCCTTCAGGCTGTGAAGGCACTGTGTCTGCTCAAAATGCTTACCGTGCCCCAAGACGGAGCAAAGGTCTCCCTTCAGCCCTTGATAAGGAGGTAGCCTGCATCAGAGGCTACAAGTTCACCAGACAGGACTCTGCAAGACATGTGTGTTCCCGTCTGGTCAAATTCAGTCAACTGTGTTTTAAGAAAATGAACTGTTATGGGGGACTTTTCCTTATAGCAGTGAAGATTTAATCAATAAAATTCTTATGGGGACTGATAACAGCAAAGGTTAGAAACGGGAATGGGCCCTGACTGAAAAACCCAGACCCTGGTCAGAGTCTGAGGAGTGCTGTTTTCAAGGGCATTTTAGCTGAGAGCAGGAGTGCGTGTGTGGAGAGGTGGGCTCTTGGGGTGGTGGTATTTTTTTAGCCCACTGTTGTAGCAGGAGCCCCATAAAAAATTTAGAGAGAGCTTCTTGTTTTGTCTTCTCTTCTCTTAAGAAATCACAACTGCTTTTTCATCTTCTTTACTACTTGCAACAAGATCAAGACCTCTGGGAATCAGCTGCTAATTTTCTTAAAACTTTACTGATGCTGTCCTGTAATGATGCAAAGCTGTAAATTAATAATATTATTTGTAAATTATTTGTAAATTATACAAACTGTAGAAAAAAGAGGGAAAGAAAATGAAAGTTTGTGAAATAGTTTGCATATTATTGCAAGACACAAATCACAGAATCACAGGGGTTGGAAGGGACCTCTGGAGATTACCTAGTCCAACCCCCCTGCCAGAGCAGATTCACCTAGAGCACGTTGCACAGGATGGCGTCCAGGCGGATTTTGAATGTCTCCAGAGTCGGAGACTCCACCACCTCTCTGGGCAGCCTGTTCCGGTGCTCGGCCACCCCCAAAGGAAAGAAGTTCCTCCTCATGTTTAGATGGAACTTCCTATGATCAAGTTTGTGCCCGTTACCTCTTCTCCTATCACTGGGCACCACTGCAACAAGACTGGTCCCATCCTCCTGGCACCCTCCCTTTAAGTATTTATAAGCATTGATGAGATCCCCCCTCAGTCTTCTCTTCTCCAGACTAAAAAGACTCAAGTCCCTCAGCCTTTCCTCATAAGAAAGATGTTCCAGTCCCCGAATCATCTTTATAGCCCTCAATGTTTAACAGGGCAGGAGACTGAGTTCTTATAATGTTAATTTAACTGCATTTCAAATATGCAGGGTTTTTTTCCTGCTCCTATCCTCAAACATCAGCCTCATCAGTCTTTCTGTAGTTTATTTATGATGTTCTTATTCCAAAATGGGTGAGATTTCTATGAACCTTTCCAGATTGCTATGTAATGAAGCAGAGAAAACACAGGAAAAGTGACACACCCTGGCCATTTGGGTTGGAATTTATTTTAATTGTGGATTTTCTCTCATTCTCTGTCTTTCCAACATAGATAGGGTTTTGATTGGCAAATATGTGTGCTGCTGTAATAGCTACATTTACAAAATCAATACCACTGAATGTAGTGTATCTTTAATATTAAAAAAATTTAAGTTTTGCTATGTAATTAAAAGGTCTAGCAGAAAGAGGATTGAAAGGGTTACCAGAAAGGCAGAGAGCATCATTTTGACTGATTTAGGGCAGGCAGAGAGTAGACCAGGCTGGAAGTCACCAGTAGGTGAAGGAAAACATGTTTTTATCTAGGCAGAAAATCTGGGTAGATGTTAATTCACAGATTCAAACTCTAGCTAAATTTTATTTAATGTTTTCCAACCTTAGTAAAAAAAGCAGAGCAGAAGAGGAAACAAAACAAACTCAGGTAACTCCATAGATGTTGTCTTGCACAACAAAGGGTCCAAAGAATGGAGTGCTGATATGTACTTTTAAAGAGTTGTCCAATTCATCCCTAGATGTTGTGTAATGATTCCTATATGCATTACAAGGGGCTGTGATTTTTAACCAACATTTGCCAGCCATCTTACAATGAATGCAGTAGAGCTGTGCATAGCACTGTTTAAGTTTTACTGTATGTATGTGTCCCAAATTTCTTTTATGTCCATTTAGGCACATGTGGATTTTACTATTCCTATCACTAGTTTTAGTTCAATGCAATCTATGCTTCCACTAAGTGGATCTGTTCCTCAGGCTTAAAATGCTCTCTTGAGCTCTATCATTGTGTTTTATAAAGAAAATATTTTAAGCCATCATACCTTGAGGAGACTAAAGCTACAAAACAATAACAACTTGCATCAACCCACTTTTGAGGTAGGAGCCACATGGCCAGCAGACATCCACTAGGTTGCATAGTTAATGTGAAACACTGCCTGGTATTCTACTAAAACAATGCAAACAATCATCAGAGAATGATGGCAAACATTCTGTCACTTAAATAATTAATACCTTCTGCAGTATGTTGTTTGCAAACATGTATTTGCTACCTCTCTGTCCTGAAATGAATCTTTGAAGTGAACGGTGCTACTCAAATTCAGACCTTGTACGTATGAATGTCAGCTGAAAATTATGGGTCAGTTTCTTTGCTGTAGCCAGTACATGGAAAAGCTACAAAGCAAGTAACTGGTGTATTGCTGTCTTAATTTCAGTCCTGCTGCTGGTGTGGTGCTGTCTGGGAGATGCAGATAGCAATATATTAATCCCCAAGCAATGCCCCAGTCCCCAAATTCCGGGATAGAGCTTTCTTGTGTTGAAGTAATTTTTTCATTGCTGTTCTGTGGACACATTGGGCAAGAATACATTGAGGAAGAAAGAAAGGAAGACATCCAAGAGAATTTCTTTAGCCTTTTGATAGTCTTCAGTTGCTGAAAACCAGCAACTCTTAGTTGGATTAAGAATCTGCGATTGTAGATGTCACCTCAGTGCTCATAACACTCAAGACAGGACATAGTGCATGAGGAAAGCCTTTCATCACAGTAGCCTCAACGTGTTCTTTCTTTTCTTTGTGAAGCCAGATCCCCTTGAACGTGACCTGTTCTCTACATTATGTCCTTTCTTTGGCATAGTCATTGCAAATTTTTCTTTAAAGACAGTGACAGTGTGACAAGCTAAATCATTGTGTCAAGACAAACTAAAGTCCTGATGACCACCATGTCAGTTCTACAAATTATTACTCAGAGAAACTCCTATTTTCTTACATAGAGTTTACCAATATGGGTCCCCAATATTAATATGAATAAATGCCTTCAAGCATTGCACTTTATTGACTGTCAACATGATGCCAAACCAAATATGATACAAATACAATTGTGGAATGTAATATAAAATACTAATGAAAATGGGAATTTGATGGTAGGCTATGATCCAGATGATGTTAATTTTATGCCCTGAAGTTGAAGAAGAAGTTTATTTTAATGTTCAAGACTTGTAATTGTTACTTATCTGTAAAAAGACAATTGATATGATGGTCTATAAGAAAGGTTGTTCTGACTAGTTGGAGATAGCTGTCACCCAAACTGGGTGTAAATTAATCAGAAAGTTTCAAAGAGAGGGCAATAGTCATTTACGCTTCATTTTATCAACAAATATTCTGTATTTACTTGGATATTTAAGAGCAAAATATGGTTTAGAAATGTTGTAGAGTTTTAAATGCATCCACACATATTAATGTAATTGGATTTCTTTTAGTTGCATCACTGCCCTTATAAATCTAAGGTTTTATAGGGTTTATAAACTTCTTTAACTTTTATGAAGTCAACTATCTGGAGTTCAGTAAGAGCCAAAAATAAAAAAAAAAAAACCAAATTAGAGATCTAAACATATTTCAGTTTTAAGAACTAACTTCTTGGACATTCCCAGGACTGGAAGCAAATGACATAAGTCATTCTCCCCTCTTCTTTATTAAAATTGTTCTTGTTTTGAGCTCTGTCGGATCAATTTTTTGTACCAGTCATTGACATGTAGTGAATACCCATTGCTGCATTTTGGGGGAGTTTTACCCTGAGAGACAGAGGGAGAGAGCATTTTAGCAGGAAGTGATTTCTTTTTTTTTCAAGTACGGCAGCTGCAGAAAACTCCCCAGAGGTCTGGCATGCTGAGAGCAGCCTGTGGGAGATGGATTACTGAGCAGGGGGCAGGTAAGTTCATCAGAGACACATGAGAAATTGCAGAACTATGTGATAAACACTTTTTTATCACAGGGCTATCTTAAGAAACCTACCCTGTTTTCTAGAGACAGACCCCCTAGCTCACGAGGGAGAACTGCTCCACAGAAAGCATGCTAGAGGGTACACAAAGCAGGTAGTGAAAGAAGAAAACATCTGATGAGCAATGATGACTTAGACTGCTGAATGTCGAAACTCTGCACTGAGGGAGAGCATGATGTTCCCAGCGGAGATGCATGTAACCAGTGTCACTATGCCCCTCCCAAGAGCAAATCGTGTGCCCTACCCACAAACTCTGTTGCTTCTTCAAGGATTAAGAATAAAGCTGGCACCTGTGACAGCTTTGTGCCCGCTTGCAGTAATTCAGAATGAAAACTGAATTCCAATATTCAGCAAATAGCGGGGAAGGATTGAGAGGTGACTTCCTTCCTCTGCCTCTCTTCCATGTCCATCCATTCTAGATGAAGGCCTGAGAAAGCATGCATTGTCTATCACCCTCACAAATCCAAACATGAATAGGAGCACCTATTCCTCAACTGTCTGTATTCTTCCTATTCTTCCACTGATTGCTAAACATTTGAGCATCTCACTCTCCTTTGTGCATTTTTGCTTAAACAACTACTGGAAAATATCAGGGAATCTGGGAAACAGCTGTGTAAAGTATTCACTTAACAGAAAAAAGCTGAAGCTCCTGCATATCCAAAGCACCCACCTCCATGCATACAAATAAATAAATTGGACAACCAACTCCCTCAACACATGTGCTAAATACCACCTGTAAGTGCCTAGGTCTAAAACTTCAGCCATTATGACCCTGGTTCATCTTCTGCTGCTTTTTAAAGATACCTAAATTTTCACCTACGTTTTGATCACTGAAGATCCAACTCCAGCTTCCCATTTGGAAATATTAGAATTTAGGGCACTCACCAAGGATGTGGGAGACTCAACTCCAATGCCCTTCTGGAAGAGTCTCCCATACCCTGGTGTATATCGTAACTGCCACTTGCTGTTGCATAGGCTTCATCACTGAAGCTGCCCTTTTGATAATCTTGCTAAATGTTCTTCAGAAGAAGGAGTTAAAATATGACCTCGTATGCTAGTGATAAGTGTACTCAGTTAGGAGAGGGATGGTCTGGATTTCTGCCCTGTTTCCATTGAACATTTACACATTTTTAGGAACTGGGACCTGGGGCTAGCTAAGTGTTTGTCTTTGGCAAGAGGGAGATGATGACATTTCACGGGGAAGAGAAGACATCAGAGCTGATTGTTAAAAGCCCTCTTTAGTCCATAACATGACTAAGGGAGAAGTAAGACTTTGGATAACAGAATTTCAAGGCTTATCTGGTTTCTATTCTGCTCCATGGAAAGCCTCCTTTCAGCACAGGTGTTTCATTTTTAGCATGTTCTATATCTCATAGTGTTAAATTAGTTCTGTTCTTCAGTTGAACCAATTACAGTTTGGCTCTGGCATACTCACTCTCTCCTGTGGGACAACATGCACAGAATATGCCCATCCAGCTGCTTCTCAGACCTCCTATGATTTCATCCTTTTACTTTCAGACAAGTACCCAAGCTGTAATTTAGGGTCTGTAGAATAGAATCTTTGGGCAGACTGTCTCAGGAAATCACACTCTGGTCTTACTATGTCCTCCATTTGGGAATACCTATCATACCCACATCCCCACATGGCTCTCAAAGTTAAAATGTGACAAGATTCATGAGTAATGAGCATAAAAAAAGTGGTTTCTTTGGTGTGGCTGCTGGGCACAAGACATTTTCTCCGGCTTTTGCATTCCAAGCCTGTGCTGCTACACTGTGTCTTCTCCTGAGGAGAAATTTCTGGTTCAGGAAACCTGGAACCTCTATAAAACAAGCTTGAAATAATCAAGACTAATCACTGTGGATAGACTGTACAGGCTGAATATACTAGATATATCAGAGTTGAATACAGTGCCTTGAGGTTAGGTGACTTCTGTTCAGGAAAAAGTGTGTTGTCTCCAACTGTAAATTGCCACTTGCAAAACACAATTAACTAACCAACTGCACTGAGATGAATGGAAAATTTAAACAAAGCTGTGTTTGAGTGAGTGCCATACAGACAATGTTCTCTGTCAAGAAGACTCTAGCTGTGGGCAGTGACCGCCTAGCCAACAGTTAATCATGCCTCTTTGTGGTTTGTGAAGAGAAAAAACTCACAGTCAAACCCCCAAACCTCATTTCTCTAATGAACTTAATGAGATTTCAGGCATGATGAAGAAGGTCCGAAGCACAGTTCCCTGACTGCTGTCTCTTATTTTGCTTCTCCCATCGAAAGCTTGTGGACTCCAGGGGAGTCAGGACAGTGACTTGCCTGTCCCAAGGGCAGCACCCACAGGAATTGTTCACCAGGCACTAAACTGTATTTGGCATATGGTACTTTGAGCCATTTAACGGCTAATCTCTGATTTGGGTGCAAATAATTTCTTTTTATTTTATATTCTATGCCCTAGTGTAAAGAGCAGCAAAAGTGTGGCTGGGAGGTCAACAGACCTTGCCTGACCCTAATCCCTAAGAATACGAGGATTTGCTCTAATAAAGGAAGATTAGGGAAAATAGTAATAAAACCTTATGTTCCTATTCCCTTCATACTATCTCGTGGCTGGCATACATAGCGAATGCGATAAATGCCAAGGGGAACCCACTGTTTTGTTGCCAAAGGTGGTGTAACTGTCAGTACCAACACACCCATGATCCCCAGAAGAATTGTTTTGTACAACTCTGGGTTGTCTCCGTCTTTGCCTAAAGAAGGCCTGAGAGGGACAAGGCAACAAGGTAGCCCTTAGCTAAGAGAAATTCTATATAAGTCATTGAAAACAGCCCTCTCACGTTTTTTTCCTCCTGATGTGTAAAGGCGTATGCCAAAGATATGCTCCCATGCTCATGCATTATGTTATGCCAAGTGTCTTGACAGATTATTTTCTGTTTGTCTGTCTTCTGTTTGGATCCCAAACTCTGGGAATTTGGCTTTTGGAATTTACACCTCTTTGTTTGGGAGAGGATAGGAACTGTCTCCTAGAAACAGAAATAGCGTGCTGGACTCACTAACACCAGGATTTAGACCTCAGACACTAGGAAGCATCCAGGTCTTTGCTTTTAGTTGTTCTGTTCCTTGCCACATTTCTGAACTTTAGTCTTCATTCATCTTTCAACGTGAGAAAAAGTAAAACATAGGTAAACTTTTATATTAAGAGAGGATAGGAGCCTACAGACCATGTAAGTCAAAATTTCTAAGAGACCACCTTTTTGGGGACTTCAGTTTTTGTGTGCCCAGTAAGATATGTGTGCGATCTTGAACTGTACATGCTAAACATGAGGTTCCTGGGGTGAAAATCTCCTTTTGAAAACATCTACCACTGATTAAGAGGAAGACTTCATCTCATCTCAGAGGCTTAGTCTGAGGAGCCTATGTTTGGAAAACTGTGTACAGAGCCAGAGTAAGCTTAAGAAGTATGTGAGACACTAGGCAGGAGAAATCCACATCTAGAGCCTTAACCTGAGACCTCAGTAGAGCCCCAGCAACATAACAGGAGCTGGAAGCCACAACTGTGCTGCCACAAAACCTCCATCCCTCTCATCTTGGACGACCTGCTGTACTCAGAGTAAAGCACTGCTTGCATGAGCAGGTGTGGAGATTTCAGTCTGCAGTATTTTATACGATGGAGACATTTGATTGTGTGTTTATTTGTTTTAGAAACTGAACAACATCCACGTGCAGTGGCATATTTTTGTGCTGACTTGATGGGAGTCTTTGAGAGAAAAGTTGGCAGGTGGAAGATGTGATTTAGTCTCATTGTTGATGCCCCTTCAACTCAGGTGGTGATTCTGTTGCCAGAGGAAAGATTTAACATGTTTTAAATAATCTCTGAAGAAATCTTTCCCTGATCCCAGATCTAACACTTAATTCTTCATTAACTTGCCATTCTGTTACCAATTCTCTCACCCAGGGGTGAATAACTGATTGCTATCAGTCATATCAATTCTCCTCATCATGCTGAAGGCACAGAAATATCTTCTACTTTGTAGGAAGATTAATACTGGTTTCATAATGGAGGGAGTAGGTCTTGGGGATGGGAGTTAAACACACCTTAATTAACATGTGTAGGGGGAAAAATGCGACAGCACAACTGTTGGCTTTATTCCTAAGTTAGTGTTAAAACTAGAGCTGTTCCAAAATAAGAGACTTCTAAATTTTAAACTATTCTAAATAAGACTGAATAATTACTCAGTTTTCGTCTGGGGTAACTTACTACGATTTCTTTGGGCCCAATGGTGATATTTTCCCCATCTTTCTGCTAGTGTTCTGTTCAGAATTCAGGAGCAGGGAGGTAGGGTGTACCTCTCAAAATTTGCTTCTTGCCAGAGAGTTAAAATATCAAGCATTTGAAAGCAATTTAAAATTAGTTTTGCTATCTAAAAAAGAAATGGAAAGAAAAAACACTCATACATTTTTCGGAGGAAGGTTTTCCAACTATTCCAATTTAAGCTGTAGATCCTACAAAACCAGAATTGTGGAGGTTTTATTACAGGCTTTCTAGATCAGAGCTGTATCGCCTGAGAAGCTTGTAAACATAAACACATCTTTCATGCAAAGATATTGTTTCAGCTATTTATTGATAACCTAACATTACATATTGTGTGATCTGAAATTTTTTTGATCAGCAATTTGGTTAGATTTGTCAGTAAAATATATCAAGTTCTTGCTGCTTGACTTGGTATTTAAATACCAAATCCTCACTTTCTAGAATTTACAGTCTAGTAATGACAAAAGAGTGGATATCCCCATCATGTTAGGAATTAAGGGAAAAGTTTAAATATATGTGTTTTGAAAAGGAACTATGAAATTATAAACTTTCAAAATCATTTCACCTACATACTCAGATTTGGATTGATATGTAAGACTGATAAATGGGTCAAATTTAAGTTTATAATTTCAGCTGCCTTTGAATAATGCTAGAAATATTCAATTTGAAAGCTTAGTAACTTAAAAGATAATTTAAGCTTACCGTTCAATACTGGACCCAAAGTAATTTTCATAAACATCCCAAAGAAAATTAAAACACAAATTCTAAGTTTTGACAAACTGCAAGCAACTGGTTTGAGGAAGTACTTATTTTTATTACAATACTATCAATTATTATAAATGGGAGAAGGTAAAACTAGGAAGTGTGCTTCAAACTAACCTGTAAAAAATTTGCCCATCTGTAAGGAGCTAAGTTTTTTGACATACCATCAGTCCATTAGGCAGCAGACAAAGTAGATAAAGACTGCATTTTTGGCAACACATCAAAGATAGGAAAAGAGAGTTTCAAAATGAGCTAATAATAGTGGATTTAAGAATTAAATTAAATTCCTATAAAGAAATGTTGGTGATTCGGGATTTTTTTTAGCATAGCTATTTTAAAAACTCTGCAGTTCCATTTTAAACTTTTTTTCTAACCTTAAGACAAGCTTCCAAACCTCTTAAAGTTAGTAGTCATCCTCCTGTTGGTTTCAGGATCTTTTCCAGGGCTGTTTTCAATGATGATATCTTGTCTGTGATATGGTGATTAGTGCTGCTTGCTGCATTTCAGGTGGGCTCAATTAGTAAAAATACAACATCCTTTTGCTTTATATTCATTCTCCCTGTAAAGATAGCCACGTGCCTTGAGTTTCCTTTAGCTGTGTAGTATGTTGATTTTTCCCCATGATAACTCCTAGGTTCACTTCCAGTTCAGTGAACTATCTGGTCTTTTTTTTCCCCACACATACTTCATGCAGTGTCTTTTCTCCCAGATCTTATACTGCATTTTTCAATGATATGTATTCTAATAGTAGATGTCTGTAGCTCTTACAACCACAGATATTACGCTCAGACTTCTCTTATCCAGGAATAATACAAAAGAAAAATACTAAGAGATAAGCAAGTTAGTCTATTTATCACATCTTTCCTGTGATATAACATCACTGCCCTTGCTATTATATAACTGAAGGGTTGCAATGGCACTTCTGCTAATTGACAGACACTCAGAGAATATTCCCCTTCTGTTCTGCTTCTGGCTTCTCTCATTCATCTTTTCTCTGCCTGTATTTCTCTCATTTCTAAGGTACAGGCCTTCAATTACCTCGTCGTTGGACCTCAGCCTCAGTCTAATTTCCTATCCTGTTACACAACTAAACAATCAGGACCAATTTTTCTCACCCATAGATCTAACATTTGTTCCATTTATTTTATAACAGAGTTTTTCAATATATACCTATGTCCATATGCATGCATGTATGTGTGTGTATATTTGTGAATTATCTTTGTGATTACACAAAACAGACTATAAGAAGTATTTGATTTTTTCACTGTCTTCCACCCTGTAAACTCTGTGGTCTTAAAAGGGAAGAAATATAGCAGAGAATTTAACCTTCAATGGTTTCTAAGCACAGTTTTCCGAACACCTGCTATTCTCTACCAGTAGAGTGTCACATAAGTAATGCCTTCAGGAGTAAGACATTTTTGGAGGCAATGAAAGCTTATTGTTTACTGCAGGAAAACTTGAATGATTTAACTGCAAAATAAAATTTTTAACACATGAATATTTTCAAGGACCTTTCCAAACCATCCTCTATCCCTTATTTCCTCAGAATTTTTCCTTTTCTTCTGCTGCATTCTAGGGACAAATGTATCATATTCCTTACTATCATAGCAAGTCATTGTGCAGCAGACTGCAAGAAAGGAAAAGGACTGAATTCCTGGACTCATATAGGAGGGACAGAAAATGAGGTGAATAAGTCTGATCTCTCCTGCTGTTCAGATTCACCTCCTTGTGCTACATGTTCATAACGAAAGTGTATTTAAATGCTTGGCATTCTGAGGCAAGAGAGTTGGGAGAGATCTGCCCATCATCCTAATAAAAGAAGTTTTGATCATCCATTCATAAATACATTTTTCTTCTTGTTGCTGTTATTATTTTTTGTTTAATGACAAACTTTCTCCAGCATGCTAAACATGAAGCTGGGAACAAAAACCAGAAACGTTTCCCTATGCACAAATCATTACAGTCTGTAAATCTCCTGAGGAGCTCTTCTTCCAGTATTCTCAAGTCCTTCTAGTTCTCTCACAGAAGTATCAACGACTGTATAGAAAGCTTGTGGCTTGGAAACAAAGAGCAAATCTCTCTGTGTTTATGTGTATGGAGAGTTCAGAGCTTAGGGGACTAACAGAAAAGGCAGCAAAGTCCAATGTGCATGTGTTACAGCACATCCCAAGAAGGTGAAAGAATTGTTTTCCTCAATGGAGAAAATAGACATTTGACTCTCACAGCAATTGGTCATACGTTAGTGATAGCTGGTTCTTCTCCTCACTGTGTTTTTGATAAGGTCTGGTTTCATACACAGATTATGATGATGCATTTTGGAGCAGCCAGTATAGTCAGATGAAGGCAGAAATCACCAAATTTGAGGATCCCTCTACGATTTAGGTTGTTCTGAGCAGTATTAGTGGTGTTGAGACTTTTTCCCTATCCAGAATGGCTTATTAAGCCAGGACATCCAGCCCATCTAATCTATTGCCAAATGGTAACAAAAAAATTAAAAGCTGCACATTAAAACACTCTTCCCTGCTGTGCTAATTATTTTTGCTGCTCTTAATTAAAGAGATTCAACTATTTGGCATATTTGAAAACTGAAATTTGGACTTTTCTGTATATTAGAACTGATTTTTTAAAATTTATTTATTTAAATGGTGAGTGGCATGTCCCAAATGAACAATATCAAGGCTAGAACATCATCTCGGTATTGAACTGTAGTAAATGAAGGGTGTAAAGAAAACAGTTTGCAGTGGTTTCACATACAACTGAGTATAGTATGTAAACCCTGATGCCAGCCAGATACCTGCTGAATTCCCAATACAAGCAGCAGGGTAAACACCTAATCTTGTAAGAGGTTCCTGCTCCCTTGGTGAGGGGATTGAGAACAGTCAGAAAGGCTGTGGCTTTGGAACAAAGGCTGGAGTGCTCTGAAGACCTTCACAGGGAAACAGCTCTGGAACCAAGATGTATTGCCATCGGCATCTCAGTCCCAAAATTGGGGCATTGTAGGTGCTGAGGGGGAGTCAAGTTTGGCAATGTGGAGAAGGCAAGGGAAGGCAAATAGAACAAAGTGAAAACAAGCCCAACAGAAGTCCTATAGAGTATGTAAAATAAGTGGGGCCTTCATGGGGTCTTTCCAACAGGGCATATGGAAGCAATAGAGTGATCTGTTTCCTTCTCCAGGCTTGTAAAAGCAAACGAAATTCTGATTAGAGAAAAGGACCACCTTGCAAAGGTGGTCCAGCACTGGAACAGGTTCCCAGAATTGTTGTGAAGTCTCCATCCCTGGAGCTATTCAAAATTTGACTGTGTACAGCCTTGAGCAACCCGCTCTAATTCAATATTTACTCATGGGCTAATCAGGGGGCTGGGCTGCAGGAGTTCCAGAGGTCTTTCTTACCTAAATTATTTTGTGATTCTATACTAGATTCTGAAGGACTTTGTGTTGTGAGCTAAGTGCAGGTGCATTTATAGCAAAAATTTTAAAAGGATCCCTCCTTCACCCTTATTGCACCTGTTAATTTCCAGGTTCAGGGAAGGAGTGGAAAGGGACAAGCTATATGTGACTGGCATTACCAGCAATCTGAAGTTATATTTTTTTTGCGGGGGTGGGAAGAGAAAAGCAGATCACAGTCACAGTAAGAGCAGTGTGGGAGCATTACACAGAGGTACAACAAGAACTGTTTTTTTCCACAGACCATTTGAACCCTCTTTCAGTACAATATGTTTTGAAGCCATCAAAATTGCAAGCACATATGATCCTTTCCCTACACTATACTGTGGCAGGCCTCACATGTATAACAGCTTTAACTTTTTAATTTGCTATTTCCTACTGAATCTGAAAAGCCCATGAAATACAGTGGTTATTGGCAACCTCTGAGCTCTTGACTCAGTGAATCATTCTAGTTATGTTACTACAAGGGAGTGGACTCTGGCAGAGGCACTGTTTCAAATGATTTAATGGAGTAATTCCTTTAAAAGGGATTTTTTTGGCTTTTGGTTTGGTTTGGTTTTTGTTTTTGGTTTGGTTTTTTTTTTCAGGATGAAGGATCTTTTGTTTTCCCTTAGTTTTAGTCCTTCCAGCCTTGTCTTGACAACAACATAACAACTAACTGAAGAATTCCCTCCCCCTCAGATTTCAACATGAGATAGCTCAGCATACGTTTTGAAAGGAGTTGAACATCTGGAGATTGGGAACTGTTGTCTTCTGAAGCACTTCTTGCAACACGACATCTTCCCTGGAAAGTTAAGGTCCAGAGATTTCAAGATGCCATTATAGCTTTTGCAGTCAGGGACTTTGTTTTAATCTGAGCACCCTCTGAAAACATGCCTGTTAGCAGCACTCCAGCAGTATATTTGGTACAGTTCAGTAGCAGAAACACAGAAGATAAGAAAACTCACAATTTATTCTCTTGGAACTATAAGGTCCCTACTACCTCTTCCTCTAGTCACTGTCCTTCCACACATGAACAAATGCCCTCCGCAAGGACATATCTTCATAACCTTTAAATGAAGAAGGACATCTGGCAGCACTGACTGAGGAAGGCTATTGGCCAGATCCTGGTACACGTAGATATTGTTCAGCCAGCATCACTTGAGATCAGACTATTTATACCAGTTTATAATCTAATCTGCTGATTTTTACCCCCCTCACTTTCCTAATGCACAGTAGTAGAAGCATATACTGATGACATCCAGGGAAAAAGAGTGCTAAGTGCTCACATTAACTTGTAAGATCACTCAGCTTCAAAGAAAACAGGACCTGGCATACTGGGTGAGAACTAGTGGCCATGAAAGCAGGCTCTGAGAAAGACCTGTTAGGCAGATGTGAGTATAAAGAGCTCTTCTCTTTTTTCAACACCAGTTGAAATCTTGATCTGTATTATGTGACACATTTTTGTTGTTATCAAATGGTTACGGATATGCATATGAATATTCAATCTTATTCTGAATCTGATTAAATTTTTGGCTTTTCTGAGTCTTTGTTTCCCACTGTACTTATGCCTTACATGATTTTTTTTTTAAATCTTGTATCACTTTGAAACTTCCTGCATTTAAATGTCATTAGATACACATCATTATTGTGTTATGGACTATCATGAACAGAAGCTTGCAATGCAATTCATTCACACAATTTATTATTTTTCAAATGCTTACAATATCTTCTTGTATTTGCCTCTTTTCTCAGTTAAACATTTCCAGCCATTTCAATTTCTCTTCAGGGTATGTCATTCTTAGGTCTTTTCTAACTTGGGGTACATTCTCATATATCTCACATGAGATAAAGATACTGTTGAAAAGATTATTTCACTGAGCAAGCTTTTACAGATATTTTACTGCCTAAATGCAAGGAAGACCTCTCATTAGAACCATCAGCAAGATCAAGTGGTGAGCAAAGCAGACCCACAGAAAAGTTTTAGCAAGTGAAAGACAATATAAGCTAGCTGTAAATGCAATGAACAGGGCCTTATTCAGAGCTTGGTGAAGACATAGGGTTGATATTTTAATGTGAGTTTTTTTCCATCAGTTCCATACTAAATTCACTGATAGTCCCTAAATATCATGCTTCTGTGCAGCACCGTATGGCTAATTCTCAGAACTGATAAAACATGGAAAGATGGAGCAGAGAAAAAGAAACTCTAGAAACTAGAAAAGAGAAGAAGAACAGTGCAGGGCATGGGGGAATGAGCAAGAAGAGCTAGGAAAAAAATACTTCTGAATGGAAAAAGTTATGTAAGTTAATGAAAGATAGATGGATTCCCATGTTGCACACAAATTTTGAGGCAAAATATTTTGTCTTTCTAATACTTAATAAAGGCTCATCAAATTCCTTTCCTTGATGTTTTTTGTTGTTGTTGTTTGGTTGTTTGGTTTTGGTTTTTTGTTTTTTTTTTAACACAATCCACCTGTCTTGAAGGTCATGGTGTGGAACTGATTTCAATAAACTAGAAGAAATTAAGTTAATGATACTGATCTGTTTCCTTAAAGTGATAAAACCCTTGGTGGAAGGCCAGGGCTGTTTCAACTCCAGCCAGACCTTGGGAATGCCTTGGCAGGGGCCAATAAATTCAGTTTGACATTTTCTTTCCCTGGATCCTAGTATCAAGGTTACGCCCAGTCAAAATCAGCTGACTTTTAAGCAGGCTCTCCTTTGTTATAGCTGGGAATCTGGTCTCCCTTTTATCTGTTCCTGGAAACTTTTCTCTCTCTGCTGAGGTGGCATTGGTGGAAACTAAATTATTATGGCTAAGGAAGAAAAAAGAGGCATATACTGAGAGTACCATGTGGCTCATATGTTTCCTTTCTTTTTGACAACATTTTTTTGAAGAGGAAGAAGATAAACTTCTAAGGTTATTGTGATCCAGTTTGTTACAGAAAGAAGTCTTGGAAGAAGTGGAAGAAGTCTTAAAGTCATTTGTAACTTACTACACTGTCAAATAATAACACTGTCCAGCAAGGTATAACATTGTTCAGCTTGTTTTCTTAACAGTTCTACTGAAAGCAGTGTGTGAGCTCTGTGTATTATGAGCCTTGCCCGTGGCAGGAGGGTGTCTTATGTTTCTTATTACAGTGCAAACTTTGTTGATTAGAAACAAATGCAAACCTTTGGGACTTACCCTGTTCAACAGCTACCCTAGAGCCAAGAGAATAATTTCCTATGTACATTCACATGGTTCCCACTCACTCACACAGACAGAGCCATCACCTCACACTTAAAACACAAAAATAGAGAGTACTGTAGCAACTGCCTTTAGGGAACAGCTCTGTGGTATTGGCAGTAAGCAGCAACATTACTCCAGAGAAAAGTCCACGTGGCATTGTGCCTGCAGCTGGCACAGTGTCTCTCAGAGCTCTGCAGCATGCAGTTACCATGGTATGCTTGATGGGAGGTATGTGTGTCTTCTCTGTGCCCTCTTAAGCAATGCAGAGAGGAGGACTACAACAAG
Organism: Burhinus oedicnemus; assembly: GCA_008921705.1. Lineage (NCBI taxonomy): Eukaryota > Metazoa > Chordata > Aves > Charadriiformes > Burhinidae > Burhinus > Burhinus oedicnemus. The sequence goes on along the minus strand of VFFE01006620.1, from coordinate 588,051 downwards.
GACTTCATACTTCAAAGAAATACAGGACCCTATACCTAGTGCTTGTACAAGGGTTAGTTAGGCTCCCTTTGGCCTTCTGCCCTTTTGATCCATGCAAAAGCAATCACAGCCTAAACACATTCAGTCTGGCAGAGAATATTATATCTGATGAGAATTGGCTCTGCGAGTGGTCCTGCATTAAAAAAAAAGAGGGAAAAAAAGAAAAAAAAAGAAAAAGAGAGATTAAAAGTCTGTCTGGGTACAGAGTAAAAACAATACATAGAATTAAACAGAAAACTGTATATAACTTGTATTTATATTAAGGATAACAACATTTGTTTGTCAAAGTAGCTCAACAAAGAACTTACAGATTTTAGCAAATGTTTTGAGGAAAAAAAGGGGCTTGCAAGAGGAAACAGATTCACTGATTTTGGAGGGGGTGGAATTGGTGCTGACACAAAAATATCTTACAGATCTACTGTTACTGCTACCAATTATTTCTGAAATGCCATAGAGAATGTACTGAAGTACTTGGAGAAAAATAAATAGAGAACATGTTTTTCCCTACGAGAAGAAAACGAAAGAGTGAAAATGAAGCGTAAGTCCTCACCTACTTCAGTCCATAAGCTGTGGCATGAATTAGCTTAAACGATATCACTCTCATTTTCTAGTCAACTTTTCATTAAGGGGTTTAGTGCAGAGGATTTAGGCAATTACCATTATTTCAGGAAAAGAAATGCTCCTTAGGCCAAAACTACTCAATTGTGAGGTGTACAGTGGGCTCAAAAGGAAACTTAAGTAGGCAGAGTCCTTTGACTCAAACGTTTTTCTGTCTGTATTGCTGACTTATCTTGACAGTGACTTGCTCCCAAAGTACAGGCACTGTGCATAAGATGAGTGAAGGCTGTGATAGATCCCACTGATCTGGGCTGAAGTATGCTCAGCTGCTCCTCTGCCTAACCCTCTGAGATGGATTGAGCTTGGACTGCAGTCAGACACCCACCCAGCTGCTCTCTCACTGCCCCTCCTCAACAGGACAGCAGGAGAAAATAAGACGAAAAAACTCATGGGTCGAGATGAAGACAGGGAGATCACGTATGAATTACTGTCACGGACAAAACAGAATTGACTTGGGGAAAATTAATTTAAGTTTTTGCCAATTTAAATAGATCTGGATAGTGAGAAACAAAGACAAATTAAAATAACACCTTTACTCCATGACTTCCCCGCTTTTTCCCAGGCTCAACTTCACTCCTCCGCTCCCAACTCCTCTACCTCATGCCACCCCAAGCAGTGCAGGGGGATGGGGAACAGCAGGTTATGGGGTCCATTCATAACAGCTCCTCTCTGCCTCTCCTTCCTCCTCACACTGTTCTGCTCCAGCCACAGGCTGCAGTCCTTCAGGATAAACCTGCTCCAGCATGGGGTCTCCAGGTGCTGCAGGGGAATCTCTGCTCGGGCACCTGGAGCACCTCCTCCCCCTCACCTTGGTGTCTGCAGGGCTGTTTCTCACACTTTTTTCCTCGCTTCTCTCTGCCTATGTGGCATTTTTGCCCTTCCTAAAATATGTTTTCCAAGACATACCACCATCTTGGCTGTGGCACTCAGCCATGCCCTGCAGTGGCTCGGAGCCGGCTGAAACCTCACAGAGGCTGCCCCTGCAGCCACCGCTGCCAGTGCCTGGGAACCTGCACCCAGTACACACTCATGAAGCAAAATGTTGGAAGACATAGTGTGTAAACAGATTAAAAAGGTGGGAGAGTCCCTCAGGACTCAGATGTGTTCAAACCTGCTGCCCACCGGCTACGTTTCCCCTGAGACAGACGGTCAGAGGAGGCAGGCGGGAAGTCACAATAAGTCACACCAAGTTTACATGATCTCTGGGAACATCTTGTCTGCCAACTGACTTTTCCTTGTAGAGGCATGATGCATTGAGTTAACACTGGGTCAGGGACATGTCTAGCAGCAAAAATATAGAAGCAAGGAGAAACTACCTTGAGATACGCAGAATGACTGGTTCATGAAGCCAGAAAAAGTGACAACTGCATTTAAAGAGAGGTGTGTTGGACCAAAAAAGTTTTCTTATTCCTACCACCAGGAGATTAATCTCATATCAGCTTCTCCTCAGACACTGAGGAAGATGGTTACTAAAGAGGATGCTACATTTAGATCATCCATAATCAGAAACATGTTTCTCTTCCATTGCTTCCATTCTCTTCCATGAGCTCTGTCCATCCATTCTTTCCTTAGAGGCTGAAGGCTGTACTTTGAACCAGGTAATGATGTCTCACATACCCAGAGGAAGCTCGTTTCCAGCTTTTCTTCCATGTATTTGCATAAGAGAAACAAGAATAGTTTGTTTGACATACAGTTTATTCTAATAATATTCCAAGTAATAGCATAAAGCAATAACTAGGGCACTGATTGTTAGGACTTCTATTTGACTTTCGAGTCTTTTTTATGATCAGTGTATCTACCTACAGAAGCATTACTGTTTTGTCTCATTCTGGACTGAATCCCTTGATTTTAATTGAATCATTGAATCCCTTAAAAGGGAGCAGGGCCTGGTTATGTTAGCTGTCTAAAAAAATGCAGGCCATGAGAAATGCCCACATTTCCCTGGAAAACCAAGTACATTTCCAAAAGGCAAATTTGAACTTGTAGCCTATTCAGTTTCCTTTTTCTACCAGCTGTAAAACCCCAGGGAAGTTTGCACTGTAGAAGATTTTTGTTGCTGGCTTGCTTTTCTCTGAAGCATTAACAGTTCCAGTGCTATATCATTGACTAAGTTCAAAAAATGAAAGCCTAAGGACCTTCTCTTGGCCTTGAACCCTCATCTTTCCATCCATGTTCAATTCTATCACCTCACCTGTCCCTTGTGTGTTTTCACATCCCTCAACCCTGCTGCTGGATGTCCTCTATCCTTTTTTCCTCTTCTCGAGGAATCTTCTTTCCCTAGTGAATTTTTGCTTCCTCAGTATATCTTCTCTACTTCTTATCCAAGCCTCTGGATTTATTTTCTCTCCCTTATGTCCCAGACACACAGCCAGACCTGCTTCTTACTCTCAGCTTTGTTATTCTTCAGTCAGTGTACGATAACCTTTTAATAAGGATTTTGAACAATAATAAGGATTATGAACAATCTTATAAAAGAGTAAATAATGTTATCCTTACTAAGGATTTCCAACTGGATTGTGAAATTAGCCATTTCACAAACAGTGCTGAAGCCTGATTCCTATTGTGTTTGTGCCACGAGGCTGAACTGGACAGAATCTCTGATGTCTAATAAAAAGGAAATATCATCTTAGGTTTTTCATCAAAGGGAATCTTAAAGGATCTCTTGTCTTTCCCCATATGCCATTTAATTGTAATGTATTGTGTCCCAATGACTATTACCCCTTAGGATAGTTGTCGGTCCCCATTTGTGCAGACCAAGTGAGCAAAGAGTCTCTGTTCTGTGTTTTAATCCTTGGCTCCCTAGTGGGATACCACAGGGGGATGTACTCAGATGCGTGCCCTCGGCACAAGCCTGCCACATGAGGCCAAAGCTTGCAGCTCTGTGCTCCCAGCTGGACCATTACCACAACTTTGGAAAAGAAATCTTCAAAAATTCTGCATTCCATTTCAACATGAGTATATGTTAGTTAATCTGGCTCTGGACAAGAAAACAAGATTACAGCTGAGGAGACCTATGCAGCCTATGTTGCTTTTAAATGAGCAAACACAAGATTATGAAGTCCAACCTATAAATTACTGGTTTCTTTATTTGTCAGTGCTGATACATGGACAACTGTGCAATAATTACTGCAGACCAGTGTGCCTGTGGTACAGGGCTTACTGAATCATTCTGGCCCCTGGCAAGAGCAGAAGAAACAACAAAACTGGCCATTACCTTTTAGTAAATCTCCTTCTTCTTAGGAACCCTGATATGGAGAAAGCAGAAATTAGTCAGAGACCTCAAATTAATTACAAAGTATTGACTTAACTAGTTTTTGCAGGACAGCAAAGTGAAATGAATGGACTAACATGTAACAACAACAAAACTGTGACTCTGAGGATTACTGAAATGAAGCAACCTTGCTTTGAATTATGTGGTGGGGAATCTGAAAAAGGGATGGTGATTTGGATCAGCACTGCAGTAAATAATGCATGTTTCTAAACTAATGGTTATCACACCAGTATGCCACTACCAAACCTCAGAAGCAATGCATCATCACAGAGCAGAATCCAAGTAAACATCTATTACCTTTTACTATCAATTACTATTTCTTGAAGTTGGGTTGGTTTTTTTTTTTTCCTTTTTTTTTTTTTATTTATTCTGGTTCTACGCAAAAAAGAATGTGCATTATGTGGAATTCAAGAAAGCACATGCCACAGGAATGTCATCCTGCCCTTAGGCAAATAGCTTAGCAAACCCCAAACACCAGACTTTCAAAAGCAAATTCATAGGCTGCTTTCTGCAACCTACTATATATTAGCAGGCGTGAATTAAACATACTTATCCCTCCCATTGCTTTGCTGAGGCAACTGTTGTTGTATAAGAACAAAACTACCTAGAGGGATATGATCTCAAATGTCAGGTAATAAACCTTTCCTGTTCTCAGTAAATTTTTATGTTTATATTTTTAATAATACCCAATCCTAGGATACTTTCCTTCCTCCAGAGTTTTTTAACCCTGCAGGATATATTGCTGATGAAAGCTAAGCATGAAAAGTTTTTTAATATTTGGCTGCATTATTTCATACAATTAGAGGTAATTCTGTGTTAATAGCTGAGACTATGTAAGAACAGAAAATGAAGGAAAAAAAAAAAGAAAAAGTGGCTTTGCTGCGGTTATTCCTGGAGTATGTTGTGTTGAACTAGTTAGCAATAAAGGGGACTCTTCATGCCATTAAGTACACAAATTTATATTGTTATTTTTCTGGTCCAGTCTTTCTCTTTGGTTCTTGCCAGTCTGTTATAAAGGACACTGCCTGGTGCCTGGTCCACAAGAGTTTAAGTCAGGTTCAATAACTATTTCGTTGTCCCTTATGAGCCTCTATTCTGATATGCTTCTCCCAAAATGAGTGACGTATATTCCTGCCACTAGAGGGTATAATGTCTCCATCATTTATAGCTGGTACGGCCTCCTTGAGTTGTATGTACACTTGGCTTTTTCAGGAGTTTTAAAACTGATGCAAAGCGTGTCAGGAAAGCCCAAGGGAATTAAAGATTTTTTGAATATAAGCACCTAACTTCTTCAGTCCATTTTGATGATCTCAGCCTGAGACTACTTTTCAAAAAGCTGCAAGAGAACCGACCAATGGATCAAATGGGAAAACATAATTCTCAGGATTTGTGGGAAAACGTAATTAAAAAATCAATAACCAGAGCTTTTTGGTGGACAGTGAGAGAGAAATCCTAGCCTGTCAACCCAGGCTGAACGTGGAGGGCTGATGTAACATAAAGCATAAGCCAAACATCCATTAATCATGTTTCCATGTACTTGGGTGGTAGGATCTCTCAGCAGACAAAACAAAGGTCCCAAGGCTGAGCAGCAGCCCTGGATAAAAATACAACTGAAGAGATGTCTGACTGTTAATTCTGAGGAGGGAAGAACTCATTCTTAGTCTGATGTGGTAACAAGCTCTGTGCCTGTGCGACAATCCCGTGATGGGTTCCTCAATCAGAACAGAGGATACCACAGTCCCAACTAGAGACAAGGGTTCTGCCGTAGCAGCTCTTCTTCCAGAGGACATGGGATTCTTCAGGAAGAAAACCTACATGTTCAGCTCTAGAATTTGTTCTGCCAGGTGACAAATGCATTTTTCTGCTTCCATCTAACAGGAAAACATATTTTTAAGAGAAAAGTAACTTGTGAACTGTTAGAAGGAACCATGCAATTTATTGTCCTAATCTCTAGCATTTGGGAACAAGATATATCTTTGTCTGTCTTACAGTAGTACCTTGCTGTACTGCAATTTGAGTATCTTGCTGTTCTACATACTGTATAAGCCCAGTGAAGACAACTTGCAGCCTAAATTATGCAGAAGTTCCTTCTTAACCTCTTAGAAAAGGGGGAAAGATATTAGATTCTCAGTCCAACCCTTCTCTGTTTTACAATTTCTTACAGAGAGGTGTGAAAATAAGAGGGTGCTTACCTTACCTCTGAAAGGAGCAAGATGCATACTGACACACAGTCAGGCACTTCATTTAGTTAACCAGAAGGGCTTTCTTTGGCTAATAGTGCTGGAGCCCCTCTCCGACACTGTCTGCATCCTGCTCCGCTCGAAGCGCAGACGCTTCCCTGCACCACAGTGCTTGGGAGCCAGGGCATTTAAATGGCACCTGAGTGTTAACATAAAAACGCCTGCACTGAGTTCCAGATTTGCCACAGTTCAGTCTTTTATTGCGAAGACATCAAGTAGTCTCAGAAGTATTTGCTCTACTAATCTGGACTACATTTAATGGCTATCAGATAACCTTGCCATGGTGATTATTAAGGGTCTTTTGTCCCCGGCCAGTGGAAGTGCAGATGGTCTAGCAGCAAGACTGCCTTTCTTAAGAGGGCAGTGCCTGAGGAAAGCAGGAACACAGAAATTCTGTGTTAAAAAGGACTATGGATGGGTCAGGGCTGGAAGGCATCCATGAGCAAACTCTTCCCCCTCCATTGTGCATATGAAGGGCTGGAACGGGTAGAACAAGTCCCTGATGAGAAGTCAAGTTGACGGGCACTGTGTCTGTGGCTTGCTATAATACCCAGACATGTGAAAACTCCCAGTACCTCAGCTCAGTGGCAGTGCTGGGAAAGGGGCTCACAGGATTATGTGTATCAAGTGTGCACCCATCAACCATAATACAGAGAGGCTCTGCTGCTGCTCTTGTGTGAGCAAATAGAGCCAAAACCCTTGTGAACTTTACTAGAGCTAAATTTGGCCCTCTGGGCAAATACATTATACTATGAAGTTTCTGTCAGGAATGGGTCAGTTAGGGGCTATAAGTGAGACACAGAGAAGAGGTAAGAGCAGGACTAGAAATGCCAGACCAGGGAAACTTTGACCTCTGGAAATAAGGGCTAGACTCAAATCTAGGTAAGATGTGATCTTTGTCTACAAATTTAAATGAGATTTATAGCAGGCCCGGTTTCTGTTTACTAGCACAACCAAGAACCTTGCCTGTCTTTCCAGTTTATAACCTGTCAGAATAGTATCCCTTGGTTGTTTTTTTTCCCAATTAATTCCTTAAAGAAGTAATTTTAAAAAAGAAAAGCAGTGTCTCTTACTTTCTGAAGATGTGGTTATTTATTTATTTAGTATTACATATTCAAAGCATTGTGTTACTACTTTTCCCCAAAACACCTGTACACAGGCAAAATAGGGGGATTCTCTGCATAAACCTCCCCACAGATTCCAAAGGAAGGAATCAGATGCTGAAAACCAAGATTATTGCAACAATAAAACATGTACAATCCATTTTTAAAAAAATCACTTGCAAAGATTTTTTTTTTTAAAAAAGGTGTTTTAAGAGGATTATCCTGACAATAAAGGACATAAAGAGACAGGTTTGTGTATTCTGCCAAAAATACAGGGACCTGTCATAAAACTACACTGCAATTGAAGTGGGAATTATGTGGATTATGTGTGAGTCTGAAAAAGGCCTGGAAGTTAGTGCAACTGCTTGTATTTTATCAGTTTTCATTATACTGTTTGATACTTAAATCCTAGTGGGTCCATTTCAGCTCCTGCAGGGTAACCTGACTTTAAATACAAGTAGCATACACATGTCACAGGATAGGTTTATAGCTTATATTGTCAGACATATGGAAACTTCCAATTGAAGACAAAGCCATTTGCAGTTCTCATGCATGTTAGCAGGTCTTGAGGTTGTCTTCTGCTCCTGAAGCTACACTTACTTGGCCCTATCTAGGATTTTACATCCTGTGGGTTACCGCTTATTAGCTGTTCAGGCTAGATGGATTCCTGTGGAAGACAGAGTTAAGCCTTGGTTGACTCATGGATTCAGATATAGCAGACAGACAACAAACTCATCGCCTCTGTCCATTTGTAAAAGTCCACTGAACCTGAAGAGGTCAACTGGATGTAAATAAGGGCATGTTTCCTTTGGCTTAAAACTAAACTCATTTAAGTGGATCACTCCACAAACACTAAACATAGTCTTCTCTAGAAATAAAGATATTTGTAATTTTAGTGCATTCTCGGAAAGAAAAACAAAATACCAAAATTACTCTGGGTAGCCACTTGCAAACTTCTTAATGTTTTCCAAATGTATTGCTATTTTCAAGAGTTATGATACAATACTGCTTATTATAGGATTGTATTACAGCACAATTCTTTCTTGTCCGTGTAATCCACGAAGCATAACTGAAGTGTGCATTCTGAAAGCTAGAAATATGTAACAGAAGACCCAGAATAATTTTTGTAGTCCAAAAATGCAGAGCACCTAATACAATCCTTGTTTACAGATGTGCCACCCTGAGGAGGTCAAACAGATTTTAGTGGTCGTGACTTCTTTTTGCTTCTTGCTAAACTGTGATGCTTTCAGTCCTCCAGTCTGTAGTGCTGAACAGCTCCAGCACTTGGCTAAATGTAAAAGTTTCGATACACGTATGTTCTTAAGGCTGAAAATTACAGTCCCATCACTTAGGTCTTCTTACGGATGTGCAAAACATTCACTGTGAAGCAAACAAAGCCATGGAGTTACTCTGTCTTTCACGTCAGAGGGAATTTGTCTCTTCCTCAGGAAGTCTCTTGGAGGATCATTTTCTTTCCCTTTGCTCCCTGTGGAGGAAGGAGTGGGGTGTAAGTTCCTACCCCCTTCTCCACTAATCGTGGTAGCATGACTATCTCAGGCACTGGCTGCCTTGTATAGAGATTAATATATTGTTACCTGTATGAATTTATCTCTTGTACTCAGGATATGTCTTTGCTGTCCACAAGTGCTATTGCAGCTTCTGTAGGCATACTTGAATTTGCTGTAAATGAGATAGCTTAAAATCCTACCATTATGGTTACCTTTATGAGTACTAAGCTATTATGTGCTTACTCAGATTATCAGGAGGTCTTATTCAGTTCATCTAGAACCAGGTAATCTGCAGCTGCATTGCTCTCTATGTCAGAGTTTATAAACTTTAGAGAAGCTGTGATATATCTAAACAGCTGTGTCCACACCTCTGAATTACACTGTGGACGTAGTTAGTTTTATGTGCTGTACTTTAGTTTTCCAATTTATTTCACTGTCATGTATGCCATCGTGCGTACTTTCATTTGCACGCTAAAATATGCACAGGTACTCTAACTCTTGCTCTGGATATCGCAAATGCAAATATGTGTATTTGCTCTCAAGAATTTGTGCAAACATAGGTGTTGGCATCTCCACACTGAATATATAATTGGTGTACACATACTTTTTCATTTGGAGAGATGTGCACAGGGAAAGATATCAAAAGCTTAAGATTAATCATGTTTAGAATCACAGGGGTTGGAAGGGACCTCTGGAGATCATCTAGTCCAACCTCCCTGCCAGAGCAGGGTCACCTAGAGCAGGTTGCACAGGGTGGCGTCCAGGCGGGTTTTGAATGTCTCCAGAGTCGGAGACTCCACCACCTCTCTGGGCAGCCTGTTCCAGTGCTCTGCCACCCTCAAAGGAAAGATGTTCCTCCTCGTGTTTAGATGGAACTTCCTTTGGTCAAGTTTGTGCCCGTTACCTCTTCTCCTATCACTGGGCACCACTGCAACAAGACTGGTGCCATCCTCCTGGCACCCTCCCTTTAAGTATTTATAAGCATTGACGAGATCCCTCCTCAATCTTCTCTTCTCCAGACTAAAAAGACCCAAGTCCCTCAGCCTTTCCTCATAAGAAAGATGTCCCAGTCCCTTGATCATCTTTGTAGCCCTCTGCTGTACCTTCTCCAGCAGTTCCCTGTCCTTCTTGAACTGGGGAGCCCAGAACGGAACACAGTACTCCAGATGCAGCCTCACCAGGGTAGAGTAGAGGGGGAGGATAACCTCCCTCGACCTGCTTGCCATACTCTTCTTGATGCGCCCCAGGATGCCATCGGCCTTCTTGGCCACAAGGGCACATTGCTGCCTCATGGTCCACGAGGACTCCCAAGTCCCTTTCCACAGAGTTGCTTTCCAACAGATCAGCCCCTAACCTGTACTGGTGCATGGGGTTATTTCTCCCCAGGTGCAGGACCCCACACTTGCCTTTGTCAAACTTCATTAGGCTTCTGAATTGTCTATTTCTTTCCATTAATTACAAATGAGTCTAAAGTTGACAAATCTAAATGTACACTTATATAGGGACAGGAAAATCCCACCTGATGCATCTGTGTGTTAAAAAATAAAAATCTTACAAACTACACCAGGCTGCTTATAGAAAATATTCATCCCCATGCACACTTTCAATTTTCTCAGTTTACATCGTTGAAACTTGTTAGCATTAAGTTAAAATTAACCTATGTTTCTAGATATAAAGTCTTCCTTTCCATGGAAAGCATGAGAATAAAGATATCCACCAGCATTTATTTTTATGAAGGCTGGGAGTGTCAGTCACCGGTAGGTCTAGATGTACAATGCACATTAATAGAAAAAAGGAGTTGATGTATGTTAGACAGTATTGAAAACCCCATCTTTACACTACAAGTTAACATTAGAAGCCTAAAGAAGATGTGAAATAAAAGGAAAACTTAATATAAAAGGATTTTTTCAGTGACATATTGTTACAGGGAAAGCCTGGCATGCTGAAAATTTTCCTCTTATTAGTTACAGTTCTAATGAGGCTTCTTAGAACCTTTTTATAATTCTTTGTTAAACCAAAAAGAGCAGTTGTTAATGTGTTTTCTTGGTGTATCCCTGTAAAGTATACTTTCCCAAGTTCCCAAGATGGATTCCCTAACACTAAAAGGAAACAAAGCTTAAAGGCATTGTTTTTCTTCCCGCCTTCATCTTGTTGAGTTTGTGGTTAATTTTCTATTTTTCTTGTGATTCTTAAATTCCTTCAACTTTTCCTTTAACTTCTCTGTTACTTCTTGAGACTATAATCTAATATACCCAAAAATGCCCTGCAAAAGATTGAGCTACTAACTGTTCTGTAAAGGAGACAGAATGACTGTAATAACTATTCTGTTCATTGTTCTGGCAAATAAATCTGGCAATAAAAGAAATTTAATAAAATGAAATTTAGAAATACATAAAAATAAACCCTAATACCACTGTGGGGATTACACAAGACTCTAGGTATACAGAGGCAATGTGTGGGGTGGCCTATTTGTGTTGTGCAGAATTACAGAACCCTGGGTGAGTTTGCAACTGTTCAGTCTGAAAGGGGATTTTTGGCTTTTTAATATCCCAGGTGGCACCAAACCAGGTCTTCAAACAACCCCTTTTACATGTGATGAAGGTAGCTGAATACAGTCAGGGTGTGAAACTCGGGCATCAAAGTTATGCTGTGGCAAAAGCCAAAGAAAGGTTTTAAGTTGGGATCTGCCTGCTAAGGCTACCATATAACAGATCTTAAACTCCTGTCCACAGGCACACCCCCATGGCTGTCAGTGGTGTTTGCAGCAAGGATGGCTTCCCAAGAGGAGGTAGAAACAAAAGTGGAGAGGCTTTGAATCACTGTGTATACATCTACATGCCCCAGCAGTGTCAGAGGGGCAGTGGGGAGCATGGTGGCACTCAGTCTCTTACAGTGGAGCATTCCTTTTCAATTAAAAGTGTAGGTGGCTGATACCATGCTGTCTCTCTGTGTTTATGTTAATGAAGAGGTGCACTAGCACAGTAAAGGCACGCCTCCTCTTAACCAGGAATGAGAGGACAAGCAAAGCAGACATTTTTGACCAAATATTAAAAACTGATGCACCTAGGTTCATCTCTACACTCAGATTCTCAGACGTAGCAAGGTTTCTGAAGGTCCCCCATTGCAACGCCAAAGCATCCCGACAGGTTTCTATCATAGAAGCCTAGGGAACATTTAATATCCATTGTGGGCTCCGTATGACATTTTAGTCAGCATAGGAGGACCATTCAGGAGAAGGTGCTGCAAGCTAAGCAAGAACTCATGTAGTTCGAAAGTCCTTAAAGCAACACTATATCACCCTGATGCACAGCCTCATGCAGAGCAAGTGACTGGGAGCAGAACAGGACTATGTCCCTAGCCACCAAGTGCCATAGGACTTGCAGGTACTGTGCAACCAGCAGGAGGTCTGGCATAGGTAGCAACAGCCCCTAAAGCTGCTCTAACCAGAGCTGGGATTGTGAGATTTCCAGCTCTTGCTGAGATGAGCTTTGAAAAGGCACATTTCTGCCCTTTGTTTGACTCCTTGCAAAGCATCCGGACCAAAATCTTTTTCAAATCTATCCATTATCCCATCCTGCATGTGTGTGTGCACTCTATTCCTCTGGAGGTGCAAAGCCAAAATGTTGGTCATGGCATTGTCCCATGGCAATTGAGGTTTGCTCCTCTCCCAGCAGAGAGATTAGCATTATCAAAACAATAAAGACAGTTTACATCTATTACCGTCTTCCATCCCAGAAGACGGTAATTTCTGTACCCACACTGTCACCCTAAAAGGTTCAGTAATCATGGCATAATCATGGCACATTAGATCATCCGTCCAGCCATCCCTATATTCTTTCTCTTGTAGTGCCTTGCACTAGGCAGCTCATTTGCAAGAAGCCATTAATTGAACATTGTTGACCAAAGGGGAAGTTCTTTCCTTACATTTCACTTGGAGGAGAGATTATACTCTAAATCATGAGGTTTTGTTTTTCCTTCCAGTAACTCCTGGTCATATTTCTCTTTCCCCCATTTCTTCCTGATGTAACTGTAGATGGTACTCTTCATTATATAAGTGTCCAGTCCCTTTGTTAATCTTGCTAAATGCTTGACTTCAATGCTATCTTGTGACTAATCCCACACTAAACAGTGCTGATACAGCATGTAGGCCACAGTAATAGCTATGCAGGATGTACATTTGCATCAGTGTCAGGTGAGTTGTCTCTCCCCACTAGCCTGAGGTAAACATTAGCACAGTACAAAGTTCCTCCATCTGTCAACATGCTCTGTTCATGTTAAGTGACCAAAATCCTTGACGCTGTATTATATCATTGCTAATCATGGGAATAAAGGATATTTTGAAATCCAGAGTGTTTTCTAGTTCTCTGCTTCCTTCCTTCAGAGTTGAGCAATGCCAACACGCACTCTGCAACAGATGATGTTAACTTCTTGAGGTGTCATTTTGATATGCCCAGATCTGCTTGTTTTTATAATACTTAAAATTTACTCCAGCTCAAAAAATTACAATTTGCTCTCTATTACTTGTAATAAATAATAATAAAAAAGATTGTGCCGACTGTCTTTGGGAAAGTTGAGGAAAGCCACCAAGACAACAGGCACAGAAAGTTTTAGAGATCCCCAGGAACCAAAGTTCTTCTTTTTGCAGTAAGTGCAAAATACTGAAAAATAATATTGGGTGTGAAGAGTGAACTGGATGCGATGTCAAACACTTGAGTTCCAGGTGAACGCTTTCCCCTGCATAACACCTTCTCCTTTATGGGACCCAGAAGTGTTATTGCAGCCTTATTTGCACTGCTGTTGTTACAGCTGCGTCAGTATTTCCATCAGAAAGCCCTATTTTCAGGGGTTTAGAAGCTGGCTATAAAAAGCCTCAGAGGGCAAAAATCTTGACAACCCTGGTCACAGTATGGGAGAAAGTCATAGAGTTTTAAGAGGGTTTATTTTCCTCTAATTTGTAACTCAAATTACTTCATGGACTTTTCTTAAAGGAAAGTATTCAGGCTATCTGTGTCTTCTTGTGGCCTGGACAAAGGAAGCCTCCCTGTTGCAGAACAAGAATAACACCTGTTGCCCAGTGAGCAACTTCATGGATGAGTCTCTGGGGACACTTTTGCCCAGACCTCCCAGCTGTAATATAGTCCTGGCAATTCTTAACCAAGAAGGGGAGAGCAGACAAAATTCAGGGATAATTCAGCACCCTTTCCCCATCTCGACCCCAATATATTCCTGGTGCCAAATTCAGAGATTTCATATCCTGACCAATTCCTTTCCCTCTGTGGAGGCCATAAACCATGGAGAGATCTTTCCCTTTTCCCTGTTATGAGTTTAATTTCACACTTTGGACCTTCTTATTGATACCGCAGCCATTTTACCTTTCTCTGAACATATAAAGGAGCAATTAAGACTGCATAAAGGTTATTGATGCTCACTTTAAGGGCCCTTTCAAATGTTCAAGTGATATAAAAGGAACACAAAGTGGTAAGAAACAGAAGCAGCAATATGTTAGTAATAAAAAGAATGGGGGAAAAAAAATCACATAGACTGTGGGGGCATTCTAAATGGTTTGCTTAATTCTTACTCCACCAACCCTGACCGGGTCTATTTGCGATGGTCAGATGCCCCTTGTCTGCTACCCATGGGCTACCCAATGAGTAAATAGCTCCTGATCTCAACATAAGCCTCAGAGCGACTGCACATATTTCATACCATGCCATGGCAGCACTAGCCCTGGGAAAATTTTGCAGACATACTCCTACTGCAAGCAGAAAGCGTTACTTGGTATTTGCATGTGATGTCATTCTGGTCAATGGAATTGCAGTTGTGGGTGGTTTGCAGTGAACCTTCACCTCATTGTACAACACTTACACTATGAACAGGGTTGAATAGTCGGTACTTATGTTCATGGTGATGCACAAACAAGACCCTCCCATTTATTTTCATTTCTTACCAACATGACTCTAGATGTCTTGAGAAATCTTGTCAAAAAACAGAAGTGAGAGAGCTTCTCCAACCCCTTCTGTGGCCACATCTTATTGTGAAGAAAATAAAACACCTCTCACCCCCTTTTTAAACTTGTATATAACCTATATCTTTGCTGAAAAGTAAGGGGGATTCAATCTTTGTCTTTCTGCTAATGGAAGAAGAGACTAAGTGATTGGTCTTACATGAAGTGATTCGCTTTGCCCTTGTGCCTTCACTCTTCTGTATTAAAAGTGAGTAGCCTTTCAGGCTTTTCCATGTCTGATCACTTTCCTGTTCCTTTGTTTTTCCAGGAAGTCTACACCTCTGATGAACTGTAGCCCCAAAGATGACACACAGTGCACCTGCTGAGACCTTGGCATCACAGGGTTGCTGAAGTGGTGTCATACCCATGAAGGACCTCTGAATACATCATGCAGTGGATTTGTCTTTTCCTTGTTGCTGTTACAGCTTCATGTTATTGATGCTCTGTCACTCACAGCAATCCCTTTTTTCGTGGTACTTCTGCCTAGCAATTATTTCTTGCTTTATGTGTATTTGTTTGATTGTTCCTTCTTAATTATATCGCTTTGTGCTTGGCTTTACTGAGCTTCTTTTAGTTTGTTTTGGACCAGTTTTCCAATTTTTCAAGATCTTTTGGATTCTGGGCCAGTCCTCCAAAGCACTTGGAACTTCCTTCTTCTCTATGTGATATTCAGTTCTTTATGAATCCTGTTAAGCTCTTAGCCTCAGTTAATACTTTGTGCAAATAATGAATTTTTCAGTTCTTAGTCCAAACAAACAAAACATTTAGCCTTCAACCTAAGTGATTTTTTTTTGTTTTTTTCTTAGAGAAACAAAAGAAAAAAATCATTATGAGTCAAAGGAAATATTTTTGTTTTCATTGCAGACAGTTCTAACAAAAGCAAAGTACTGGAAATTAAAAGCTTCATTAAGTAACACTGAAAAATAACAAGGAAGTGTCACTCTTTCTGCCTAACCCAGTGCTTAAGCTGCTTACCCAGAGTATCAGAGATTTAGATTCACTGCCTTCTCCCACTGAGAAGTTTCAAATCCTTAGCTCCCAGAAGAATGCCCTGGCCTCTGCACTCCATGCCAGAGCTGGACAGCTTTTCAGTCTCTTTTTTGAAGTACAGTGTGCTTAAGTGATCACTGGCCCAGGGACAGGAACCAAGGTATTCCACTTCTCAGGTAAGCATCCTAACCACAACAGCGAAAGCACTAACCTACAGTTACTGTTTCTCATGTCTGTTGACCTGATCAGTTCTTATGCAGTGATACCCATTTTTGAACAGTGGCCAGCCAGACTAAGGAACCTCCCTCCATCACTCTAAACCAGAATACCCTTAATGTGGTGATGCCCTTAGATGTGGAACAGGAGAAAGGTAAAAGGTCCTTCACATCCAAAATACGTGCATCAGTATTCACATAGAGGATAGAGGTCCTTACTGCGCTTGAGTTAGTGTATCTACCCAAACACTTTCTTTTGATCAAAATTTTCAGACAAGTTCCACCAAAATCGCTGCATCATTTCAGGTCAACCCAAAACTCATTCCTCAGTAAGCAAAACTGTTGAGGCACAGGACATAGTACAAGTATCCAGGCTTTGCTGTAGTATCTGGACCTGTCCACAAGCTTCTTCCTTGTCAAACCTAAGGCAGTTCTCTTTGACCCAAGCCATGGTGTTAGGCCTCTCTTGTGCTACCACATACCTAGTCTGGAGATTGAGGTACAGTGACAGTGTAGCTCTGAGCTGTGATATGCCTGGGGTGATAGAACATGATACAAACTTACTGCACTACTGTTCATCTCTGCACTGAAATCCAGATTAGTAGAGGGTGAAATCAACAAAGATTCCTGGGCTGTATTCCTGACACATCCCTGCCCATGACCTCCTTCAGACACTTGATGACTACAGAGAACTTGCGACAGCCAGCAAGAAAAGCTGCTACAGGCTGTATTCCCCCTGTGCAAGCTACACAACTATCTCCTTGATTTCTCAGTTGCCTGTCACTAGACGTGCTGAGGCTGAGACAACTACTGGTGGCATATTATAGACTGGTCTAAAGACTCAGACCCTCTAGAGCAGCTATCCTTTGCAAGACTGGTTCTCCAATACTTCTGTCATTTCTCAACTCTCTCTCATTCTCTGGCATCAGTCTCCATTCAGGAGGATCCAAGATTTGACTCCTTCCAAAACTGATAGGAGGGATCTCAATCAGCTGCTACTGACAACAGCCAAAGGACAAATTTAGTGGCTCTGGGAAGCCCAGCACGATGTTATTGTGTCACAAGCCTAACAATAAATACGTTTTAACTGTTTCCTCTTTAGGTAATGTTACTCTGAGCTTCCAGATGTTGTCAACCAGAACAGTGTGTGCTGTTCTGTTCTCAGCTGCCATGTGGAACTGTTTCCACAGTCCAAACCACACTATGATTGAGATGTTTAGAGAACATAATACAGAAACAGACATGGTTCGGTTGGAAATTCATCAGTAACAAATGTTGTACAAGATCTTTGCTGCTAAACTGCTTATCAAATAATTCAGCTCAAGGAAGCCAGTCCTACATGCTAGTGACTGGCTGGGGCAGTGAAGAAAGTGCTGAATCCATCAGCTTACTGAGTTTTATATTATCAATAGAATAGAAGGCTTTGTGCATATTGAGATTGTGGTCAAACAAACCCTAGATCAGTGTCTGTTAGGACCTTTCTCAGTGCTCTGTTTGGGGTGGAATTACAAGGCTTGTTTTCAATTCTTATGTTTGAAGCATATCCCCTGAAGAATATGTTTTGAAGATGTTCTGATGCCTGTAGGAAATCTCTTGTCATATGACAAGGCTCCATAAAGGACTGCAGAAGACTCAGAAATAAGGCAGCATAGTGTGATGAAATTCATAGCACACTGCTACAGCAAACCAATGGCTCATCACGTGGCCTTGAACACCAGGATTTCACCATGATATTAAGGTAACAGCAGTCTAAGCAAAAGGCTAAAATATGCCTGGAGTTTTCTCTACATGCCTTTTTTTTGCTATGTGGCACACTGCATATAGTGAATTTTTTGTCTATACCCATCATAGACTTGACTTATGAAAGACTGATTTCAGGCCATCTTTCCAGAGGTTTAAGAAAGGTTTCCCATAGTTAAATTTGGTCTATATCTACCAATCAGTAGACTATATCTACCTATCAGGTATCTATAAACAGAAAATCTTCAATTGATGTTCATCATTATTTGCTCTTGCAAAGCTGCAGGAGCAGCCCTGAAGTGTAAAATTGTAGTGACAATGAAAAAAACATTCCCACTTGGCACTGAATTCTAATTCAGCTTTCTCTGTGGGATTGTATGTGTATCTTTCTGTAGATTTGGCACTGGCCAGCAGTAGAAAAGAGGGCTGATCTGTCTGGCCAAAAGATGCAGTCTTGAACTGTATTTTTCATGCAACATTATTATGGAACCATTTATGATAATGTTGAACTCATACACATAAATTTAACCTAAAAACCTGTCACAATTTAGGCTGGGCTGGCCACTAAATGGATGACATATTTTCTATTAATAGAATAAGGGAGAGGGACTTAGGGGTTGGAAAAAACCTAAAACAGCTCTAATGAAATATTAACAATAAAAAGATAATAATATTAATAAGAAAAGTAATGAAATACATACAAATATATACAAAATCAGTGCTGAGCTCCCAAGATGACAATCACATCACTGGCCAGCACTGGGACTGGACTCAGCAGCAGATGGGAACTGGATTCAAGAACTGGGTTCAGGAACACATGGGTCAGGGTCAAAAACAGAAGAAGGGACAGAGTCCTCCTCGGACGCCGGCCATTGAAGAAAGAAGGCTGACCCTTTGATCCCTCAGCTTTTATACTGAGCATGATGTAGACAGGGTGGAATACCTCGTTGGTCAGTTTTGGGTCACCTGTCCTGTCCGCTCCTCCCCGCAGGTGCAACCCCTCTACACTCTTCTGCTTCTGCCCATCCAACGTGGCACATACAAAGTTAGCCGACCTGGGTTGTTAAAGGAATAAGTATAAGCAAGAGCATCTCTGCATACCATTCCTTAGTATTAACTATAAACATCAGACATTATCACTGCTCGAAGCAGACACTGTCTGAAAAACATACCAATAATTTCCGAGAGTGTGGTCAGTAAGAGGCTTAACTGAAAAGTAGAATTACTGAAAATTGGTTTTGTTCTATCTCAGACCAGGACAAAACTTCAGGAGATTTTCAAGCCTACAACAAAAGCTAATCTCATCAGGAACACCAAGCACAGAAAAATAGTACTTGAGTTTAGAAGTATAAGCATATCTGAAGAACAATGTGGTCAGGACTATATATATCAAATACTTAAACCAGTATTTTTTTGTTCTTATATTATTAAATATTCATGTTTTCAGACTATGAAATCTGAGTTTTTTGCAGTTGTGATGTATATCATACAGCATTCAATGCTACAAAGTTGTCAGCATCCTTGGTAAGATACATCTAAGAAATGTTTTCCAAAGCTTGTGTCAGTTTTCTTAAAATATTTTAGCCTTTCATAAAATTTCATAAAACAGTTATGGTTCTGTAACTGTTCTGTAATTCTAACTTTCTTATGTTCTCCGAACCAAATCATAACTCATGAGAACGGGATTATAATATGTGTTAGCAGGACAATAGAGTAGCAATAAAGGAACATACATATGCCCAGTGTCTAGCAAGGCTGCAACAAATCTTAACCTTCTTGACAAACAAGAACACAAGGCAGTTCGGGAAATGAATGGTTCATTCAGATGAGTCCTCACTTCTCTACCTCTTCTCACATCTTTTTCCCATCTCTTCTCATCTGTCACATGTAATAACTCTCATTTCACTTCCTTACTCTGTTCTGTGGAGCAGAGCTAAAGCAATTATGTTCCTGGGAGGTCTTAAGACACTTTCACTAACTCAAGTGAAGAATTTCTCTGCAGCTTGCTAGACTTTGCTCTGCACTGCTGACAGCAGATTTTGAAATGTACAAATGAGAGGTCTCACTATACTGTGTTATCTGATCTCAGTAGTTGCTACTCAGCCAGGAAGCGCAAGTGGAGAACTGCAACCCAGGAACTAGATGGATCACCATGGAGTCCCACTGTGAGTTCGAGTTTGCACAAACATACATGTATCACTGTTAGCAGAAAGAGCAGAAAGGTGGAGGGGGGGAGATGGAGTGAGGGAACCTGGAGAACGTGTGGCATCCTGCAGCTGCGTGATTTCTGTTTCTGCTCAGGACTATTTGCTTGTGCAATCTTAGATAAAGCACTCTGCCTCGGGAGAGAAAGGCCCCAGAGTCTGGACTCAAGATTTTTATTAGAACTGATGCTTTTGTAAACAACTTTGGAAACATTCTGGGCAGAATTTTGTCCTTGTTACGTGCACAGAAGCAGACTTTTCTTCCCCATTTTTCTGTCATTTTTATATCTTCTCTTCTGCTCTACCACTCTATCCTCCATCTTTCCTCCTTGTCTCTGTTCCAGGAACAGAATGTGGGTGCCTCAGATGAACAATACGTGGTCAAGAACTCGTGGAGCATTTCCTGGATATACCATTTGAACTGGTTTAAAATACATGAAACTGGGGTATACCTCTATTCTACAGCATATTGAATGTCTAATCACCTTGTGCACTGCTGCCAGTTAGAAGGCTAAATTAACATATCTAAAATCGGACAGTGAAAAAATTTCTTCCTTTCTCCCCTCTGATCAAAGCGACTTCAAAGTGATTATTTGTTTCTTCTTAGTAAAGGTAGTGAGACAGGAGCATCTCAGAGCCATAATGACTGGGAGAAAAGTCGATTGTGACAACTGTGTGCTGCTCTGAATTACCATGGCCACAACTCAGCAAAAGACTTTCCAGTTTTTTAAATAGCTTTCTTAAAGTCTAATTATAGCGACTAAATCTTATTTTTCTTAATAATAAAAGATATACAAGCCCTTATGAGCATAAACTTTGGCAGATTGGTATGAATGGGAAAATTCTTGAGTAATATGTATGAGTGGATGTGCAGGTAATTAAGTTTATATCTGTATTTTAACGGATTTCAGTGAGACTGCACTAGGCTTGGGGAAAAGAAATCATAAACAAATTGAGGATGCTATTCTGAAAGCCACGCATGTGGAATTTTTACTGACACAAATGAGAGCTTTCTATGCTCAGAGCAAGGATTCTGTAGTCTGATACATTGACATCATGGTGGGCAATACACAGGTATAAACCAAGGGGAAATATACGAGCTTTTTTGTCTCTGTATGACTCTCCTCTTGGGTGATTCGCTTTGTGTCTTGAAAGTAGAAGAAAAGTCCACTATAGAGAAATTTAAATTTAGCCAGAGTCTCCCTTTTGTGTGGAACAACACCATTTTGGCATTTACACAGGTGGCAAATTCTTTGGAGTTGGTTTTCTAGCCACTGAAATCAAAGTCAAATGTCCCACTGACTTTAGGTAGCAAAGTAAAGGTTGTTTACCCTTGCAAAGAGCTTTGTTGTCCTTTAGGTCTTCTAAATACTTCAGAAATACTTGTGGTTGCTAAAATAAAAAGCATCATGACATTTGTTTATGAATCTGCACCCTTAAGCATGATCTGGATTGATTTCTTGACTCAGTGGGGGCAACACAATTTCACCAAATGGAAATATTTTAGGCAGGCTTTTAACTTAAAATGCTAATGCTTTTGTTTTACATTTTAATGCTACACTAACACTGGATTAAAATGGAGTCCCCATGGTAATGTGCAATATCTAAATCAATACCACATGACTAGTGTCATGAAAATGAATATTAAATGATAAAATAGCAATGGGACTCACAAAACAAGAAAGGATTTTTAAGGGAATAAAGCCTTTGGTGTCCATTAACTCATGCCTGACTAATGCTAAATTATGAGCAAATATCTGGAAAATACTTGTGAGAGCTTCACTAATGCCCACAAAATGTATCCTAATTAATTCTATTATGATAAATGCTGAAAGAATTCATTATGGTTCAGGACTTCTAATAGATAGTTACCCATAAACTTCATGTCAACAAACTGACATTATCACAACCACAGTGATGACTATTACTTCCACAAAGACGCAGTTTAAAAGCTCATGTTAACTGTGACCAAACTCTTTAGTTAGTCTCCAATGACCGATTTTTCTGTTTGACATGTTTCTACTGGAGCTTTCTACCATAACTTGGAATCAACATCTTGCCTTGTTTTGAGCAACAAAACCTCAGTTGCGCAGCATGAATTACGCAACACGCTTGATGGTCAGTGCAATCTTGAAGTCCATGTGGTCTCATCATTGAATATATGCTTATGTGCTCGGGGCAACGGGGGGAGCACAAAGATGAATATGATTTCAGTCTGTCCAGCCTCATAGTAAACAAAACTTCTACTTTATTTGCTAGACAAGAAAATGGCTTTGTTTCAGATTCTGCTATCAGATACCAGATGTATGGCTTTTTTAAGGTTGTTCCCTACTCACTTGGAGTCTTCCACATATATTCCACTGTAGCTAATAGGGGGCACCTGGGCCAATGCCTTCAATATATCAAGAATCTGGTTTGTATTCTCTGAATGCAAAATAACACATTTGCTATCAAAATAATTGCTATTAAAAATACTTCCTAGCAAAATTAAACCCCTAAATAAATTAAATGTTATTTAATATCTAAAACATGAGAACCACTTACAATTTATCCCAGTAAATGATTAAAGATGTACTCAAGCATAGGCTAATTTACAAGGTATGGGAACTATACACATTTACGTTAAACAGTTGTAACTTTGTGAAAATTACAGATACTCTTTCAGGTTCCCCTGTTACCTTTCTTTTAATTGGCTCTGCTCTCTGAACTTTAATATATATACTCCTGATTTACAGAGAGTAAGTGGAAGCAAAAATAGGTCAGCAGGGAAGTATGCTTTGATTTGGTCAGTGACCATCTTAACCACAGCATGATAATGTTCCTATGACTGCTGAAACAAAGTCATTCTGTGATAAACTACCATTGAAGCCAAGACCTTATACTGGGAATCAACATGCCTGCATGCGATATCTTTCACAGATGTAAAGGCGTGAACTGCTTTGTGACTGATAAACCTATAGTCCACAAGATTCACCTATAAAAAAGTCGGGTTGTTGTGGTTTAATCCCAGCTGACAACTAAGTGGGATGGGAGAGAGAATTGGAAGGGTAGAAGTGCAAAAACTTGTGGGTTGAGATAAAGACAGTTTAATAGGCAAAGCAAAAGCTCCACACGCAAGCAAAGGAAATAAGAAATTCATGCACCACTTCCCGTTGGCAGGCAGGTGTTCAGCCATCCCCAGGAAATCAGGGCTCCATCATGCATAATGGTTACTTGGGAAGACAAATGCCGTAACTCCGAATGTTGCCGCTTCCTCCTTTTTTTCCCCCAGCTTTTATTATTGAGCATGACATGATATGGTATGAGATATCCCTTTGGTCAGTTGCGGTCAGCTGTCCCAGCTGTGTCTCCTCCCAAATTCTTGTGCATCCCTAGCCTACTTGCTGGTGGGGCAGGGTGAGAAGTAGAAAAGACCTTGATGTTGTGTAAGCACTGCTTAGCAATAACTAAAACATCCCTGTGTTTTCAACACTGTTTTCATCACAAATTCAAAACACAGCCCCATATAAGTTACTATGAAGAAAATTAATTCTGTCCCAGCCAAAACCAGTACAGGATTCAGAAGTTTGGTTGGTTGCAATGCACAGGGAACTGTAACTGAGACTAGGGAACTGGTCCTGTGGGATGCGATGTGTCTGTGTTCAAACCCTTGTAAGAATATTGGCTTTCACCCAAAACTCACGTCCAGCCAGGACAAGGTTTTTAAAGCATATGCTTTGCTGGACTTAGGCATATTCTTCCAAACAGGACTGCATTCATACATGCTTACATGTTTTCTTAAATCAAGGACTTTAACATACAATGGTGTTTTCTTTTGCATTGCTCAAAACCTTCCTCTCCATTTAGCCTTCATATTTATTAATAAAAAAATATTTACCAAAGTAACAAGTATCATCTGCAAGTCGGGACAGAATTTTACCAAGATTATTTTCTGTGTAGCCAGTAGATAGAAATGAACAACAGAAGGTCTATTCACAGTTTGTATGTATGTTAATTTACATATTTTTTAATAGGTTGTGGTCCTCGTTTGTCTATACATCGCTTATGTCACTTATAAATCAATTTAATGTAATAAAAAAATGTACTGATTTGCTCAGCTTTTCCAGAACTGAATAAAAAATGGATGCTACCTTGTGAATTGCTGGGAAAAAAATTTGCAATGGGTCAGATTCATCCCTAGTGTGTGTCAGAGGTTAATTTGGTCTCATGCAATAGATTTAGAAGGTAATAAAATGCATTTCTACTCTGAAAATGTGATGTAAAATGGCAACTTCTTACACAGATCAGTCACCCATTCTGAATAATCAGAATCAAAACTGTTGACTTCAATGACAAAGTCATTTTTTTACTGTTTTCTTTCCAAAGTACAAATCTGAGATCATAACTGAAGAACGTGCTTCTGCATATGGTTGAATTCAACATATTTAGACAGCAATGCAAGCTTGAACTAAGTATGTGCTAAAGTGCTGATCCTGAAAAAGGTATTTGTTTGCAGAGAGTCGGGAGAGAGACCTAACTTCTGTTCCATCCAATAATTTAAGCAGGTCAGGAAGTAGATCTTTTTTCCCAAAGGGAAAAAGAGCCCTTCGTACAAGACACTACCGCCACCACTTTTTTTTACAGCTTTCTTTTTTCTTATTTTTTTAACTGCTTAAGATATCACATTAATTAAGTGGAAATGAAAATCGCAAATAGACATGATTTTCAGGGAATGAAAAGGATATGTTCTTATCTGAAAAACTTAAAAAGGCATTTAAATTTTCATATCTGCTACAAATGGGCATCCATGGTTCAAATCAAATATGGATTCTTTACCCTGCAACACAGCTGTGTATTGCAATACTGTTGCAGCACTGCGACAAATCTCAATGCAAGAACTTACAGGAGATGAAGGTGAATTTATTGTGAAAGAAAATGGAAACAAAAACAATTTCACTCATTCACACTCAGACTGTCAAACCAACATGCTCTCAAACACTACAGCATCTGTATCTAAGTAGTTTGTCCTGTAGTCAGGCACCAAGACACTTGTATCCAGGTGAACCATCCAGTAGTCTTTGCAGTGACACAGAGGACAAAGAATGACTGCTGTTGAGTTCTCTCCGCATCTCCGAGGTATTTCTTAGCTTGGATGCCATGTGCCACTTTGGGGTCTCCCTTTTTTGTAGTCTCTAGGGCCTGACAGTGATTGTCATCTTCTGCCTCTGCATCCTGTCCCACCTCTGTGAGATCGTATGATTTATTCATTGTTTTGTGGTTTTCCTGAGACCCTTAATCAGCTCTTCCCTCTCCTTCTCCTCTGGTCTTGCAGTGCTTCTACAACTATATACTTCCACGTTTCTCATCACCTTAAGATCTTCTCATCTTAAGACCATGAGAAGGATTCTTAAGATCCTCTACACCTAAACTTTCCTCAAATCTTTCAGAGAACCTTAATCAATTAATTTGTTTTATACATATATCTTTTTAGCTAATTTTTCTTCACTTTTTTATTAATAGTCCAATCTAGGAATTGTACTTTTCTTTCAAGCAGAGATATCAAAAGGCCATGATTTTCACAAAGGTAAACCCTTTCTATCATTTTACCTCGATATATGCTTGCTTGATCTTTTGTGTGTATCTATAGGTACACATGTATGCAAGCACTCACATGAAAATGAGCAAACCAAATTGGTGTTTCAAGAGAGCAATCAGGCCTGCAGCCTGCAGATTTGTCAGGCTTCAGTTGGTCCAGACTACTAAGTGATATCTCCAGCTGCATTCACTACAAGCCTGACTCACTTTTGATATTAGACAGTAGTCTGCTGGAGTCAAAAGACGGCTCTTCACAGCTGGGCTGTGACTGTCAGGAAGTGTTCTTTGCCACATCTCATTTTAATGTGCATCCACATGGATTATACTTTAATGTTTGCATGTCTGGATGCTACAGTCAGGTCAGCAGTGCTGTTACCTTTGAAATTGCTGACAGCCTCACTGCAAATTTGGCCGTGTGTTGTCAAAGTTTATCTAAATCTGGAAATTATCATCAAATGAAATACAGATACTCTAGAGGAAGACAAACTTTGGTACAGAATTCCTTCTACTTCACACCTTTGCATTCAGAGGGTAATTACAAACTCAAGGTAGCTTTCATCTGGTCAGCTCTTCACAGTTACTTCAGCACATGCCAAAGCACAGAGAGGAATTTAGTTAGCCTGTGCTGAAATTCATGTTGCAAAAGCTACTGTTTACAGATGGCAAGTTAGTGACATTTCAATTAGCCAAGATATGTCTACATAAATTCTAGCCATCCCTGATGCTCTTCCCCTCATGGTATTGTAGATGTATGCTACAACAAAGGCTTTATTCCTGCCAAGCTTGATTTTGACAAGATCAAAATCATTTAGGCAGTCAAAACATGAACAACTCTGAGTTACCACCTCTGTTTCGGTAGTCCTCAAGCTGATTACTGGAGACTGGGAGAGTATATTGGGACAGTATCACTTGATGTTTACTTGATTCTCACCTGTTTTCCATGGAATGTGCTATTGACCTTCCCCAGGGACAGCATACTGAGCTAGATGGGCTTCTGTCCTGGACTTCTAGGGTTCTTGCATCCAAATTTAACTTACAGCCAAACCATCCATATTCAAGACCCAAAGTTACGAATAAACAGCATAATAATTCATGTAAACTGGTATTTATCTCCTTGTTATTATTAGACAAGCAAATCATTCAGTTCTTCAAAATCTTCTGGCCAAGCTGGGAGCTGAAGCTCCATGGGGCTGACTGTCCTTCTGAGCTGTCAGTTCCAGCACCTCTGCTGGAAGACAAGAGGCAGGAACTGGGGCAGGATTAGTCTCACTGAATTTTAGCTATCTGAAAATTAGATGTCTGGCTCAAGATAATCATGTGGGGGCTGTCCTCAGTCAATGTATAAGCACCTCTAGGGGGTGATTCATCTCTCTCATCTGAGAGATTAAATTAAGTGAAGGCAGCTAAATGTAGGTGAAATCAATCTTGTTCTCGGTTTTACCCTCTCTTGTTTTCCTTCCCCTTAAGTTTTTTCCCCCCACTGATTATATTCTGAACAACTAGATAATGTTGTATAACAAGTTTAATAAAACTTACCAAATAAACCAACTGTTTTTTAAAAAAACTGAGTCTGCCATGGTATAGCAAAAAGTGTTTAGCATATCTCCATTTCCCAGAGTCTGAAGGAGACAGAAACAGAAATTTGGAGACAAAATGTTTTGGAGTCAATGGAGACTTTTTCGTTCCCATGAGAAAAAACCCAACAATATTCATTTGCTCTGTTTTGTTCTGGTTCCAGCCCAATCTTCTGCACTTTCTGGAAAGGAATATTTCGTTTTCTGTTGCAAAATTATTTATACAATTACAAACCAATAACAAATGTTAAGAAGATGAAGCATCAAGACTTTTCAGAAGGAAAATGGCCTTATGGGTCTGAGATTCCATTTTTTTCTGGTCCTGGGAAATTCTAAATTGTTTGTTTGCTTTCATTTCACTCTAGAAAGGAAGAAATCTTGATATTCAAAAAAAAAAAAATGTTCTTCCACAACTGTTCTTGCTTTCAGTTTCTTCCAGAGGACTCTGACCAGTTGTGAATGAGGAAGAACTGTTTCCAGAGCTATCCATGAGTAATGTCTACTCATTTTCTAGAACCAAAACTAGGCTTATGTCTCCAGGCAATGATTTCTGAATCAGATTTAATTATTTTAGAAAAAAATGTCCCCTAATGCTGCCAACACCACCCGTAAGAAAGGATGCATGTCTGCATGGGATGCTTCCTGAATCAAGGCCTTCATCTCCATCTGGGTTATAATTTCATTCATCTGTAAATGGGGATAATATTTACGTTGACCTCACAGAGGTGTTGCAAGGTTCACTTCATTAAAATTTGCCAAATGGAAGGTCCTTGGAAGCAAGATGGGATGGAATTATAAAGAATTTATTTTTAGTATTCAGAAATTCATCTTTTAACTTGCCAAAACAGATGCACTGCGCATTTCTCTGTGCCCTCCAGGCTGCTGAACTCTGGTGAATCATGAGCAGAAATTAGCTCCAGACTTTGCCTGCAGACATGGTAAGGATTGCATCAGACCTCATGGAAATAACAATACGTTCTCAAGACCCGTTGTAGTCCTTTTGAATCTGAAGACTGTGTTGAACAACTTCATATCTGATTCTGCAGCTTTTCAAAAAATGTGCTGTTTGAAAGTCTTCCATTGAAATGGACAGATGTTTAGTAAACTGAAATTTTGCATTATTTTCTGAATTCTGCTGATTTTTCTATCATTTTCCCATGTTTGGAATCAGACATTTTCAAAACTGCGGTTGCAGAGTTTTCAAATGAAAGAAGTAAAACTATACAACTACCATAAAAAAGTAGTTAGAATCAACAACAAAATTAAAAACCAAAAAATAAAAAACAGCCACACCCTGCAAACTAAAACTAAAGCCAAAAACGAGACAGTGCTAAGGCTTTAGAGTATCTGGAAGGGAGAAATGCGTAAAGAGAAAATAGGGGATGATGATTTATTTAAGCTTCAGTTCTTTTTCTTAATTGTATTTTAAGAATGCTTCATTTTAATGATGAACATGAATGGTTCAGTGACTCAGCTTACAGACCTCAACAATTACAGTTCAACAACATGCAAAAGTTGTTCCTTCCACTGTCTTTTTCTCTGATACTTTACCACTGCTGCTACCATCTTTCAGCTCTGCCTGTGTTACCAAAAATGGGAATGTTATGGAGAAAAATGCCTGCAAACACTAACATTTCCTTTACTGCATCATGCAGGCCTACTATGAAAAATGCCACACTACCAACCGCTTACTGTACTGCCCACACTGCAGAGAGTAACTCCGTATAGAAATCCTCTGGATCTCATTGCTTCAAGCTGTGAGTACTTCTAGCTCAGGAAGACCCTGTGCTGGAGGTTACCATGATGACATGTTCTGAAATAAGATCACTGTATTTTTGTCCATTTCTTATACTCTTTGCCTGAGCATCCGCTGGCCTCCGCCAAAGACATGCCACTCACGACGGCATAGCACCAGAAGTGAAAACACTGTGATAGGGATGAACGAAGTTAAAACCTGGGACATGACCGTCACACTACCAGGACCACTTTGTTCTTCAATGCAGGTTAGTGCGTCTGTGTGGTATTGTGCTGCACCAGACAGACACAGCGGCTTGCTTAGAGCTAACTTGGCCATTCTGAGTATAGAGCTGCACAGTATTGAAGGTGCACATGGGTCCATGGAAGCACCATTACGCTGACACTACCGACTGCTGATAAGACGTGCAACTGTAGAGTTATCATGAAACATAACCAATCAGGCATTTCAGGTAAAAAGAGATAATGGAGACATGGTTCAGAGAAGTGAATCATCTCATACGTGCTGCTAAAATGTTGCTAATAAAATGTGATGACAGTTTCAGTGTTAATACTGTGTGCACTATCTCTGTGATCAGCAGAATGTTTATTTTAAAGAACGGTATTTATTCCTTCCATTGCCTGTCCTAGTCATTCAAGACTGAACAAAAGATCATTTGTGCAGCACAGAGCTGGGCTTAATCCTACAAAGGGCTAAGCATTCTTGCAGCGGTGAACTTAATCACATGCTTAACTTTAAGCATGTCAATAGCCTCAGTGAAATTGGCAAGATTAATTATGTCCTCAGAGTTAAGCATGTGCTTAAGTGCACTTTTGAATCACAGCCAGAATACTCAGCACCTTGCAATGCTAATATTCCAGTAACCAAATTTTGTTTTGGAAGAATTTATATTCAAAGAAAACAAAACAACAACCAAGAAAAACCCCCTTGCATCTTTCTGTAAGTATTATCAAATTGGATCCAGGCCAAAACTTTACCATTCCCACCATCACATGCAGCTGTTCTCTGAGAAAAGGGTGTAATTCCAACCCCTGGATAAAAGTGTACATTTCAGTGTATTTGCCATAAGCAGAGGTTTGCCATTTTTCACGGTAAAAATAACTTTTCCTGGTTAGTGGTAGTTTCCTTGTCTCCAGTGAAAACTGCCTCAATTTCCTATGGAATGTTTACAAGCAGGAACAGGAAACAGTTTCATTTTATTATAAACTCAAAGTGTATTTCCCATTTTATCAAGCCTGAGAAGCATGCCTTTCAACCTCATGGGCTGATCTGCAGCTAGGACAAGGGACAAGCTTTCAGGTACTGCAAGACTTATGTCAAGACCTCAAAATGCTTAGAAGAGGTATTCCAAGAAACAACTGGTATCTCCAGGAAAGGCAGCACGGTGAGGGCTATGAAGTATGGTGCCACTGATGTACCCTCATGTACTCTGCCTGCAGGAAGAGAACTTACTGAAATAACAGAGTCCTCTTACAAATGAACTGAAAGATGTTCCTCTGGCTTGGGACTGCTCCTTCCTTGGTTACAGCTCCCAGGTCCTGCAGCACAGCATGACCCACCACCATACTCTTTGTGTCCAGTGCCCATGTAGGTTAAAGATCAACCTTACAGATCTGCAAAGTGTTATATTTGCAGACACAGACCATTTTGCAGTGAAAAATAGAATAATATAAAGTGTATATAGTTTAAATAAGATTCAAGCCCATTGACTGCTTTTGTATGAACTTTACTATAGTACCCCAATACATTTCTCTCCAGCTATGTCCCTTGTGCCTGAACAAACTTCGTAATATGTCACTGTTCAACACTTAGCCACAGCACAGAGCAAAAGTAGTATTTGCTACCATTGACATGAGCCAGAGTAGAAGTCACTCTATGTCCAGTAACCCACACACTAAAACACACCACTGGGGAACTGCCATTCCCCACTGCATAGCTTGCTGTCTCCTCCAGAATGAATCCAACCTTCAATTACTGCTCTGCTGTCTTTTCTATCACTCTCCTACTCATTTTTCCTCACTGAACACCAAAATTTTTCCTCAGAGTACTTAGATTCTCAGCTTTTCTCCTACTACTTGATGCTGCCTGTTCCTGCTCCCTTCCCCCTCTGGAAGTGAATGTATCCCAGCAATCAATTTCTCATAGACGAAATAAAATAATTGCTCTTGTGGCAAGGAAATGAGAGGGGGAAGGGAAGGAGGAAAGAAGTAAATCCCTTAGCTTTGAGGTCTCTTGCTGCCAGTGCTTTTCTAGCAATGCCCTCCTAACTTGCCAGAACCTGTCAGTCTAGCCTTCCTATTATCACTTCCACTTTGAATTTCTGCTGGAATGTACTCATTTGTTGATTTCCCATTTGTTGTTTGGTGAGGTTAATGAGGAGCAGCTGCAATACCTGTCCTAACTCCTTCATCTCTCCTCCTTCCCCCTGCTCCTCTCTTTTGAAACTAGTCACAAATGTACAGCTGCTCTGGCTTGGAGACCCTACACAGAGCTTCCAAGCAATGTTTGCTAAACAGATCTTCAATTAGCTCTAAAATCCCCAGGTTTAGCTCTGGAAACACTCAAGTTAGCAGCTGAGTTTGCAGTTCAGCCACCTATCAACTGTACTTTTTTTTAAACCCAAATCTTTCTCTAAACTCTCAGCACTGAAGGAGGGTCTTGCTTTCTACATCCACCTTTGCTCACTCACACAAGAGTGCTTGAAGTGACATTTTCTGCTTTCTAGGAGGCCAAAAGACTATTTTTTAAAATATGTTCAGTCCTGCTTTTAATGCTTGCCAACTTCAGGTTCAAGTGACTTCAGAATCCACCTCTATCCATCATCTATCCAAGTCATTATATTAGGCCCATCACAGTGGTACAGGAGAAATGAGGTCACTTTCCTGGAAGGATAGTAACTGCTGATTTATTTAATGAAAAAGAATAATCTGTAAGCACAGCAAACTGCGTAATGGAGTGGGATAGTGTGAGTGATATTCTGCTTGCTAGATATTCTTCATCATTTTAAATGTCAGTGATTACTTTTTTCCTCCAGGAAATCCCTTTAGCTCATTTATTGCTTGTATGTGACAAGACTAAAAGGAAAATCTGAGGCTCATGTTTGTATATGACTGTATTCAAGATTTTACTGTGTTTTACTCTGTTGCTATGTCCAAGCATAGGTCCTCTCCAGTCCCATGTAAACAGGTCTAATCATTTAAATATGGAGCACAAATTCAAGCAGTCTGGAAAAAACAAGACTTTGGCAGTGTAAAATGTTACAGAAGGCAAATGGGTAAGGTAGTAAAGGCACAGTTGCTGTAAGACATCACTCTCTGAGCTATTTACTTTCACAAATTCACACTGGCAAGTATTTTATTTTGCTATTTAAAAAATAAAGCCTAAAATAGTTTCTACCGTCTACAAACTTGTTTATCTAAATTGCAGAGGCTTTCTAGACATTCTAACACTGCTAATGCTGGTTCCTGCAAACTCTAAAGTTTTAAAGGTTCCTCTGTCCTATTCAGCAGTAGAAGGGTGCATAGTAATCTGCAAATTTTTAAAGGAACGGGAATCTGAAATCATGCTTTGTTGCAATGAATACTTTATTCGAAGATTCGACATGCTCCCTTCCTCTGCACACATCAGTGACTGCGTCCTCATGCTAAGCAGGGTGAAACACTTGCAGTTCCTGGACAGCAGATCCACACAGCATTTGAATGCCATGAGATATCTGAAACATTCAACGTTTATAAAAAAAAAATATGGGAGTCATCATGAGAAATGTCTGTTTACTTCCCACTGGAGGAATTTGAGACAGTTCTAAGGAAGTAGCACTTAATAACAGTGCAACATTTTTGCAGTCACTGTGACATGAACTCAGTTTTTCTTGAGAAATTGCATAGTCTGGAAAACTATCAATGCAGCAAGAGACGATATATCTTTTCCTGTTCAGAAAATCATGCTTTTTTTGTATGGCAGAACTGCTATATCACAGGGATATTTAAAAACAGAAGTGGTCTTTTAACAGAATTATAGCGAGGAAAATCAATCTAATTCATTATGGAAGGGGCAACAGTAAGTGGAGTTAAACTTTTCAGAACTCCATGGGGAGTATATTCCAAGGGGAAACTTTCTTTTTTTCTTCCCTTTCTTTATCAGTTAGATATAGCCTTGAACACTGTTGTGGTTTGGGCTGGATTGGTTTATTACAGAAAAAACCCAAACATGCTTGTAACAACGCATTGCCATCTTCATGTCTAGAGAGTAATGCAACACATCCATGCACCTTGATTCAAGATTAACATCTCTGTCGAATTCAAGTAAAATTCTGGTGGCTTGCAGAAAATTTGCAGACAGGAGAGTCCAACCTTGCTGTGTAAACTGCAGTATGAATTAGTTATTAAGCTCTATTGATAAGATTTATCAGTCTTTGTTATTTAGACACTTTTGTTACTGTAGTATCTGAGTGCTTTACATTTTTGTATTTCTTCTCTGTACATCTCTGCACAGTATGTCGATTTGCAAGATAAGCAATTAAACAGAGAGATTGTGGCTTGCCTTTACAGAGAGCTTAGAGGCTACCATGGTCAGCACTGCAGGATCTTATCGGCAGGTGCATTAACTCTTGCAAATGGGACCCACAATAATTTTCTGTTGCCCAGATTCTCTAGACAATATATCTAAAAGTATTTCAGTGCTATGATGTGGAGTCACTTCATTTCAAAGCCAATTCACTTCGATGGGAAGCTGTCTAAACTAGCGTGTAATGAAAGGCTCTGGAAAGGAGTAAGCTGTAAGTCACATCCAAGGACAGTTGATATTAATGATGGAGAACGTGCTTTCCTCCACAGCCCTGAGCCTTCTCAAGAAGAATAGGTACAAATATGCAGCTGCTCTGTCTTGAAGACTTTACAAGGAGTCTTTTCATTCAAACCTGATAATGGGCTACTCTTTCCTGTGAAAGAGCAGCTGGAGGATGAATATGCAGTTACAGTGGTACCTTGTGTCTGTTTGCATACAGTACCCCTACCTGAGTGGTTTCAAACTGTATCTCCTACTTTCTGTGAGAGTGCTTTAATCATCAGTCTATAAACTAACTGTTGGGAAGTGAAAGAGCGTCCAAAGCTCTCCTGCAGTGGTCGTTCCACTCTGGTTCATAGCTCTAGAGGAAAGGAGATGAAGCAAATTGCTGTTTTGCCAATAGGCTATGAGTTGCTTGGGAAAGGAGAACTCTCAGTTCCCCTGCTAGCTGATAGGTTTCTCCTTATACATTTTATCGAACGTAAAATGTAATCAGTTGTCCTGGTTTGAGGTAAAACAGGACCAATTTTTGTTCAGTAACTTTTCTTTTTAGCTAGGCCTCTTCTAACTGCTGAAATTAACAGCATGTTGTGCAGAAAACTGTTCGCTCTCAGAGTGATAAGACCCATGTTTATAACTGAGGCCAAGGAACGGTATGCAGAGAGACTCTTGCTTATACTTATTGCTATAACAACCAAGGCCAGCCAAATTTGTTACTTGCCCCGTTGGAGGGTCGGAAGCGGAAAAGCGTAGAGGGGTCACA